>OZ004331.1:7093285-7675785 GCA_963924455.1 Pelagia noctiluca | reverse complement strand
TACAGAGGAGATAAACCTTCGCAAGGGAGCGATACGCGTGCAAGGGGATTCAATATCAATTTTCATACGGTGGATATCCTTGCAAGATGCAAAAGTATATCATCTCAAACGCAGTGGTTTATCATCTTACATGCAATGGTATATCATCTTACATGTAGTGGTATATCATCTTACATACAGTGGTATTTCATCTTCCATGCAGTGGCATATCATCTTACATGCAATGGTATATCATCTTACATGTAGTAGTATATCATCTTACATATAGTGGTATATCATCTTACATGTAGTGGTATATCATCTTACATATAGTGGTATATCATCTTACATGTAGTGGTATATCATCTTACATATAGTGGTATATCATCTTACATGCAGTGATATATAATCTTACATGCAGTGGTATATCATCTTTCATGTAGTGGTATATCATCTTACATGCAGTGGTATATCATCTTACATGTAGTAGTATATCATCTTACATCTAGTGGTATATCATCTTACATGTAGTGGTATATCATCTTATATGTAGTGGTATATCATCTAACATGTAGTGGTATATCATCTTACATGTAGTGGTATATCATCTTACATGCAGTGGTATATCATCTTACATGCAGTGGTATATCATCATTGATGTAGTGGTATATCTTCTTACATTCAGTGGTATATCATCTAAGATACAGTGGTATATCATCTTTACTTGCGAGATGATGTATTGTTGTATATGTGATGGACACGCTTGTAATGAAGCGGCATATCATCTGTCCTTACGGGGTACACTATCTCTTCCATTCTTTAAAACCTCATGCGAGATGATATACAGCTTCTTCGTACGTAAGCTTGTTCACTGCTTGTAAGAATTATATTACACCCCCTGGCCAGAATACCTACTGCAGCAAGCATGCAGTTTTGCTGGCTTGGTAGAATCATACCAAAAAGTTATATTAACGAAGGCATTGATGGTCCAAAAATGATTTAAGGATATTTTATGGTAATTTCTGTTTTTTAGCATCCTAAGTGATGTGATTTTGCAAATCTATTCAGAGGGGCAAAAATGAGGAAAATTGCTTGTTTACCATCAACTTGCAAAACATGAACTAAACTATTCTTATCGGCATAACAAGACGTGGAATTCGGCATGTTATCTTGAATATTACAGGAAATCATTGTTCAATCGATCCATGCCGCACTATGTTTGTCTTAAATCCCCTTTAACTCAATAGTTGGCTTAACAAAGAAGCACGACCCTGTTACCATGGCTTTCAATCGGTTTGCAGATTACGTCTACTGTAATCTCAATTTCACTGCGGGTGCGTGGCAAAGGTTATCGCCCACTGCCCACTTCCTATTCTTAGAATTCTGAGAGATGAAACATCACCTCCGTCTAAGCTAAGGGATTTAGTTGATTCGCTGTTGACACGTGGGTCTTTGACCGGGCGTTTTGTTGCTCTTTCTGTTTACTTGTACACGTATTTTTTTATCAGAAACTCGTTATAAGGAGCCCAGAGTTTCGAATGGCCAAAAAATAAAGAAACTTCAATACTGGAAAAATGCTTGCTTAGAAACTTCTACATTGTTGGTTTGATAGTACCGTTGAGGGATATCGTACTGTGGAAAGATACCATATCAGTACTGCAGGAGCGTACCTTCAGTACTGTGGAGGGATACTATTCAGTACTGTGGAAAATGTTCACTACTGTTGTGGGATATCATCAGTACTGTGGAGGGATACCATTCAGTGCTGTGGGAAATGTTCACTCCTGTTGAGGGATACCATCAGTACTGTGGAGGGATACTATTCAGTACTGTGGAGGGATACAATTCAGTACTGTTGAGGGATACAATTCAGTACTGTGGAGGGATACCATCAGTACTGTGGAGGGATACTATTCAGTGCTGTGGGAATGTTCACTACTGTTGAGGGATATCATCAGTACTGTGGAGGGATACTATTCAGTGCTGTGGGAAATGTTCACTTCTGTTGAGGGATACCATCAGTACTGTGGAGGGATACTATTCAGTGCTGTGGGAATGTTCACTACTGTTGAGGGATACCATCAGTACTGTGGAGGGATACCATTCAGTACTGTGGGAAATGTTCACTACTGTTGAGGGATACCATCAGTACTGTGGGAAATGTTCACTACTGTTGAGGGATACCATCAGTACTGTGGAGGGATACCATTCAGTACTGTGGGAAATGTTCAATACTGTTGAGGGATACCATCAGTACTGTGGAGGGATACCATTCAGTACTGTGGGAAATGTTCAATATTGAGGGATACCATCATTACTGTGGAGGGATAATATTCAGTGCTATTGGGGATGTTCAGTACTGTGGAAGGATACCTTTGGAAGGTAGGAAAACAGGAAACTTTGGAAATTAGGAAAATATATCCATTTGCAAAATAATGTTTCTTTTTCAGTCCTAGGAAACAAGAAAATAAAAAAACCGTCTCGGAAAAGCAAAACGAAAAAGCCGAAAATCGACGACGATGAAGACAAAAAAATTGTTGAACCGACCAGCACCCAAGACGCAGAATTAGAAAAATTAATCCAAACATTAACTTTACTCCACGAACAAGAAAAACCAAGTTTATTACCCCCAACAGACGAAGATGTAAAACCAACTACTACAAACCTGTGTGATATAGTAGGCAAACAACTGATATCGGCGATTGATTGGGCCAGAGGCCTGCCTGGCTACGAGACTTTAACACTGAACGATCAAGCTATCTTGTTACAAGCGGGCTGGATTGAAATGCTTCTTCTGAACTGGATTTTTTATTCGCTGCCCCACACCAGTAACACGCAGTTTTCGTCGAACTTTATTGTGAACGAGGCGTTAGCACCCGTGCTGGGACTGGAAACCGTGCATAACCAACTGACTTCGCTTGTGTCGAGGGTGCAGGGCTATGGGATCAATGGAGAGGAATTCGTTTGTTTGAAAGCAATAGGTCTTTTGAATGCAGGTAAGACTTCATTTTTTCAAATATTTAACATTATGTTGTATTCATGTGTTCATAAGGCATGGTCTTATCCGGGGGTATATATTCTACCAAAGTGGGCTATAACATAATTCTGATATGCTTCTAGCAGATCTCTACTGCTTTGAATTGTTGTTCTAGCAGTCGTGAGCACGTTCGCCTATGGTAGGTAAGGTTGCAGTTTGCAGACCTTCTGGATAGCTTTTCAATGTTCCTAGGCTACGGTACTTTTGCATTCTTAAACTGTAAATTCTCTTTTAGCCCTACCCTCTTGATTGACCCCCTCTAAATTCTAATGCTGCAAAGCTACACTGAAACGGGGGGTCTAGAACTCGATCTGGCTAAATTCTCTCTTAGCCCTTTCCTCTCAATTGACCCCCATCTATGTTCTAATGATGCAAAGCTACACGGTTACCGGGGTCTGTAATTTGATCTGGCTGCATAATTGTTTTAACATCAAATACTCAAATACCAACTTTGATACACTACTGGTAACGTTTTTGTACATATTTGTATTAACAATTCTCTAATAAGTATTCCTTAAAACTGCTGGATCTGATAAGGGCCTAGGAATCATATCAATATATAGAAAATGATTGTTTGATGATTGGTGTTGCAAATAATTAATTGACTCTGATCATGATTTTTATGGAAAGTACTTGTTTTTTGATGATATCTCAGCGTGGGTAATCTTATAAAAAACGGGTGTATGAGAATTGATTGTAGGAGATGATTTATCATGTCTGCCCCCTTCTTCAGTGCGAGAATGGCCGAGTGGTTAGATCACTTGACCCTTGTTCAAAGGGTTCCGGGTTCGAAACTACCTTCAGATCGTAAGAAAGTGTGAGGAGAGAATTAGCCTGCTCTCTGTAATTCCAGGCAAAAAGGCAAAAGGAATCACAAGGTGTGGTCACATCGAGAGGAAGGACCAGTGTTGCACTGCTCGATTAGTTAACCTATTCAGTGGGCCCTTTGTGCTTAGCACATAAACCAATACCTTGCGAAGATAGTAAGCGTATGTGCCTATCAATTCTTCCTTCATGATTTTTATTGACATTCTATGTTTTTTCAGACTCTCGTGGATTGACTGGCGCAAATAAAGTGCAAGATCTGGTGAATAAATTCAGCCTCGCTCTGAACTACCATGTTTCGAAATACCACCCAGACAAGCCGCAGAAGTTTGCGAAAATCATCCTAATCCTGCCCCAACTCAAGCACATTGTGAATAACGTCATAGAATACTTTTACCGCGTCAAGCTCTCTGGCGAGGCTCAGTTGTCCGATTTACTCGTGGAAATGCTGGAAGCTAAGTCTAGATTATGAAATTACTCCCCAGTCAGTTGTAGCGTTCGTTTCAATTACCAGCTTGTAATTCGTACAGGAACACGAGCCAAATGCTCGTATTATTTTTGTAGTTTGATTGCAAGCTATCGGAGATTCTGCTAATTATTTCCATTGCTTTCTCTCTTCCATCTTAATATTTAATGTTCTCAAGCAAAAAAAGCAAGCTATCCTTTCCTCAGACTGTGCGTTATGGAAGTATTAACTCAGTGCTTCAATCTGATTGGCCAACGATCTGGATTTCAGCTTTAGCTAATGAAGAAAAGAGTGCATGTTTAATTAAAGGTGCGTGTTATTGAAAAGCCGAAAAGCTTTCGAGGTGAAAAGAGAGATAAGCGATTACTTTAGCATGCCTTTTTCATGCCAGCCCCAGTTTCACCACACTCAAACAAACCCCTCTCTAACGCTATTTAAAGGACTAGTCCAGGGTTTATTATTGATTTGTTAAAAAGCAACTCGAACCAACTACAGAACACTAGTTTTTAGGTCTTTCCACTTGTTTGAGTCGCTGTCCGTTGTAAGTTTGTTTAATGCAATTCTTGGATAAGGCCCTGTTTCTTCGCCATCTTCCTTGAATCATTAGACTGAAGACTTGTTAGTCAATCAAATCAACTTATAAAGTCCTAAGTGGTGGTAAATTTGCCATAGAATTACAATTTTCTTTCCCTTAGACTTAGAAGTAGTAAATTGCAAAATTTGGGGCCCTAAATTTGCAACGGGTACGTCACCTTGGATAACCGAGTCCCTTCCTGGGAGCAGTAGTAAGGGGCAGCTGGCTTGCATGTTTTCAGAACCCTCGTCGAGGTGATATTGTTATTAGAGTTTATTTAGAGAATGTCCAGTTTCATACAATCATTCCCTTATTTCCGACAGTCGTACAAACAGAACAGCAAATATATTTTCTAGCAAAGAGCATAGGAATAGAATTAACGTTGTATGTAAAGTATTTCGACAAGGGTTAGGTTGAAAATGTGTGGTACATTATCAGCCCCTTGACGTTAATGGTACAGGTATTGTCGTCCTGGTTGCTACAGTTGCCAAACAACGTGCAAGATGATGCAAATGAATTTCACGCATTCTATTGCTCTTGTAGAACCGATTTTAATACAAGGAAATCCATACGTGTTTTTTCTTATAAGAAACTTGGCCCCATCCCTTTTACAAAAAGTGTCTCGGACTTTCTACTATTTTCTTATAAACTAGTTAATGTACATATTCGGGCAAAACTAGTTTCTAGATATTTTCCAACCATGAACCAGTTTCTTATAAGAAGAAACAGATAACACTCAATTACAATTAGACGTTTGTAAGATTCAAATTAACTGCAATTTTTAATGTTGAATTATTAGGTATAAGCCATAGGAAATGTTCGTTATTGTTTAAATTTATGCTATAGATTATTCTTTGACAATTTTACTGATAGAAGTGAAATCAATGGAAGTTAAGAGGGTTCCAAATAATGCCGAATCTAGAAGGGTAAAAGCTGAAATATAGGGGTTGTTATACGCGGGTCTTTACTGTCCTTCCCTCAAGCAATGAAAGGGAAGATCAAAAGGCCCACTCTTTCATTTTGTGGAGATCAAATTTACGTTTAGTTCTATTTATGCGTTTAGAAAATTTTCTCATTAAGACGTAGAACTAAGAACTAATAACTTCTAAACAATAAGAGCGATATTAAACCTTACATTAAGACTTTTGCAACGATTCAAGTTCATAGATAGTTTCAGATATGCTGAATAATGGAAGCTCTTATTTTTGGGCTTTTAGCGATTCGATTATAGTTGCATATGGAAACGAATTTGTAAGCGCATTAGAATACGTCTCCAAGTATAGAAATAAGCGTCAAGGACAAATTTGATTTTATTTATCGATTCAATATAAAATTAATGATAAGATTGGCCGTCAAAGATAATTTCTTTTATTCCTAACTGTATTTAAAGTGTTTATGAGAACATTTATTGGCCAATCTAAAAAGATTCTATACTTTGGCGTTGCGTTGTTCCCGTAATTTGCGTAGTCATCTGAGAAATCAGAGACTATTCCAAATAAACCTGTTAACTCCTATCAAACATATGCAAAGCCAGACTTTCATAGAATCGTTAGTCAGCAGTGTGTCATTTTGCTATTCGTGTTTCGAGCATGAAACTCCAGCTCCAGTACGCATATAGGCACCTATTTTATGACCTGGCACAAATCTCAGTTTGTCTAACGCTTCTTGCTTTTATTGACATTTACTGGACAGTTTTGTACCCCATGGACCATTGGCCACTGTAGTGGGTCAACAGAAATAACAAAGGTAACACAAAACGTATTGAATCAAATGTTGTCTAATGGTTACAGGGCACAGTCAAATGTCTTCAGCCAATTCATGTGCTCTTTCCTCGTTTAAATGGCTGCCAACTTTAGCCTCTTTCTCGCCTCTCTTCGTCTCAGCCCTCTATGCAAGTCGGGCTTGATGACTAATCAGTGTATTTTGATAAAATGACGGAACGTGAAAAAAGTCGAGATATATGTCAGTATTTTATTATAAATTGAACACTTGGTATTTATTTTCTAGAGTAAAATACATACTTTAACATCCTCAGTTTGTATACATCAGAAGTTATATGGAAAAAAAGAAGTGTTTATTTATTGGTTCAGAAATGATTAATGACATTCTTTGCAGGATGATCTAAAGTGAAACCCCATATTTGCACATTACCACCTATGTGTGCGTTGCATCCAGAGAATATGTCAACCTTCCTCCGGTCATGAAATACCACGTAAAACCTCCCTGATTTTCAGATGCTAAAAGAAAACATGGTATGTTCACACAGGCAGGAGTTTGGTAGAGTAATCAATAAAACCTAAGACAGGGGTGGATCCAGACTGCTGCAATGGTTGCAACTGCAACAGTCAGATATCTATATTACACGCTTTTTTTATAAAGAACCTAGCTCAGGGTCTAGGTCTTTGAGCTCCTTATTTTGAGACCTCTTTGACCACTTTGTAGTTCTAAAAATTCCCTGGTAGTTCCTTAATTTTAGGTGTTTACTAAGGATATAGGAAAAAGTATCGACGCAAGTAAAGCATTAAAATTCAACATTTTGCAATAAACTTGTGATAAGGAAACACGAAACGTATTATAACACAAAGAAGCTTAGGCTAGGCCTATAAAACGTAATGTTAGTTAATAGTCATTAGAGAAGTTGCATATCTACACCAAATGAATATATGCAAAATTATAAAGTTCCTTAGTGATTAGACCTTAAGTAGTAAAAGTTCCTCAAGTTTTTCGACCTTCGACATGTAGGTTCCTTATGAAAGGTTCTTTATAAAAAAAGTGTGTAGTGAGTTTTACATACAACTAGAGGGCATTCCTAAAAAAAGCAAAGCAAAACGATTTTGAATTTCCCACAGTTAAAAAGATAAGGAAAATCGATCTTTCTTGCAAAATGTAAAGGGTATTTACCCCAAACCCCCATAATATTCTTCCTTCTGCAACAGTCACTACAAAAGCTGGATCTGCCTCTCAGAGACACACGAAAGAAGATGTTTTTGGAGCACCTATGGCTTGAAAAAACTGAACAATAGACCTTACACATGAAAGTAATGATACGAATAATCTGTTGCAGCAGACGTCTCTTATCGAAATAAGCTAAAAGCTAACTTATAAAATTACTGGGAATTGCTGCACAAAATTAGAAATTCCTAAGAAATTAAAATGTTCCTCAAAAAGTTAAAATTTCCAGGTGTCTTTCCTCCGACTCACAGCCGTGGAACCGTCATATTTTTTGGACTCTGTGTGCGCAGAAATGTGGAGACTGTGCGAAGTTCAGAATGATTATTCGTGTAAAGAGCTATCTTGCTGTAACATTCCTTATTTCTAACTATCATGTTATTGAGCTGAGTGATTCTCAAGGGCCGCTAGAGACGTCGAAAACCGATGTGGACCAGAAAATTCTACCTCTCAAGCACAGGATATTAGCAACTGGCAAAATTACGACGAAATACATCATGAGATATCAATGAATCATTTCACTTTACTTTGCAGTCTTTGTTGTATGAAAATGATGAGGTTTCATAGAGAGGGGGCTTACTTCAAATTTCTGCTTGAAAAGGGGGGCTCCAAATAAAGAAATCACTGTTTATGATTAACAAATTCTACATCAAGGCGAGGCAAGTTTGTATTGTATCGTCTCGACTCTCGAGGGTTTGCTGAAAAATTGAAAATGGCCGAGCTTCAAAGCAAGTTACGACTGATTTTCGACGGTGATTTGACAGAGCAGGTTTGGCCTGAAATCTTAGACCTGTTTATAAAATTGGAAAACTTCATTTTGCTGCAAATGAGCATTTTAGAACTGAAAGTAACTGTAAGTGTTTCCATAGTGTTTTCGCGGTGATAGGATATCAACCAGGTATTAGGCCCATTATATGTAATACACTTTTTTATAAAAATACTTAATTTTTTTTCTAAGCCTCAAATCAATATTCGTGAATTATTCTTACTGAATAAAATACTAACAATGAGTTGTTATTATCGTCATAATGCTATAAGCCCACGCCAACAGCATTACAAAGATGGGTCATCAGATCTTGAGGCTAGACTGCACGTTAGCGGACAGAGTTTTGTTACCTGATCGGTTATTGAATTAAATTTTTTTTGCTCTAGGGGTTTAGGGAAGGGTTTAGGGGAGGGCTTAGGGGAGGGTTTAGGCAACGGTTTAGAACTCAATTCAATTTTTGTAGGTAACAAAACCCTGTCTGCTAAAGTGCAGTTGTCCCCATCTTGAGCCTGGTAATATTCTTAGAATATTCTTAAATTTCACTGGTTGTGAGTGGGCCTCGTTATTCTTATGGAATTTATTCTTATAAAAAAAGATAGTGTATCCATGTTTTAAATTTTTTAAAAATTCTTTTCACTTCCAAATCTGGGAGCATAAAGCAATTCAAGTCACTAGTAGTGGTTGTCCAAGGTTTTGCATTCCACACCAAAGACTTTTTGATACATGCTCAAAAACAATAGATTATATTGTTCCTAGGCAAGTCACCTGCCAAAGATTATTGGACCTAAGTGTGAAATACACGCTTCATAGTGGTTATTGATGGGTTGTGTTAGGGTATACAGGGCCTTGTTATATATAGGGTTAGAGTATATGCGTAGAAGTAGAATGAAAAGCAGTCCATGCCTGGAGACACGTGCGATCGCACGTGCACATGCCCACACACATGCAAAATAGTTTACACGAGCGAAAATTCGTACTTGCCAATGATACTTTTACCAGCCCATCGCCCGTGCTAAACATTTTTCCATATAATTATCTTTTCCCATTAGAATTTTTATATATGTATGACAAATTTTCTCCACGATTCCCTTGCAACAGCGCTTGTCTTTGAGTCACGCGCAAAAAACAGCCAGGAAGCCAATGCAAAGTAAGCGACGAAAGTGGCGCTCTTAATTTGTCATCACAGCGTCGTAACACTTTTATCTCTGTCTGACTGGAATTTTCGTAGTTGCATTGCATTTGCGAAGAGATAAGATCAAATGAGAAGAATTGAAAGATGTCAGCGATCTTGTCAAACAAGAAAGGAAATAAAGTTGAGTACTCAACCTTCGTTTGTTGGGCATAGACGCAAGGCCTATGCGAAGCTCTTGCATATGTAGCCTGCTATAGTTATGGTAGTCGAAAATGTCATCAGGTAAGAAGATAGTAACAACAGTTAAAGCAAAGGTGAATGGGTTTTTGAAGAAATCGAATTCATATCAATTTTTGTGTCTTGTTTGCACTTACGTTGATGTGCTAGACCTTATGATACCAATTTCAAAAGTTTTCGAAGGCAAAGGTTTGCTAATCAGTCAAGTGAAACCAACGATTACTAAAATTATTACTAATATTAAAGAAATTGAGGTGGCTGGCACTGACGAAGAGCTCCTGACAAGCCATCTGGCAGCATTTAGAGTTACAGATGATCTGACCATTCAACGTTTGTTTGTTGCAGCTGATATTCGGCGTAAGGACAACTCCGGCAAACAGCAAATTGATATCGACATCAACGGGATGATTTATGACGAGGTTGAAAGAAGCCAAGCATCAGTAGAAAAATGTCAAGCCTTTAAAAATGCCAAAAACCTTGCTCCAGACGAGGTTTGCTGACTTTGATGAAACAGTCATTGAGAATATTAAATGTTACGACCTAAAAAACTGAACAATTAACAGAAACTATGGTATAGACAAATTAGCTGCCATGGCCGAGTATTTCAGTGTACCACTGTTTGCGGCAAAGTTCGAAAAACAAAATTGCTTTCAAGAATGGAAACTATTTCGCTCGTTCGTCAATGCAAATTATCGAGGAATTGATGCAAAGCAGTTGTGGGAGAAGGCGTTTCAATATAAAAGAGCAGAAAACTCAAACCTATGCATTGTTGCAAACTTAGTCATATGTTTGTCTGGAAACAACTCAACTATGGAGAGGGCATTTAGTTTGCTGACTTTGCTGCTAACAGACCAACGTTTGTCTTTATCGCACGACACCATTAGTGATTTAATCACCATACATGTGAATGGCAAACTGTGGTTCCCCGACGAAAAGAGAAGCATAATTAAATGTGCCGTGAAAGCCTTCGAGATTCTCAAGCGTCGTGTTGGTGACCCACCCGCAAAAGTTCCCAGATTGGATGAGGAAGCGGAAAGCGAAGATGAAATCGCATCTTACATTGATTTCGAAACGAGCGACACTAACGAACGTATTTAGATATGAGACTGTAAAATTTACATAGATAAACTTATTTGTTTTCTTTGTAATTCATAGGTTTTATCAACCTAGTTTATTGTTCTGTTGAAATAAATAAGAGTGAAAAATAATGGTTTTGATCCATGGTGCGCAGGCCTTCATTTTCTTCAATAATAAGGAACATTGAAGCGTTGCTCTGACTTATAATTTGTCGCGTTGTGAATTCCATACTATGATTGAAAGTGAATCGAATCTAAAGCACTAAAGATGAAAAAGAAGCAAAATATGTAAGTAAAACAATAACAAATACTTTAGTATAACTATCTCTGCAATCTTTAGAGTCATTTTTCACGACCTCTGGAATCGCACGTGCAAAAACTAAAATTTGGTTGTCATAGCACATGCAAATTCTAAGACACGTGCGAAATACAGCTCATGCATTGTTTACTTCCGGGCATGGACTGGAAAAGGGTTGGGGTATGTAGGGTAGGCTAGTGTGTCTGAATAACTGTGAACCTTTGAAAACAGCTAGGAATAAAGTGCCATCTAAAACTAATTTTGAAGAGGAATAGTTTCAAGAATGTCAGAAGAGATTGGCATACCAAGTTTCTTACAACCCTTGGAAGATGTGTAAAGGTAATAAACTGAAATATTACTATCAATTAGTATCAACTGCTGTTCCAAACTCTTTGATGTGGCATCGATGAGGAATTTTCCCCAACAAATGGTAATACTACACAACATAGTGACATTATCTTTATAGCGAAAGAGAGTAGATGAAATTATCACCGGAAAAGGTATTCCTTCAAAATAAACCAAGTTTGGAAAAGTCTGTTGTTTTTTGGTCAAAGTTGGCCCAAATTAATTCTCCCAATATGCTTTTGATCCACTTAGCACTGATCAGGCAACGATCAATAATATTTTGCTATAATAGCCTTAGAAAACGCATTAGATCTTCAAATAATTTCTGCTCAAAATCAGCAAAAAGGAGAAGCCTGATGGTTAGCCCATGGTTTTTATTCAAAATTGGTCCAAAGTAAATGGTGCCCAAATAGACTTTTAATCCATTCAGGACTCTTCAGGGAACGATATTAGGCCTCTAAAGCCCTATAAAACGTACGGAATCACCAAAAAAGTCCTTCAAAATCAATCAAAAATTGAAAAAGCGTTATGGTTAGCTCATGGATTTTTTCGAAATTGGACCAAAATAAATGGTTGCAAATACGATTTACATCCACTTAGGGCTGTTCAGGGAGCAATATATGGCCATAGCAGCCTTATGAAACGCATAAAATCACCAAAAACTATTCCTTCAAAATCAGCCAAAAATTGGAAAAAAGCCTGATGGTTGGCCCATGGTTTTTGGTTAAAATTGGTCGAACATAAACGGTTCCAAATAGGTTTTAAATCCACTCATAACTGTACAGAGAGCAATAAAAGGCTTTAATAGCTCGCAAAAAGGCATAGAATCAACATGAAATATTCCTTCAAAATCAGCCAAAAATTTGAAAGCCCATGGTTTTTGTTGGAAATGGGCCCAAAATAAATGGTTCTAAATAAGTTTCTAATCCACTCAGGACAGTTCAGGGAGCAAGATTAGGCTGTGATACTCCGTAAAAAGGAATGAAATCACCAAAAGATATTCCTTCAAAATCAGCCACAAATTGGAGAAAACCTGGATGGCTAGCCCATGGTTTTTGTTGGAAATAGGCCCAAAATACATGGTTCTAAATAGGCTTCTAATCCACCCAGGACAGTTCAGGGAGCAAGATTAGGCTGTAGTAGCCTTAAAAAACGCATAAAATCACCGAAAACTATTCCTTCAAAATCAGCCAAAAATTGGAAAAAAGCCTAATGGTTTGCCCATGGTTTTTGGTTAAAATTGGTCGAACATAAACGGTTCCAAATAGGTTTTAAATCCACTCATAACTGTACAGAGAGCAATAAAAGGCTTTAATAGCTCGCAAAAAGGCATAGAATCAACATGAAATATTCCTTCAAAATCAGCCAAAAATTTGAAAAACCCTGATGGTTAGCCCATGGTTTTCGTTCCAAATTGGCCCAAAATGAATGGTTCTAAATAGGCTTCTAATCCACTCAGGACAGTTCAGAGAGCAATATTAGGCTGTAATAGCCTCATAAAACGCATAAAATCACCAAAAACTATTCCTTCAAAATCAGCCAAAAATTGGAAAAAAGCCTGATGGTTAGCCCATGGTTTTTGGTTAAAATTGGCCCAAAATGAATGGTTCTAAATAGGCTTCTAATCCACCCAGGACGGTTCAGAGAGCAATATTAGGCTATAAAAGCCTTTAAAATGCATGTAATCACCAAATAACATTACTTCAAAATCAGCCAAAAATTTGAAAAAAGACCTTAATATGTAGTGGCAAGTGCAAGAGCAACACACTGAAAGATACAAAGGTTGGCGTGTAATGGCGGCCACATCATGGAACATACAGCAATTAACACTTGATACAACTTATGAATACTTTGCGTTGAAGAAGATGGTTTGCCCATGGTTTTTGTTCGAGATTTGCACAAAACAAATCGTTCCAAATAGGACTTTAAACCAATCAGGACTGTTCATTGAACATTATTAGGCTATGATAGCCGTATAAAACAGCCTGATGGTTAGCCCATGGTTTTTAGTCAAAATGGGCCTAAAATAAATGGTTCCAAATAGACTTTTAATCCATTCAGGACTCTTCAGGGAACGATATGAGCCTTAGATAATGCGTAAAATCACCAAAATCTTTCCTTCAAATCAGCCAGAAAGGGTTTTTGATGTTCGGTTCATAGTTCGGGTTATTCTAGATAAGACTTTTGTTCATAAGGATTAATAATGTAAAATAATTGGTAAAAGTGATATCAAAGTAACACTTCTCTCACACAGAAAGCTTGCATGGTAAATAGGTCCAAGCGAATGTCTTAGGTGTTTGCACCATAGTTTGATACCTTGTAAAGCAAGACTTTTAATTTCCTAGATATATAATGATTTGTGAAAATGATAAAAAAGTAACACCTCTCTGAGCAATAAACTTAAGTGGCCAAGTGGACTAAGCAAAGAGTTTTAATTTTTCGGACCGTTGTTCGATTCCTCCTAAGGTATAACTTTTGATTTCTAAGATTGATAATGTTTTGTAAAAATGATATAAAAGTAATACCCCTCTCATCAAGAAAGCTTGTATGGCCGAGTGGACTAAGCCATGGGCTCTAGATGCTCAGACTGTAGTTCGAATCTTCGTTAGGTAAGACTTTTGATTTGTAAGATTTATCATGTTTGGTAAAAATGATACAAATATGAAACTTGTCTCATTAAGAAAGCTCGGGTGGCCGAGTTGACCAAGCCATGGACTTCAGATGTTCGGACCGTTATTCGATTCCTCGTAGGGGAAGACTTTTGATTTCCAAGATTAATCATGTTTGGTAAAATTGATGCAAAAGTAATACATCACTTATTAAGAAAGCTCGGGTGGCCAAGTGGACCAAGCCATGGTCTTCAGATGTTCGAACTGTGGTTCGACTCCTCGTAAGGTAACACTTTTGATTTGTAAGATTTATCATGTTTGGTAAAAATGGTACAAAAATAAAACTTGTCTCAGTAAGGAAGCTTGGGTGGCCAAGTGGACCAAGCCATGGAATTCAGATGGTTGGACCGTAGTTCGACTCCTCTCAAGGTAAGACTTTTGATTCCTAAACTGTAAATCAAAAATGATATGAAATTCAATACTCTCCTGCCGGCGGCAGGGATGGCCGAGTGGATAAGTCACTCGATCTGCAAGCGAAGGTTCCTGAGTTCGAAACCAACAGACGGGGAAAAGGTGAGTCGGAAAAAAGAGGAGAAGAAAGGGAGTCGGAGAATGAGGAGAAGAAGCGTAGTCGGAAGAAAAGGTAAGTCGGAAGGAGGAGAAGAAGAAAGTAAGTTAATTATTATAAATGTTTATTAAAACTTATGCAAAGATCAAAACTCTTTTACTCTAACTTCCCTTCTTCCTCTCCTCCTCCTTCCGACTTACCTTTTCTTCCGACTACGCTTCTTCTCCTCATTCTCCGACTCCCCTTCTTCCACTTACCTTTTCTTCTCCTCCTTTTTCCGACTCACCTTTTCCCGTCTGTTGGTTTCGAACTCAGGAACCTTCGCTTGTAGATCGAGTGACTTATCCACTCGGCCATCCCTGCCGCCGGCAGGAGAGTATTGAAGTTCATATCATTTTTGATTTACAGTTTAGGAATCAAAAGTCTTACCTTGAGAGGAGTCGAACTACGGTCGAACCATCTGAATTCCATGGCTTGGTCCACTTGGCCACCCAAGCTTCCTTAATAAGTGAGGTATTACTTATGCATCATTTTTACCAAACATGATAAATCTTACAAATTAAAAGTCTTACCTTACGAGGAGTCGAACCACGGTCTAAACATCTGAAGCCCATGGCTTGATCCACTTGGCCATCTGAGCTTTCTTGATGAGTGAGGTATTACTTTTGTATCATTTTTACCAAACATAATTAATCTTAGAAATCAAAAGTCTTACCTCATGAGGAGTCGAACCACGGTCCGAACATCTTAAGTCCATAGCTTGGTCCACTTGGCCACCCAAGCTTCCTTAATGAGTGAGGTATTACTTATGCATCATTTTTACCAAACATGATAAATCTTAGAAATCAAAAGTCATACCATGCGAGGAGACGAACCACGGTCCAAACATCGGAAGCCATGGCTTGATCAACTTGGCCATCTGAGCTTTCATAATGAGTGAGGTATTATTTTTGTATCATTTTACCGAACATTATGAATCTTAGAAATCAAAAGTTTTATCTTAGGAGGAGTTCAACTACGGTCTCCACATTTAAATCCTGACTTAGTCGACTTGGCCACTCAAACTTTCTTTCTGAGAGAGATATCACTTTTGTCATTTTCACCAAGGATTATCAATCTTTCTCAGACATGGAAATCCTTATCTAACAAGGTATTGAACGACCGTTTGTAAACATCTCATCCATCCACATCTAAAGCCAATGTTAATGAAGAGGATTTGTGATACCATAACTACAAGAGACAGGTAAAGTTTTCAGTACCCTTATTCCAGCTCTAATTAGCTAAGAGAGACGACTTAAAAATCAACATTTTCATACACTAGGCCCAACAGTAAAAAAACTTTCTTCTCACTTTCAATTTCCTCATTGTTTCGTTTCAGATGATTTTTATTATGTTTTGCCTTAACGATCAGGGACAAGTAGATCAACTGCTTGAAATTCTGATTTGTCGAGGTCTTTACAGCTCCAAATAATCTTTTTCGAGCTTGATCACACTGGATGATTTTCATTCTACTTATGCCAGCCTCAGATTTCTTTCAAAGAATCAACACTCGTTTTAGTTGAAAACCTTGTCAAATACTTTATGAATTCTAATATTTTTGTTCCATCATCATTTTCAACCGGCCTATCAAAGTCTGAAACCCTGGGGGGTACTTGTAAAGATTTTGATAGGGATGCTCGTGTCATTTTTCTGGGTTTGAAATTTATGGAAATGTCATTTTTTGGGGTTTCTCTTAATTGGCGTCATTTTTTTGGGTTTGAAAAACTTGCCGTCATTTTTTTGGGTTCATTGAAAATTTGCATCATTTTTTTGGGTTACCAAATTATGATGATTAAAAGACAAATCATAAGACTTGCTGTGTTAGTCTCCAAATTCATTATCATGCTAAATATCTTGTGCAGAATTGTAAGGTCCAATTATCTCATTTTAACTTGTCATAAAAAAAGGATAGTTATGGGGGCTCGAGAATAATTCTGTCATTTTTTAGGGTTTGAAATTTTGAAGCTGTCATTTTTTGGGTTTGAAATTTTGGGCCTGTCATTTTTTTCGGTGGACAAAAAATCAAATGAGCATCCCTATCTTAAATTTTATTGAGTGCCCCCCTGGGGTCTGAAATTTGCCATCAGGAATTTGAAGTTGACTGACGCTCCAAACTGCCAACTCCCATCAAATATCTAGAGTCTAGATGGAAGAGACCGTACAGGGGGAGTTACTAGTACAGTTGAGCTTTCCAGTTGATTTTAAGTACAACAATAAACTTGAATGAAATCATTTGCAAACTGTTCGATGAAAGACATCATACTTTCCGATGAAAGACATCATACTTTCTGCTGTCTTGGATTTTCCGGGCTGTAGAGCTGTTCGTTTTTGAGTAATAAATACTAACCTAATGTCCATCCATAATCGACGCAAAATGATTGTGGGCTTACGTGTCGAATGATTTTTATGTAAACAATAAATACTTGTTCATGATGAAACAGATAGGTCTCTAATGCAGATTTTAGTCAAAAATCATAGAATATGAATATATCTTTTTGGCTAGGAAACGAAAATTAAGATATTAAAATAGATTTAGGCCTAAGTGAATTAAATACACTTGCAAAAATGTACGGAAACAACGGCACAAACTACTAGATACTTGAAGCCAGTTTGCTGCTAATCGAAAAAGAGTTGACAATTTATACCACAAATCAAAATTGAGGGGGTTTCGATCATTACGGAAAAAATACCTAGTGTCTTGGTTAAAAGAAGTATTCATAATTGATAACAGTAGTTAAACCTTAACTGTACGGTTTCTCCCGCCTAGGCCCTAGATTTCGCTATGGGAAGGAACCAAACCTTCGTTGATCTAGAAGTTCATCCCCTAGGCCTTCGTATTTCTCTCATTCTTCAAAGAACTCCTCGATACGGTCATCTTGTTTCTCTCAGATCAGGATGAAATTGTCCGCCATTTCTAACAGCAACAACAAAATAGGAAAGAGGCCTTGTTTCGCTGTGGGTTTCCATCTTATTGCCGCGGTAGCGTCAGCATATCAGAAAACGAAGAGAAAGATGGACTCGTGGGGCAAGTCTTCACGGGGTTTTTACCCAGTGCTTTCACCGAATAGCTACTTACCATAAGACATTTTTTGAATTGTTTCATCTTATACCATAAATGGAGTAAAATCAATAGGAAATAGATTAGAGGCGTTGATAAACGTTTGTAACTCGTTTTGAGCCAAACTTTGACGGTTGTAATTTGAGAATCTAGCGCCAGATTGAAGTAGCCTTGGTTGGGTGAGTCTATTTTCCTCTCATATAAACGTGAGCTGCACAATAACCTCACCATGAAGTAACCTTGGAAAACCAACACTATTTTCTCAAAATAACACAGCTTAAGAAGAAAAACACGAATGAACACTTCCACGTTTCGCTCAAATTCGTACTTATCGATACATCAATTAATGTAATTGATACTGGCATTCTGAGAGGGGATAAAAAGTGCATTGCGGTAAAACTGCCCAAAGAACCGTAACTATATTTACAATACTACCATGTCTACATTAGAAATGTCTACAAATAAGAAACCGTTTCTTGGCATTCTTTCGTGAAACGATGAATGAACAATTATATTCGATCATAAATTCCCTTTCCAATGAGGAACTCACTAATTCAAGCAACCTATAAACCCACAAGGGCTAAAGAGACCAAAATAGGAAAACCATCTTGCAAAAAAGGGTCGAGGAATGGGATGAGAATTAAAACATGCATTGCTGGAAGCCACAAAATTAGGTTTCTTACTTGTAGACTACTACTACAGCTCCGATAAAAGGGGTAAAACTAACATCAACTTAAAATGATTCCGGTCTAGGTTAAAATAATTTTGCAGGTGAGAAGTATATACGGTAGAAACCTCCAA
The DNA here is from genome assembly GCA_963924455.1 of Pelagia noctiluca. Classification (NCBI taxonomy): domain Eukaryota; kingdom Metazoa; phylum Cnidaria; class Scyphozoa; order Semaeostomeae; family Pelagiidae; genus Pelagia; species Pelagia noctiluca. The sequence goes on along the minus strand of OZ004331.1, from coordinate 7,657,026 downwards.
ACATGGAATTCCTAATAGTCCCAGCTCTTTTCACAATAACACAGATTTGGTGCAAGGGAGGGCAAAAATGATTAAAGGTTCGCTTGCTATTACTGCAAGGTGTTGTTTAGGCACTTGGTAGAACTCACAGAAAAGAGTTGAGACCTGCACATCATAACTCTCTCTTTATAAGATCCTTGAGACGTGGTTGAATTCGTAGCTGATAAATAAGAACCACTTCAGGATTATATTTTAACCTGGTTTTAAAGTGAAATCGTGAAGTCCAAGGATGTAAAAAATCTAAACGAAGCTTGAGATGCACACGTTTTCTGTAACTCTAACTTGGTTAGATCATTCAGTTTATGGTTTAGATCATCCGTTTTAGCGAACAGAGTTCAAAATAAATCATTTTTCACTGATTTAAACTAACAATTTCATAGAAATATATAGCTATTCATGCTACAAAGTCTGTGGGTCGGTTTTCCATGAAAGTGCTCGGTACATAGAGTAGGGCTATATACACTAAGGAGAAAAGACTCAGAAGACAAAACTCTCTATCTCGACAAGCCTGAGCGTGACAACGAGAGGCCTACGGGGTTCTAAAAATGAGATTAGCCAATCAGAACCAAGATTAGGTAATCATCGTTTGACAAATGGAAGCTAGTCATTGATAGATATAACGAAATCAATATCTGATAGGACCAAAGGTTTCTTTCGAGAAAACGTTCAGTTGGTTGCTCCATATGAAGGTTTCTACCGTACTCTCAAACAAATTAAAACGAAAAGAGTATGCTAAAATTATACGCCCAAAAGGTTCTTATGTCTCAATCATTACTAAAATTTATATGCTTACAGCTCAAGGACATCATTACCAAGTAACTTTAAACTGATGGACACCTCTGTAGCTAGTACCTTCACTTTGGGTTCAGCATTTACAGTGAGGATATAGTAAAAATGATCTATTGAAAGTTCTATGAGTGCAATGAAACCAGGTATTTATGATCCACCATCTTTTCGTATATTCCTTAAAGTAACTTGACACGCGATTGTTCATAAAATCTTCTCGACCCATTTTCACGAATAAAATGGGCGATAAGTAGAATTTCAATAGCCTTTTTGGTTTGGCAATCACCAAGCACACAATAATTTGCTAAACAGTAATTTACTATAACAATAAAAACTTGAGATTTCGACTTTGGCAATTTGTTCGAACCACCCCAAGGAATTTACCGAGGTTATCCAGCAGTCAAAAGCTATCGATAGTAATCTACCCCTCCGCTCATTGAGCTATTTTGATCCGAACATACGGTGGCATTTCCAGTGATAAAATCAAAGTTAAAAACCGTTTCTCGTCGCAACGAATCTGGCCTCGATCGGATGGTCTTTAAATAGATTCAGAATATCGCACGTGTGAATTTACTTTATTTAGAGCGAATTTACTCACGATTATTCCATCAAAAAGTGGGTGACTGATCTCGAGCGATTTCCAAAACCACACCAACGTTTTCAATGCCTTGAAACAAAATTAACACATTTCAAATGATTGGCAAAATGTCTTAGTATAGACTTGGCTCGATGGGGAATAAGAAGAGAAATAAAAAACAAAGCGAAAAATGTTATAATTTCGTTTGTTTTCATTTTAGTTCTCTTTTTAGCGTACTACTCCGATGAGTTTCAGGCAACATAACTGTCGTGGCCTGACGACCGTCCGGGCACTTTGATATGTTTACCATTTCCCAGCAACTTCCATGATCCTGCGTTTCCCTGAAACATGTCACCATGCCCCTCTCCTAGTCTCTAATGTCTAACAGCCACGATCTCCTTAGCCGTCCTTCCCCTTAACTTTCCAAAACCATTTGATGCATAATGGTACAAGGGTTCTATTCTTCCAGGTGACGTGACCAAACCATCGTATTTTCCCTTATTCTGCCGTCTAGAGCAAAGGCTGAAAGGCACTGATTTCGTTAGTGATCCTCGCCCTGCGTTCAATAATGCTAACTTTCTGCCTGAAGGTGACACTAAGTATTTTCCTGGAGCAGCGGGGCTCAAAGCAGAGATACACTTTTCTAGTAATTGTTATGGGTCAAAGTTCCACATCCAAAGAGGACACTCGAAGTGATGAAAAATTTCATATTCAATTTCGGTGGTAATTGTACTTGAGCTTTAGAATCTGTACAGCTTAGTAGGTTGGCTGGTAGCAGTTGCTAACCTTTTCTTTACATTCGTCCCTAAGGTAATACGCCAACTCAATGTAGAGCCAAGGCACTTAAAGCCTTGGACTTTCTCTAGTTCCGCTCCCCCATTTGAAATCTGAACATTAGCTACACTCTTTCCATCTCCTGTTCTCGATGCGAAAATGGTCTGGCTTTTTCAAATAGACCTTTGGGTCATTCCATGTCAATTCAACCAACCAGTTTCCCTCATGTTTTTGAAAATGGACGAAACCAGGTAGAAAATGATGGAACTAGTGAGAAACCGAAATTTTGAAAATTTCAGCTTCCTACCTCTTCTCGTTTAGAAGTTACGCCCTTCTTAAATTTTGGGTTAACGCCCCAAATCCGCTGGCCCGAAATACTTTTTTTTAAACAACTTTGTCTATCCTGATCAGATGGCCATCATTGATAGCTCATTTTGAAGCTCTTTTTGAGCTCTGTAAAATAAACCCAATTTCATCTGTCCATCGCATACCTAAGAAAACATGGATGTATTTAACAAATTTTCTTTTAAGCCCCACCAGAGCCCAAGTACCTAAACCCCCCAAAAATATTTGGCCATAATCCTCATCTGCAATACATATGTTAACAATGTGCCAAAATTTGGAGTGGGGATTGATCAGATTTCAGAGTTATGAGCATTTTAGTCAAGGTTGGTATGACTAGATAAAACCTTCCATTTTCAATCTCAGTTATCCTTATTTACAGATTAGAAATTAGATATTTGTACAGAAATTGATATTCTACTCCAAATATAGCCTTAGCCGAGATTAGCAGACTACATTTTCCTACTATACGCTATCAAGAACCCTCTAAATTGCTTAGATAATTTGATAGGACAGGCCTCGAAACTATAACCAAGAGCACAGCTGCCATTGTAGAAAATTTTTGCCGAAAGATTGAGAGAATTTCAACGACACGATTTCATAGCAACAATGCAGTTGTGAAGCAAATCAAGAATGGAGTGATGGAGAATGAAGTAATGATAGTTTAAAACAAATCCTTTGTTCTGCAAGATGCAGCCCAGGGGTTCCATTGGAACAGCAAGCAAGCATTTTAATACATCCGTTCGTGATTTATCACCGCTTTCCTGTACCAGGAATGTTGAACAATGATTTGAAACATTTAGGTTTTGTGATCATATCAGACTGTATGACACACAACACCATTGCAGTCCACCAATTTCAACAGAAGCTTGTTCCTCAAAGACCATCTTCCAGTTTCTTGAGCCTTTTATTTTTCTGACGGCGCAACTTCACAATACAAAAACCAAAAGAACTTTATCAATCTTGCATACCAGGAGGAAGACTTTTCCTGGAGAGTGGAATTTTAGCGACATGAAATGGCAACAGACCTTGCAATGGAATTGGCGGAACAGTCAATCTTGCTGCAAGAGCTAGTCTGCAGTGACCACACAGAAATCAACTCCAGACACCTCTTCAGCTCTATGAGTGGGTTAAAGAAAACATTCCCAGTGTCACATTTGTTTATCTCCCACAAGCAGAGTATAAAGAGGAAAGCAAAATGATCGAAAGGAGGCTGTCAAGTAGCAAAACAATCGAAGGGACTCTAAAGTTGCATTCATTTTTAACTGTTCCAGCCTCAAAATCGAAACTGATGGCAAAGGTTTATTCCGCATCTGACTTCTCTATAATAGCTCGAGTGAGCACAGAGGTAACAAGAGATGCGTTACCCTGGGATGAGATAAAAGGGTTTGTTGCCAGTGAATATGATGGAGAATGGTGGCTTTCATATGTTTTAGACAAGAAAGAGAAAACAGATGAAGTCCTCGTCAAATTTCTACATCCTGCTGGTCCGGCAGCATCATTCAGCATCCAAGCAAAGATGATACTCTTGTGCTGCAAAGAACCTATATCCTTAAGAAAGTAAATGCTAACACACAAATCGACCGCACATAACACTTATTGAAATACGAAATGGGCATTGTGATTTAAATCTTGTCCCTACAGCAGCCTATGCATATTTAACCACTACACCACAGTCTATTAACCTAATTGAGGAAAATGGGATTCGTTTTCACTAACAATTTTTTTATACTGGGTATATTTTAGTATTGAAAAATAATTTATGCAATGGTAATTCTGATTTTAAATTTTGATTTTTTTTCAATCCAAGTGGACCCTATGTAAATGCTAATTACTCTGAGACCCCTTCAATCCCCACCCTGATTTTCAAAATATTGTTTGAGGATGCATGGAGGGTTGGGAATATGATACTAAATCATTGGGGGGCTTAGGTACTTTGGGTCTGGGGGGCTTAGTAGAAACTTCAAATGACAGCTTACAATTTTCCTAGGGTGGGTAATACAGATTCTAAAATGAGCTAGTTACGTAGGTCTTGGAAAGAGCTTCAAAATGAGCTATTATCCATGGCAATAGGGCCCATGACAACAAAGCTATTGAAATTTTAAGATTTTTGGGGTGCGTATTTTAGGGCGATAACCCTAAATTTCAAAGGGGTGTGGTTCCTAAACGAAATAAGTTACAAGTCTAGAATTTTCAAAATTTCTTTTTCTCATCAATCCCAACCTGTGTACAAAGTTTCATTCAGTTTTGAGATGATGAGGTAAATTTTTTTCAAAAAGTGGTTGATTTGATATGGAATGACCCCTTTTTCAAAAATTCAGGCGAAAAAATCTTTCAGTGTTGATGTATTCAAAATAAAACTTATATCGTCACGCTCAAAAAAGATTGTAAGTTAGTCTAAAGCAACCTGCAAATATGACAAGCATCTACACACTCGTTAAGGTTTGAAAAGTATGAATACCCAACGGACTTCCTTTTGCATCATTTTGCAAGCGCTTACACATGCTTGTAAAATCGTATGCAGCATGAAAGGCTATACAAGGACAACCAAGAGAAAACTACTTGAACTTTCTAACCCACCGTTTGCAAAAAAACTCTTTGATGAGACCATTTCCAACCAATAATTCGGAAGATAAAGGAAGACTTACCTATGATGGAGAGAGAGATGCGTCAAGAGCGTATGTAAAATTCCCCGTATTTCTTCATGTAATTCCTAATGTATTCTTTGACTTTGATTTTCACTGAATCATTGCATTCGAGCTCTTCGTCTGCTTTCACTCTTGCAAGTTCTTTCATCATCAAACCATGAGTCAGCTGTAATGAAAGGCATTCAAATAAGAAAAAGCAAAGGGAGGGTTAGTCATTGCTATGATGCATCAGAACCATCTTTTTGAAGGCTATTTCCGAAATTAACTTTAATCTCAACGAAATACCCCTAAGCCAGGACATAGAAAACCTGACGTTGTAGTTGAACTCGCTATAGTATCTGCTCAAAAGGTCCCATATTTACTGTTAGCTGATGATTGGTTGACTGGTAATCGATTGTCAAGATTTTTTCCTATGAGCAGTTCACAGGGAGTAGCTGCAATCACACGGTTCGAGCTTTTTCAAGCACATGCATGCATTTTTGGAATGTCAAAATTGGATAGAGGGACATTGAGTTTTGGTAAGTTTAAAAAACTTTCGATCGTGAACTTTAGGGTACACTCACACGACATAAGCTTTAATACTAGCAAATACACACGTACTAGCTTTTAAATGTCACAAGAAAGCATTTTAATGGACTGTTCGTCACTGTGAAAACTTCAAGAGCTTAGTGTCGTCTATCAAAATCGAGTGTGCACCAGAAAAAGGTTGTGCGGTGCGAATGGAGACTAAGTGCATGATAACATGAGGTGCGTTAACCAGGGTTGGGCTAGGATACGGTTGGCTCGTTTCGATTGATCCGTGCTTATATGGGAAAAATAAAAAGCTGGTAAGCTCGGGTTAGCTCTTTTACAACCCGGGTTGGCGCCAAAAACGACAAATACGCATATTCGAAATGACACAGCCCGTTGTCAACTCACCTCGTTTGAGATTACACGAGAAAAGCTGACCGAGGTCAGCTCGGCTAACCAAGACAACTTGCTTTGCTAACACCCCTTGTGTTATCACAAATTGATTTTGACTAGCTTTCCTACAAAAAGCTAACCAGATGCAACTCAGCATCCTGGCTCAGCCCAGGTCCACTCGCCTCATGTTTTATCAGAAGGACATTGGTACAATCTTTTTAAGATGCTTCATACCTTTCTTGCAAGAAACTTGAAGTCGTCAACTTTCGCTATCCTTGCGTGTTTGCAGTCCACTTTCTGATAAGGATTTAGACAATTAACAACCACACCAGATAACTAGAATGAGAATATGAACATATCAAAAAGAGATACATGTTGTAGCAAAATTCTACGAAAGATGATGGTAACATACCATCTTTAAAGTTTTTCTTTAGAGCCATGTATGTAATTACAAATGTTCAAATGCAATTATCACGAGTTACAGTGAAAACCGGCATATAAGAACCTCTATGACAACCTCAGCATTAACCTAAATGGTCCTTGAATAATATAGAAATTTCAAGAGATTTGTATTAGGTTCGATTATTAAAACAGCAAAGGTTGTGTATCTTAAGGAATCTTGTACTTTTACAATACATTTCAATATTTCATCAAGACAGTCTTTTAAAAATATTCAAGAGAAGGTTCCCTAAATTACTGAAATTAGAGGGGCTGACTGTATGAGCATGGACTGAATTTTCAGCTCCCGTCTGCAGTCATCTCTTTGTAAAATCTCTTTTTGCAGTTTATTCTAGGTTCAGTACGGTTAGTAATATTACATCATTTCATGACCAAACAACTGAAATTACCTTCATCTTAAAGTGGTCTCTGATTTTCTGCTGCTTTGGCGTAACTTCTGAAGCTACATTATTCGTTGTATTCATTCTCGTCGTGCTGACAGCAGGATCCGATATGGCAGGAGGGCGAGCCGTGTATTTTACTGGGGTGATCGGAGAATGAGGCGGAGAAGCGGGTGGCGTGTGTGGGCCAGGGGCAGTGCTGTTCCCTACAGGCCGGCTGGTATGCGGGCCAGGTACAGCTGCTACGACTGGTTGTATTTGTTTAACCTAGGTGAGACATAAAAAATACTATCAATACATTGCCAAACCAAAGAATACGAAATTAAGTAGCAAAGATCCTAGTGTAATTACAATTCAGAACAATGCGATCGAGACATTACTTTATTTTTTCCAGCTAATATCACCAGAACAATTGGCTACATTAGGTCATGTTGCCTGCTACCAACATCAAAGCCTGTTGAATGAGTTACACTCACCCACAGTGGGCCCAGAAATGCAAATATTGGTAAAACTCAAATATATCGACAAAAAATGCTCCCCTGATATTGTATGAGGGCTCATTTGAAAGCTTTGATCAAGAGGAATACAATTCTATCAAAAAAAAATTTTTTTACACAGTTCAGGGGGGTCTGGGTCCAAATTTCCTTATTTGGGCATTTTTGGCCGAAATCACGAAAATAAGCATTTTTTAGGTTTATGGGACAAAAAATGCTCCCCTGATATTGCATGAGGGCTCATTTGAAAGCTTTGATCAAGAGGAATACAATTCTATCAAAAAAAAAATTTTTTACACAGTTCAGGGTCTGGGTCCAAATTTCCTTATTTGGGCATTTTTGGCCAAAATCACGAAAATGAGCATTGTGGGACAAAAAATGCTCCCCTGATATTGTATGAGGGCTCATTTGAAAGCCATGATCAAGAGGAATACAATTCTATCAAAAATGTTTTTTTTCACACACTTCAAGGGGGTCTGGGTCAGAATTTTCTTATTTGGGCATTTTTGGCCAAAATCACGAAAATAAGCATTTTTTAGGTTTATGGGACAAAAAATGCTCCCATCTTAGATTCACTTCCTGTTCTTAGTTTGGTTTCTATTATTATCTTAGTTTCACCTCCTGTTCTTAGTTTTGTTTCTATTGTTATCTAAGTTTCACTTCCTGTTCTTAGTTTCGTTTCTATTGTTATCTTAGTTTCACTTCCTGTCCTTAGTTTCGTTTCTATTGTTATCTTAGTTTCACTCCCTGTTCTTAGTTTCGTTTCTATTGTTATCTAAGTTTCACTTCCTGTTCTTAGTTTCGTTTCTATTGTTATCTTAGTTTCACTTCTTGTTCTTAGTTTCACATTAGTTTGGTTGTTGTTTTTACTAAAGACAGTCGTCCTCTTCTGTCTGTCGTTGTTGTTGTTGTTGGTTGTTGTTTTTACTAAAGACAGTCGTCCTCTTCTGTCTGTCGTCATACAGGCAAGATGCAAACAAATAAAGAGACCGGAGGAACAATAGACATAACTCAAAAACAACTATTTCAAGTCTTCAAATCCATAGAGCAGAAGGGGAAGAAACCTTCAGCAAACGATTATTACATCGCAATCAACACTCACCTGCCACCTTCATGTCGTCTGCTTGTAGCAGGACTGACTATTACGTATTTACTCTCCTTGATGTATGTTAATTTATGTGTTTGTCTTCTTCCGTTTTGTATATAATGTGATGTAATGAATATATTAATTAGTCAGTTTTCAATCTCAACTCGAGTAGCACGCTTTCTCGCATCGCTCCTGCTCTTTGACTACTCTGAAGTGACAGTGGTTACAGCTACAAATAGCCCTGTAGCTTCCAGGGGGATGTACTGAATTAAACAACCAGATTCGTACATACAAAAGATGGAAGAAATCACGTTCGTCCTTACAGGGTCTGGTCAATTCTGCAACTAATGAAGTGGTCGTATCCATCAACAACATTCCTACAGACGACACTACCGCTGAAGTCCTCCTGCCTGACCATGATGTTGTATCGGCAGCAGTTCTTGATGAGTCAGCTGCAGTTCCCCAATCCTCTGATGATCTTGATGTAGTTATTGACCAACAAGTGGGTCAAGCTGTTCCTTCTGCTCCTGAGGTTCCTCTTCCAACTCCTAGCCATCCTCCTCCTCTTCCAACTCCTAGTCCACCTCCTCTTGATGAACGTCCTCCACAGAAAAAGTCACGTAACTCGTTTACAGCAACGTTTACAAAGTCTTGGAAAGACTTCAACGATCTCAAGGAGAGACAAAAGAAGAACATCACAAATCCATTGATCGATATGCTGGAGAGCTTTATTAGCACCAATGATTTCACCATATCCATAACTGAACTTCTGGACTATCTGAAGACCAGGGTGAAAGATGATAATAAAGAAATCCCTTCCATATCCTTTTCACCTATTGAAGCTGTGTCGTTTATGCACTGCATGGCGCTCAGTAAAGAAGACATGCGACAGACACGCTACTTCCTTAAGCAGAAAGGAATAGAATTCCCTACCACCAACAAGCTTCTCCCTGTTCGGCAATCTCTACGACCGCCAACCGTTCCGATCTTGGATGGTAAAGGAAGAGGACTTGACATCAAGGAGCTTGTTGTTCATACAGCTTCGTCGATCATCAAAATTGTGAAGGAAGACAACCCAAACCGACCTCTAGACTGTCTCAAACTTCACCTCAAAGATGGTGGTGATGGAGCTGGTTCAATGCCATCCCTCAGATCCAAGAAGAAGCCTGGAGACAAAGATGACGGTGAAGAAGAAGACGACGATAGCGATGAAGATGAAGATGAAGCTGAACATATGTTCCAGTACGGGATTATTCCTCTGAAGCTTGTGCGAAATATTGATGGTGAAGAAGAAGTCTATTGGCATAACAAGGTACCTAATTCCGCTCGTTCTCTGAGACCAATTTATCTCATTAGGGAGAAAGAAACCGATGCTGACCTTCTAGACTTTGTCATCAAAGAGACTGACAGAGTAAGAAAGGATTTGAATTCTAACGGACTGTTAGTGCCCATATGTTCCGACAATGAACAGTTTTATCAACACGTTTCCTGTGATATGAAAGATACCATGAAAGACCTGAAATTTAAGAAATCAATATCAGGTTTGGGAGGTGCTGATTGTATTTTGTGCAAATCGAAAGTTGCTGATTGGACAAATGTAGAAAAAATAGAAGCAGGTGGATTCAAAATTGACCGAAGTTTTTCCGACACACAGTCCATCTTCAATCAGGTTATCGATGAGGATGGGAATATTTGCATCAGACCAAAGGACTTCCAAACAAGGAGCGGAGTCACTCAAAAACCTATCTCTGATTCTGATCAACACTGCATCACCATCACCCACTCATACATAAATGGGACTACTTGGTTTCTGAAAATGTTGTACAGATGTAACATTGACTACAAGGTGTGGGATATGAAAGCTGGTTATAGTGACCATCTTATCAAATCAAAAGAAACGGTACAAGAAGAAATTAAGAAGAAAACCGGTCTTCGCCTTGACTATGTCAATTCTGCAGGGGGAAAAGGAGGGACATCAACTGATGGAAAACAGGGACGGAGATTCTTCACAGATGAGTTGATAACTGTAATTGATGAACTCTTGAGTACAAGGTGCAATATGAAACACCAAGAGAACATGCGCACACTTCACAAACAACTCAGTGTAATTCTAAGGATCGTTTCCTGCACACGGAAGATCAATCTGGAAAGATACGAGCGGCATTGCAAGGAAACAATGATGAACATTGCACAAAACTTCCCGTGGTGTAAACTGAATCACACACTGCATGGCACAATCCAACACAGTGCAGAGTTGATAAGGATGAATGGGGGGGAGAGTCTGGGGTGGTACTCGGAGGAGGGATTAGAGGCCAACAATAAAGACATTCGCAATTACCTGGAGCACCTTAGCCGTAAGTGTGACAGCAACAAACAGATCGAAGACGTCCATCACCGCTTACTTGAGAGATCAGACCCTTACCTCACATACATTACAGCAAAATACACTGGAGCAAAAGTATGCAGAATTTGCAACGCATCCGACCATACAGTTCGTACACACAGTCTTCATCAGTTCACTATCCATGGACTTGAGGAGTTCTTTCTTTGAGACTTGGTTATCCTACTACGGGTAGGTGTTCGGTGGAACCGCTAGGGATTCTAGAGAAACTGGAATGTTGCTCTGGTGTGATATCGTACAGATGTTGCTACTTTATTACATTTATTTTGTTTGCATGTGTTTTTATGTAAATTGGCCAAGAGTTGATACGCGATTTCCATATCAGTTTAATTCTTGAAATTTTTGGTTAAACCCCTTGGTTTGGAAGCTACCCCCTGAATAAGTGTTATTTGGGTGTGCATGTTAAGCTTATTGCCCCACTGATTAATTGTTCTGTGTGTTTCTGGGTCTTTTAACTATTCAGAATACATATACTTTACCCATGTCTGGAATCCATCTCTTTGCTGCAATTTGAGCACAAAGGAAATTTTTTGTCCATTTTTGGCCGAAAAAAGGCCTTTTTTGACCCCCCGATGTTTCGAAAAAGGGTCAAAATTTAAAAATATGGGGCTTTTATTGACCCTAATTTGGACTAGATAACATTAATAACCTATAATTAGTCATATTTACTTATGTTGAGGCTATTTGAGGTAATGAGGGGGTCGCAAGAGGTCAACAATGGGCAAAATCTGAAGAATTCTGAAATTTTCACATATTCCCACTGAGAACCATATGACTATTATTCTAGATAGATTAATTCCCTAACCGGATTTTACAGGGGTTAGGTAATTATTGTTTCATATAGGGTGTAAGTTAAGGATTCAGAATATATATAGTTTACCCATGTCCAAAAGCCATCTTTTTGGAGCAATTTGAGGACAATGGCAAATTTTCATCCAATTTTTAGCCAAAAAAGGCCGTTTTTGACCCCCCAAGATTTTGAAAAAGGGTCAGAATTTGAAAATATGGGGCCTTATGTGCCCAAATCTGAATTTAATAACATTAATAACCCATAATGAGTAATATTAACTTATGCTGGGGCTATTTGAGTTAGATGGGAGGCAGCCAATGATGAAAAATGGCCAAATCTGAAAAACTCTGAAAATTTCAATAGTGATTTGGCAGTACTCCTTCATTTTGCCTCTCCGATAAGTTAATTTACTAACCGGATTTTATAGGGTTTAGTCAATTATTGATTTATGTAGGGTATTGATTGGGGATTTAGAATATATATACTTTACTATTGTCCGGAAGCCGTTTTTGCGGTGCAATTTGAGTTAGAAGGCGAATTTTTGTGTTAATTTTACCTGAAAATTGGCTATTTTTGACCCCCCGGGATTTTGAAAAATGGTCAAAATTTTGAAAATAAGGCTCTAAATTGGTCAAGATCAATTATTTTCATGATTCCTATTTCCATTACCTATAAAAATTGTAACCATGCACTTGGGAATGAATTTAACTTGGATTTCTGGGCCTATTTACTGAAAAATTTAAAAGTTTGAAAAAATCTGAGGAAAATTCCGTGAAATGCGTATTTTCATAAATTCGCGAATTTCAAATGTCCACCAAAATAGTTGTCGATAAGATATGAAGCTGATTTTTTTTGCAATCAATCAGAAATTTCATCTAGTTTCAGGAAAGAATAGGTTTGAGCATTTCAAAAGACATCACTTTTTAAGAGTTTTACCACCCCTGGGCCCACTTTGCCTAGCTACCCCAACTAACAAACAAGTCGCGTCTGATCTGGACAGAGTATACAAATATAGAGGACTTTGATGATTTGGTGCTTCAGAAGCTAGTTGACACAGAACTTTGATGCCCTATAGTGTTTCAGTCTGGATAAACAAGTTCTTTTGGAAATTTGTACCATAGATAAATTGGTTGAATTGACTCACCTCTACGTTGGCTTGTTTCTGCTGATTTTCATTCTTCCATTTCGGTAACTCCCACTGGGTTTTTCTGTTGAAAGTAAAGCAATGTATAAGGGACTCATTATAAAAATACAGAACAATGAAAAGCAGGAGCGCTGAATATCAAAGTACCCTTTCAAGCACAATTTTTTGACACTCATAAACAGGCTCTCAAGAAAGATTTCAGGAAGGCTCCCATACTTTTGAATAATTTCCAAGCTGTCTGACCTGTTCGTTATTTGATTCAAGAAAGCAAGCAGCAAGTATCTTTATTTGCTAACACAAGTTCAGAGCTTAAGCTGATAGGACCTGCTGCTTGTGCATCCAGAATTCATATTCTAGAACTAATCATAGTTTATAGAAATAGAAATGGTTTGGAAGCCTTTTCTTACATGATTTTGTTCCCTTTTTAAACCGTGACAGTCAGTGAACAAGTCTTTAGTCTTATCATTGTTTTACCTAAATTGACATGTTTGACCAACTGAGCCCAAATATTTCTTTTCTACTACTTGTTCGACATATTCTTGTTTGTAGTGAATCAGATTAGGATATTTCAGCAAATAATCCAATATGCAACACTTTAGTTCATCATAAATCAGTTTCCTACTAAATTCAACCAAACTTTGTGCACGATTAAAACCAGTTCAACATCAAAACTCAAGAAAAGAAAAGACTCCCTAACCATTCAAATCTAATAACTTTGAATTAATATCCAGTCTACTGATTAACTGGCCTCAGAAGGATGGACAGCTGAGGTGGATGACGTTTTGTAGTACTTAATTACAATTGTTTGAGGAATCAAATCCACAAGGTCCTTCAACGATATCCTATGTCTTAACCACTAGTACACACAAATGATACTTGCCCCCCCCCCGTTTATAACTATGATAGTATTGAAATAACTTCTGCCCCAATCATTCTAACCTTGGTTAACTCTTTACTTCAGAGGAATCTAACCAAGATAACAATGAGAATGGTAATGAAACATCAAAACTTACCGTGTTACTGTATGATAATAATAAATTTTTCCCTCGGGATCTGTGGCTGTTTTCCAATTTGGCGGAAGCACTGTTCCCGGTTTTTTACTACTGGGGCTCTCACTTCCCGATGTATTCAAGTTATCCCTGGTAGGGGTACTCAGAGCCATGCTTTGTTCATTTAGTTCGGGGGTTCGATTTTCATGCGCTTTGTAGTTTGGTTGCTGTTGCTGATGTTGTTGCTGCTGTTGTGGAGGTGGTTGTTGCTGTGGAAAATGTTGTTGCTGCTGATAGGGTTGTTGCAGTTGCTCCTGTTGTTGATATTGAGGCTGCTGGGGTTCTTGAGAGGCGGATACTTTATTATTCTGCACCATTTCATGCAGATGCTTCATAATTGAGCTGGGGGTAACAGCGCTAGGGGGTACTGACCCAGTTGCAGGCAGTTGCTGATGATGCTGATTGTGCGGTGGTAGCTGTTGTTGTTGTTGCTGTTGATGAAGGGGTTGTTGTTGGAAACGTTGCTGTTGATTATTGGGATACTGATTCTGGCCTTCGTAAAACGTATTAGGCTGCTGCTGCGTTTGTTCGGGGTATTGGGGGGCAGTGTGAGGGTATCCATAAGACACATTCTGCGATTGACTACCAATTGGTAGTGGTCGAGGCATACCCCCGAGGCCATCGAATTGTCTCCTATCATGCTCTACTACGCCAGGAGTGGGGGTATCCTGAAATAATGAATGAATCATTACAGCATATGTCAATAGTTAAAGTAGCACATGTATTTTTTTCAATCTAGGCTAAATTTGCCTAACAATGACTATTTGATTTCTGGAGCCATTTTGAATGTTCTGAACTCATTGTGAACTCTCTGGAACCATCTTAAAAAAAACCAGGACTGTACTATGTGCAGAAAAATTCATAGCATTGTTACTAAAAGTTGCTTAAAGGCATTTAGTTTTCATAAATTTTTGATCAAGTTCCTCTAGCTAAGGCAAGAGAAAAGTAATTCATGAGGGTATGACAATTTATCGTTTCCAAGTCCTTGAGCAAAGAAACAGAGATTGTTCTAGAGACGAAAAATATCTGATTCAAGCAAGAAATCCTTTTTCTTTGATGTCCACCTATTTTAAAATGGTTCCAGAATCGTTCCAGTAGTGGAAACCATCCTTAAAGACAATTTCAGCATTCAAGTAAGCGAAATTGAAAAAACACACTAATATGAAGAAATTCTATATTCAACCAAATGAAATAGGCTACCACTGTGCTGATATGCCGAGTTTTAGTACATTTGTAGAAAACAGTGATTGACGCAGCATTACATGTTCGTTTTTTCGAAAATCGTAGATATGAAGATTAAAAACTTGCTATTGCCACAAGTGGATCCAACTTTGTTTATCTACTTTTTATGGCTTTCCTTCACAATACTTTCTAGTTACTTTACCAGTGTGCTGGCAAGATTTAAGAGTGATTGCACTGGTCAGAAGAAAAGGCTAATGGTTGATAAGATTGCTTTTTAACAAAATATTTATAGACTGGACTTGTCTTTTACCTATTACAAATTATTAAAAAAACTCACCACATTCCATGACTGAAAATGCTGCCTAGGCAAGTTTTGGTTTTGAGTATTTTGGTTCATCATCTGCATTGAGCCAAATGACTGCGAAAGAGCTGGTGGAGGGACTTGGTTCATGTTAGCGGGCATCCGCGCCGGACTGTAATTATGCGGCGGCTATGAAAAAAGAGAGATTGGAAAAACATTTGGATGAGAAAAGATAAATCATTTGGAAGTTTCTAGAATACAGACAAAAAAGAAATTTGGATTTCCTAAACGGAAATTGGATTTCCTAAAGGGTTGACATTGCAAATCCTCTAGCTCACAGCTATGTAATTTTGCTGCCATTTTGAATCAACCTGTGCAATACTTTCAATATGCTACTAGTGTAGTGTATTCAAATTGTAACATTCTAAATGTTAATGGAAACACTAACGTATGAGGCATCTGCCGAAGGAAACCCGATCTTCTCTGACTTTAACCATTTTTGATCAGAAGTGAAATTTCTCATCATGGGCCATCATTCAAGAAAACATTGATTTAATTAGTAATTTTTCGTTTAACTCACCTGGTTACCCCCAAACGATGGTTGCCAACCAGGTTGTTGCTCACCAAGCCGTCTCTCGTATTCGGGATTACTAAACCTCGTATTCGGGGTATTCTGATATCGCTGGGAATGAATGTTACCATGGAAATTACTTTCCCTGTTTTTGTAAACATCTTGGCCAATACCTTGATAGTTATACGGTGTTGAAGACAATCGGTTCATGTCCTCTAGCTCATTTGGTCCGGATAAAGGAAAATTCTGCCCATGAAAATCCCTGGGTTGATTTTGCTGGAATTCTAATGATGCCCGATCTGGGGATGGCGGTAAATTGTTGTCCGCATTCTGGAAACCAGATTGGGAAAAATTACCCCGTCCCCGGCCTCTTGCCCGCCCTCTTCCACCTCGATGTCCTCTAAAATTTCCAGCCATCGGTGGTGAATCTTGAAACTGTTGACTATTGTTACGCCATGACAGATTGGCTGGTCCCCTTGCGAAGCGCCCTCTGCCCCTTCCATGCGAATCAGAAAACTCGTCATTAGTACTCCAAGACTCCCTGGCGATGTCCTCCAGTCTTGATTTCAGCGGCGATTCTCTCGGTGGAATAATGTTACGCGAATATTCGCTTGCTGATTCGAGCTCACCAAGTCTTTTCGAAATGGGTGACGCAAGTTGTTTGGAAGGGGATTGCAACACGTGGCTGGACTCTGTCACTGTTTTAATAGGGGAATTGTTTCTGGGTGATTGCAGATGAAATTGACGCTTCGGTGAAAATATACCAGCTGGTCCGTCTTTATCTAGCTTTCGTTTGCTATTCCTGAAAATAAATGAACAATTTAACGCAACGAGAAGTGAACCTTGAAGATAAAAGTTTTTTGGGAATGAAAAATGAGATAGGACTGCCAAGCTCAGGTCAACTCATACAAAAATGTGATGTAAGAAAATCTTTTTGAGAAAACCTCAATCATTTACCAAATTTCAGCGTGTAATTTTCTCGTTTAACAGCAAGATATTGTTCTCTTAAAGAGTATGTTGTAAGTCCTTTTTTCGGTATAGCTTGGCCATAATTTGTAATAGGAAAACAATTAAGGCCTTTTATGAAGCGTATTACACGAGTGTAGGCTATAGAATTATTCAGAATTGAGATTTTGGCAAATTGCGTCTTGGCAAAGGCATGCAATTTCTCCAGGCTTCTGGATTACATGCAGCCACCAAGAAATATAGTTAGATAAAAACCAACGAATAAAATCTGGGGACAAGTTGCAATCTAGGTAGAACAGCTAGTAATGAATATAAGGCTTTATAGCGGAAGATTATAAGGCTGCCCTCACAGGGCACAAGCGCTTGTAAAATTCTACAATATGAATCCTTTAAAATCGAATTTGGTCAGTATGAACACTTCAGACAAAATTCTTACACTTGTATGGCTCTTACATTTTCTACAGTCTCCCATCCCTTCCCCCTTAGCAATGATGGTTTTGATACCAAAAATAAGCTCAATAACATTCAACTTGGATATGGGGTAAGGGACCGTGCACAATGATCGGCTATTTTTCGGCTATCAATATTCGGCTAAATTCGGTTATTTTTTCGGTAAAATTTTAGCCGAATTTTTCATAGCTGAATTTTCAAAATAGCCGAATTTATGGAAAATTCGGTTATTTTTCGGCTAATATTCGGCTATTTTTCGGCTAATTTTCGGCTATTTTGATTAGCCGAATGTTCTCATCATGTTCTTATCTATTCAGGTCTCTCGAGGCTTGCTGGTGTTGCTTGAGAACAAAAGCGCCAAATGGTTTTTACGAAATTGAATAGAGGAAATTTTGTTTACTATCGGAGCTTGTGTGAATAAAAACTCCAATCTCCCACGAGTGCATGCGTTTATGTTTAGAAGGTTTACCTTTTAAGAAATAAATTTGCCGAATCAACATACAACTCTAGTCGCTGAGCAAGAAATGTCCATAATGAATTTCCATAAAAAGCATTTTATAAGAAACCGTCTGCAGGCCAATAAGAGACTCCTCTATTAAAAAAGAATTTGGGAGAAAACTCGGAAGGTGACTGGCTGTGTCGTTTGACCAGTATGCAATGCACTCATTTTTTTAAGAAACTATGGTAAATCTTCATACCAGAGTTTCTTAGATTTCACCCTAATCATGGCACGAACAGTTTCTTAGCAAATTTCATAACATAAAAACCTGATTTTCCTTCATATACCGTCGTTTCTTTATTTTCTATCACTGCGTTAAATGAATGGATATAAAGAAGTAAGAATAAATGCAAATTTCATTGCGAACAGCTAAAATATCTTATTATATGTAACTAAACTGAGCTAGAAACAAAACCCAAATACCTTACAAGTTAATGCTCTCGTGCGATAGTATGTGTGGCAGTTTGTTTTCTCGTTACGAAAGATATGAAAAGTTTCTTAACTTTTTGGTTCACACCAAATCTCCTACCAAAGCTTCTTAAGTTTTGAAAATTAAGCCCTATCGTTTCTTATCCGCGGTTTCTTATAAAAATTGAGTAAATGCAACTGAAGTCAACCTTGGTCTTAGAAGAAGAAGAAATACAATACGAATTTATTTCACTTTCTTTTTGCGTTGAAAAAGTCTTTGTGATATAACTAGCCATAGCAGCTAGCGATCAACAAAACGTGCTTATAGCGCGCATGGGCATTGTTTATTAAGCAAATCTAGCTTACGCGTTACTTAAGCTTTTTTCCAACACATTATTTTCTATTCAGTTATTGTTTGGAAGTGTTGCTCTTTCAAACTTTAGAGCCACGGCGACACAATCGTTTAAATAATTATAAAACAAGACAAACAGTTGAAGCGATCTCGTGGGATTTTCTATGCAATTGTTTATTTCAGCCATAGCCGAATTTTAGCCGAATATTAGCCGAAGTTTAGCCGAAGTTTAGCCGAATAAATTCGGCTAAATTCGGCTACGTAGCCGAATTTGTAAAAAATATAGCCGAATTTTATTTTAGCCGAAAAATCAAAATTCGGCTAAATTCGGCTAAATGCATAGCCGATCATTGTGCACGGTCCCTAATCTAAAATAGTTCCTTTTGAAAACAACATTGTTTAATGGGGGAAGGAGATTTCATTAGAAACAAAATGCTGGGAAAGCTAAGGAAGTAGTTTTTTTCATTAAGAAAAACAAATACGTCCCAACGACTTTTGCCGGTAATTGTAGCACGTGCCAAGATTGTGCAATGTGAATGCGCTCTATATTCTCAATGGCTTTAAAATAGAAGAAAATTACCTCTTATCTTCAGAGTTAGACACAACAGTCTCGGTCCCAATACTTGGCTTTCCTTGATCCTTGAAAAATAAGGCATACAGATACGTCACTACAGAGGGTCGTACAGGGGGTCCGGGTTCCCCTGTTCCCTCAGACAATTATGATCTGTTCCTATGAGTTTTAGGCAATTTTCAACGTGTTCCCTGAAAAATAAGTGCAAAATATTCCCTTGTTCGCCTAACTTCATTCAAATGTTCTCTGTTCCCTGAGCCATTTTTGGGCTTGTTCCCATGTTCCCCGGAACCCCTATACGACTCTCACTACAAAGTAGGGACAAGATAATAGGCAGGCCTGATTTCTCATGTAGGCGTTTACCTGTTTAAGGGATCTTCAAGAAAACATTAAGAAGCTTAAAATATCAAGGCAGGGGTTGTGGTTAACTGATTGCCAAATGTTTCCAAGATATGATTTGCAGGGACATGAAACATCCATTTGCCACAATCCATCTGCTATGGCAACCCTGATTTCAGAGCTAAGAATCAAGTTCAATGATATATTCTTGTCACTTACTCAACAACTTGCCTATTCTGCAACATTATTGTTCTGCAAATTGGCTCTGTCAAAATTTAAAAGGTTGCAAACCTTTTCAGGGTCAGTATTTGTGCTGAAAAGCGATGAACCCTACTATGAGCAAGGTAGGTACGATAAAAATAAGCTGTTAACTAAGGCTCGCCTAATCAGTCTAGGAACTTACCGGTGTAAGTGGAGTCTTCTTTGGAATCTTAAAGACCTCCTAAAACAAAACAAAATTGTCGAAATGTAAGAGTAATAATGATCTTCAAAATACACACTCCTCGATATAAACACTGGACTCAATATTCACTCCTATTTGCTAATTATTCATCATGCAGCAAAAACCAGGTGAAAGATGAAGCATTATTTGGGATTGTATGAGCTATATCATTATGCTGACAAAGGCTAAATAAGAAGTCATGACATCATACATATGTACCACTATAAAAACTCTAAGGACATTTATTCTTGTAAACAATAAATCTTGTTTTCTCAGAGTCAGTTTTAAAGCATCAAATAACCATTGTAAATTCATATAAATGATCATTGATCATTGAGAAGCATCTTTGCAGTGCTTGTATGGAAAAATATTTGAGACTTGTAGAAATGAGTAGTGTGTAGTGTAAACTAGAGTATCTAGAGGATTCTGCAAGTGATGGCTGATCTCCTTTCACGCAATGCGTGATAGCAGTATGTCCTTAGCAGCACATAGGTACCGTACCGAAACTACTATTTCACAGCAGCTACAAAAGATTTAGGTTGTTGCAATTTCGGTAGTTTTGTATTACTAACAGGCATATTCCTATCATGCTTTGCATTGATACCAGATACACTAGTATCTCATGCAAAGTCACCTATCAACTACTACCGACTTACCCTCAGTAGCTTCCACCTATCCAGCAGCTCAGTGGCTAAACTAATAATTTCTTCATTTCTTTCAGAATTGTCAGAGTCCTCGTCAGTTAAGTTCCTATCCCCGTCGGAAGATTCGTCCTTGGAGTCTTTACGAGTCTCCAATTTTGTTGGCTTTTTATCGGCCAATTCCTTTGCTCCAGACTCCAAAGCCTCGTTGTTTTCGTTGTCACTGTTAGAGCTGGCCTCTTCATCAGACCGAGTTGATGACCCCCCAGAATCTTGTGCGTCCTGGCAGTTTGATAATTTCTTTATAAGAGGAAGCAACTTGCTTTCGGCCAGATGATTCTTATTCGGTATTGGCAATAACTTGAGTATGTTCAAGACCTGGGGAAGAAATAGAAAGGGACAGTGAGAGCCTTCAAATGACCAGTTGTTTATACGGGAAAAATAGAATCCTTTAATATTTGTGTTGTGTTGTAACTTTAAGTTTCACGCATTTATGTGACTTATATGACGATGTTATACTTAGGGTTATAACAAAGATATGCGTTCTCTCTGAGGGTCTACTTCTGATCTAATAACAATTACTCGGAGGGATATCCTCACGTAAAAGTCAAAGTCAAGGTAAACAGGTAAGCAAATCAATCATGCCATACTGACAAATTATATGTTAAAGTTTGAAAGCAATAACTCTCACCTGAATCTTGAAGTTGGCGTCACAAGGAAATTCAACCATCCAACTCCATAATAAGGATAATCCATTGTACTTGATAAACGCCTTCAGAGCCTTAGCATCCGTAGCTTCCTGTTGGTCAATACGCGATTATTACCAACCAATAATTTGCCAGGGAAATACACTACATAGCAAAAAGCTTGTTATTCATGACAACAGAAAAGGTCTTCACTTTGGTCTATTCCATTACCCGATCGACGTAACGTGGCCATATCAATGATACTATGATTTTTCTCAAAGTTCTGTTCAAAACCCACTAATGGGTGTTAGGCAGTGCGCACGAAATCCCACTGGTCAAGATCACACTACGGCAAGACCCACTTTCCAATATTGAATACTTAAAAAGTATTACTAACTTTGCTCTAAATAAATGTTGTTTTCGGGTAGCCTTAACTGGCAACTCCCTAACGAGTTGATCTGTGTTTGGATGACGCCACAACTTTCAAGAAGTTTAAACTAGTCTCCGTTTCTCCGGTTTTTGCTTTCTGCCGATTCTGGGTCCAACTTACGGGAGCTGTAATTTTGATTAAAACCCATGCGTAGAATCGCTTTGGAAAGTGGGTGTGATTCTGACCGGCGAGATTTCGTGCTCGCCATATTACCCAAAAATGTTTAATATTATATCACAAAATCTATCGCTAGCTTTTAGGGAACTACATACTAGATAGATATATATATTAGATATTTATCTAGTATGTAGTTATGTGTTTAGATATCAAAAATTTTACAAGTTATAATATACAAAAACTAACCATTATAACTCTGAGGAAATTTCTTCGTTCTTCCAGACCAGAGGTAGTAATCATAAGTCTAGTAAGACTGAGAGCTTGGGAGGCAGATACAATCCTTTGCTCTTCGCCAAGTACTTCAGCAATATCCTCACCAAACTGAAAAATAGATTAGAAAATTCAACTAAAATAATTGCAAAGAATCAATAATGTCTGGAGGAGAAATTTAGAATGATGATATTGCAAATTGCCCGTTCTTAAAATTTTGTGGTTAATGTTCGAGTCAGAAAACCATTATTGTACAATATCTCTTATTCACATGACAAACATGGATAAATCTACCAATTTCTAGATGCTTCTTTTCAAACGCCAGGAAGGTTTCCTTTATTTAGAATGATGAGAATGCAAGAATTGTTATACATAAGCCTAAGACTAGAAGAGAAACAAGAAAGGAGACTGCCTCTCTGTAACTTAAAGTTTCATGCTCACGCAATCATCAGACAGACTATTATCGCTCTGTACTTTTGTACATTGAGTACTGTGATGTGGCATTAGACAACGCAATCGCAATAGAGATAAGGCTAAGACTATAATCTCTCCACTGTCAACTCGGCCATCTTGCTTAAAAGCATCTATCGTTTAAAATATGAAAATCTCTCCTAACATCAGCGCGAAGGACGTTTGAAAGGGAAGAAGAATCGAAATAAATTTCAAATGGCCTTATCATGCTGTTTCTCCAAATTTATGATTCCTATAAAAGAAATATTTCAGGCCATTATCATTCTTACTTAGAGCAATATTCTGAACAAGATATTCAAAGTTACGTTTGCATACCGGGAAATGGGCTGAATAGTCCGAATTAATTTTCTTTTTGGTTTTTCTCTTGGGAGAGTCGCAGCTCGAAGATGCTGAAATAAAATGTTTTTCATTATGTTTTTGCCTGAAAATGTAAATAAAAGCCAAAGTCCATTCAAGACTATCACATAAGACACAAAGCTCTCCCTCTGATTTTCTGAAAACGCAGTTCCAGAATAAATCTTTTCCATCTTATTAATTCAAGAATCTCTAGTTTTGACTCGTTTTAATGTTCCAAATACTGTTTTTAACCATAAAATGGTGATCATTTTGGTAATATCTATTCTAAATATTCTAAAGTAGAATGAACACATTAAAAAACAGACATGTTCTTCTGTGACTCTGAGTTTCGTGCTTACGCAATCGGGCACTTAGTCTGTCTGACGTGTGCGTAAGCACGAAACTCAGAGTCACAGAAGAACATGTCTGTTTTTTAATGTGTTCATTCTACTTTATAATTGCTCTATACTCAGGTATATCGAGCACTATAGCCAGGATAGGCACTCTCTTCTCGAGTTAGTTCTAAATATTCTAAATATCTATTCACTAAGTTTAGTGGCAAAATAGTATTTCGATAACCAGCAATCACCTTCCCTTGCCTATATTTCTCCAGCTTACAGTGAGGTGCGAGAAGAGCCAAGCTCATGAAAATATTAACTGATATATGGGAATCTATTTTACATGATGAAAATTCAAGGTGTATAACTGAATAGCATATACAAAGTCTTAGAGTTCCATGTACTAGACTACAACTTTATAGCCATCAGATATGGCTATAAATTAGACTGTGTTGGGTTGGAATGTTGTTGTTTCTATTTTCTTATTGTTTGTTTATTTTTCTCCATTTACGTGTCCTTTGTTTTCCTCAGGTGGAAATTGTATTAATTTTTTGGGTTCAGTTGTCAATTAGTTCCGCCTGTTGAGCTTTCAGTTTTTGGGTGTATGTGTTTTTCAATTTGCAAGTTGTGTGTTATATCGTTTTTTTTCAAGTCGACAGTGTCGTTCTCGAGTTCAAGTAAACCAAGTATTGTCAATTTGTTCATCTATTTTTTGGTGCGTGTGTATACCGAAGTAAGTATATTTTCTGTTATTTCTTATTCGTTTATTTGGCTGTTTTGACGTGTTATAATTATATTTTTCTAGTCGATATTTTTCGTTATTTTTGCTCTATTGTTTATCAGTGTTTATAATTATTTTAGTTTGAACCAGCTCAGCTCAGCTCAGCCCAGCCTAGCCCAGCTCAGCTCGACACAAGGAATAACACTACGAATGTCTGTAACGTATAACGATTTCATTTGAATTCATATTGTGTTTTTAAAAAAAAGCCAGCTGCGTTCATTTTTACGCACCATCTACCCTACGATGTAACTTGCCGCAGTTACATAAAGTTCAAATTCGACTCACCCAAATAATTATAAACTCTGGAGACTCGTTTATTATCACTATTCTATTCTACCCGACCTAAAATTTGACTTGTTTTCAAATGGGTTTGCAAACATCTTTCTTTACTTTGTATCGAGAATCTCAAAATGGCCTCGCAAGGTGACCTTGAAGAACTTAAGAAACTAAGAAGTCAGGCTCAAGCAAATTTAACACGGAAAATCAACAAACTACAAGAAGCAATATCAAATAACGATGAGAATAAAGTCATTAAACAATGTCTAACCCAAATGCGAGAAGCATTAAATTATTTCAGAACGCACATCAAAATTATCATGATAGTTTAACGGATGAAGACGATATTGAGGTCTCTAACAATAAATATTGTACGTTGCGCAATAAGGTGGCGTCTGTGGAAAAGGAAACTCTTTCTTGGGTCTCAGAATCTGAGGCTCAGGCGGTCATCCCTCCTAATTCAATCAGTAATGCAGGCAGCCGCTCTTCCTCGGGATCCTATAGGAGTACTGCGAGCATGAAAGCCAGATCTGAAGCTAGGAAGAAAGCGCTGCAAGCTAAAGCAGAGTCTCTGAAAGGCCTACACGAGCTGCAAGCAGAAGAACTAAGAATCAAACAAAAGAAGGCAGAACTAGAGCTACACTCTGAGATAGCAGCTGCTGATGCCGAAATGAAAGTTTATGAAAAGGAATTGGGCATAGAGCCTACCAATGGAGAAGAACAAGCCTCAGTAATATCTCACTTGAAACCTGTCTCTCAAATTGTTTCTGCTCAGCACGAGAATATGCCAGGAATGCCTGTGATCAAAGAAAGACCCCTCAAATATGATTATCTACCCTCAACAGCCCATGGCTTCACAGATGTTGGCCCAGCCAAAGACCCCCCACCTACCGACCTCCCGAGCTCTGCCACACCCAAGAGAGGCAAAGGAATGAATCCAAATGCAGAAGATTATCGGCCTCAAAGTATTTCACAGCCCTTTTTTCAAGAAAATATCATTCTCAAGTTCATAGACGCACAGGACAGACAAAGCCAGGCCTTGCAAAAAATAGTTCAACAACAACAAGAAGGTGTAGTAGCGTTGACATTACCCCAACAAGGCCTACAAATCTATGACGGAAATCCAACACGATATCACGAGTGGATAAGATCTTTTGAAAGCCTTATTGAAACCAAAACTCGAAATCCTGGTGCCCGTCTCTACTATCTGGTTCAATACACATCCGGGAATGTTAAAGAATTGATGAGAAGTTGTCTAACCATGAGAGATGACTTAGGCTATGCAGAAGCAAGACGCCTTCTCTATGAGAGATATGGTCAAAGTAATCGGGTCGCAACAGCAATCATTCAGAATATAATCAATGGACCGCCAATCAAATCAGAAGATGCAGATGGTCTTCAACAGTTTTCTGTTCAACTAACCAGCGGGGCTAATACTCTAGAAGACATTGGTCACATCACCAAATTTGATAACCCTGATAACCTTAGAAAGATAATGGAGCGCCTTCCATTTCGAATGCGGGTACAATGGTGAGACGAAGTCGACAGGATATTTCAAAGAGAAGGAAGAGACGTGAATATCCAAGACATATCAGCCTTTGTCACAAACAAGGCCAGGGTAGCATCACACCCTATTTTTGGAAAAATTAGCGAGCCGGTAAAGCCAACAAGAAGTTCAGCTAAACCATCTAATTTCCGTACCAACAGGGCATCAGGGTACGCAATTCAAGCAAGTAACGAGTCAAAATCCGATTTCACATCAGAGAATCCTAAATTGAGATGTCATTTATGCAAGTCAAATCACTGGCTCACACGCTGTGATCAATTCAAGAAAAGTAGTCTTGCAGAAAGAATGAAAATTGTGAGAAATAATCGATTGTGCATGAATTGTTTACGCACCGGTCATTTCGTCTCAGCATGTCCAAAAGACAGTTTCTGTAAGGTAGAAGGTTGCACATCAAAGCACTCGACGTTTTTGCATCCAAAGTCAACACAGCAGCCAACCCAATCAACCAGTAATGGAGCCCAGACAGCAGTTGCAATTGCCAATCAGGAGCAAGTATTACCAGTTCCAGACGAACTACCAAATCAGCTTTCTAACTCAGCTGCAAATGGGTTTATAGATTCTTCAAAGAGCTCTTCAGCTATTGGGCTAGCAGTCGTTCCAGTCAAAGTTAGAGTACCTGGACATACAGAAGTAGTAGAAACATACGCCTTTTTAGACAATGGCTCTAATGCAACATTCTGTGTCGATCAATTGCTTACAAAACTTGGTGCTCATGGCAAATCAACAGATCTATCTTTAACAACACTCCAAGGCAAGGAAGTTCCAACCACGTGCACGGTCACCAACCTAGAAATTCTAGACCTCGACGAAGAGAACCTGGTAGAGTTACCAACAGTATTCTCTACTACTCAATTGCCAATATCTAAAGATGATATTGCAACTTCAACAGATGTGAATCGTTGGCAGCACTTGAAAGGTATAGAGCTACCAGTGATCAATGCAGATATCGGCCTATTAATCGGAAGCAATGTTCCTGCAGCAATGCAACCTCAGGAGTTACGAGTAGGAAACAAGGGAGAGCCCTATGCTACAAGAACCATTTTTGGATGGACAATCAACGGCCCATTAGGACGGAAAGTAGAAAGCAAGAAGCATTCGGCAAATCTTATCAAGGCAGACTTGGATATGAACCGCCAATTCGAGAAATTTTGCAACATGGAATTCCAGGATTCAAATGTAGATAGTCAATCGGCGATGTCAAGAAATGACCAGATCGCTCTTCAGATAATGGAAGAGACCGCTCAGATACACGATGGCCATTACAAGCTTGCCCTACCCTGGAGAAAGTACCCACCATATCTGCCTAATAATAGATCAATGGCCAAACATCGAGCCGATCTACTCAAGCGGAGGCTAGAGAGGGACATTTCAACTCACGAGAAATATAAGAAGTTTGTCGGAGACCTAATCGCCAAAGGTTACGCAAGAAAAGTACCAGAAAGTAATTTGGATTCATCTACCCCAGCCTGGTATTTGCCACACCACCCAGTCTATCACCCCAAGAAACCTGGAAAATTGCGAGTCGTCTTCGACTGTGCTGCAAAATGGCATGGAACGTCATTGAATGACCAGCTTCTACAGGGGCCGGACCTTACACAATCACTAGTTGGTGTGCTTCTAAGGTTTAGGGAGGAGCCCGTGGCTTTGATGTCAGATATCGAAGCAATGTTTCACCAGGTGAAGGTGCGAGAAGTCGACAGTAACTATCTACGATTCCTTTGGTGGCCTGATGGAGACCTCCGCATAGAACCGCAAGATTATCAAATGACAGTTCATCTCTTCGGAGCAACGTCATCACCAAGCTGTGCTAGTTTTGCGTTGAAGAAAACAGCACTAGACAACAGCAGCGACTTCAACCAAGAAACGGTACAAACAGTGCTGAACAACTTTTATGTCGACGATTGTCTAAAGTCTGTTCCTACAACCACTGATGCGATTCAACTATCAACGGAAATACGAGAGCTCCTAGCAATGGGAGGCTTTCGCTTGACAAAGTGGCTGTCAAATGACCAAGAAGTCCTGAAAGAAATTCCAGAATCAGAGAGAGCAACATCAGTCAAAGCTCTGGATTTCGGTAACAGTCTCTCAGAAAGAGCACTCGGCGTTCAATGGAACATTCAGCCAGACACCCTTGGATTCAATATCTCGATTAAAGACAAACCGGTCACAAGACGTGGCATATTATCAATCGTCAGCTCTGTGTATGACCCGTTAGGGCTCGTCAGTCCTTGCATCCTTACTGCTAAACACATTCTGCAGGATTTATGTCGCAAGAAGCTCTCATGGGATGACCAAATTCCGGATACAGATGCAGCCAAGTGGAAGGCTTGGATGGAAGAGCTTCCAAAACTTCAGACATTCAAAGTCAGCAGATGCATTAAGCCAAAAGATTTTGTGGTCAAGCACTGTGAACTACATCATTTCTCGGATGCGTCAGCAGGCGGGTACGGTGCCGTGTCTTACGTGCGTATGGTCAGCAAAGATGATAAAGTTCATTGCGCTCTACTAATGGCAAAGTCTCGGCTAGCACCATTGAAAGCAATAACAATCCCTCGTTTAGAGCTGTCAGCAGCCGTTTTAGCAACAAGGCTAGACCGAATAATCCGCAAAGAGGTTAACTACTGTACTTCAACTATAAGCTCTACCTTCTGGACTGACAGCACCTGTGTCCTACGGTATATATCAAACAAGGAAAAACGATTTCAAGTTTTCGTGGCAAACAGAATCACAAAATTACTAGAGCAATCACAGGAGTCACAATGGCGTTACGTAAACACCGCTCTTAATCCAGCCGACGAAGCTTCAAGAGGCTTGCCCATCAGTTCTTTCCTGGATGATCATCGTTGGACAGAAGGTCCAGAATTCCTTTACAAGGAGGAGAATGAATGGCCTCACTTTCCTTACGCTCTCAATGAAATATCTTCCGACGATCCGGAGGTGAAACAAACAGTCGTAGCTGCAACTTCCTCAGTGGAACCAGATCTTATAACGAGTCAAATGATTACAAGGTTTTCATCATGGAACAAGCTACTGAGGACAGCCGCATGGATCCTGAGGTATAAAGAGAAACTCAGAAAAGCCGCCATTAATCGAAAGTCGGGCATATCTAGTCAACATGGCCCGATAACAAGTATCACAGTAACAGAAATTGCTGAAGCCGAAACCGCAATCCTCAAATTTGTGCAAGGCCACACCTTTTCAGAAGAAATCAACATCCTAAGGAAACCTCAAGGTCGCAAGGTGTCAAAACAAAGCACTATCTATAAGTTAGATCCAATATTAGCCGACGGAGTGTTACGAGTTGGCAGACGATTACAAGAAGCCCCCATCAGCAGGGAAGCCAAGCACCCAGCAATTCTGCCAAAACAACATCACATCATCAATCTAATCATTCGTCATTATCATGTCTTATCGGGTCACTCTGGAGCAGAGTATACCTTGTCACTGATACGCCAGAAATTTTGGATCATCAACGGACGAACGAGTTTGCGCACCGTTCTCAACAAGTGTGTCAGCTGCCGAAAGCGACAAGCAACAGCCTCGAAACAAAAAATGGCGAGTCTTCCTGCAGATAGAGTCACGCCATCGAAACCACCATTCAGTCATGTTGGAGTGGATTGTTTCGGTCCATTCGAAGTCAAACGTGGAAGGTCAATTGTCAAACGGTATGGAGTGCTTTTCACATACCTAACGATACGTGCTATTCATATTGAAGTAGCAAACTCTCTCGATACGGTATCGTTTATCAACGCCCTACGACGATTCATTTCCAGGAGAGGTCAGCCAGAACTGATACGTTCCGACAACGGTGGAAATTTCGTGAAAGGAGAGCGAGAATTGAGAATCGCCATAGAAGAATGGAATCAAGCCCAGATACACAACTTCCTTCTTCAGAAAAACGTCAAATGGATTTTCAATCCACCAGCAGGCTCCCATTTCGGTGGAGTCTGGGAACGATGCATACGCAGCGTTAGGAAGGTTATGAAGGCGTTAATGCACGAGCAAACGTTAGACGACGAGAGCCTCACCACTTTAATGTGTGAAGTCGAAGCCATCGTAAATGGAAGACCGATTACCAAGTTGTCAGATGACCCAAATGATTCAGAGCCTCTCACGCCAAACCATCTTCTACTTTTGCGTAATGGACCTGCAGTTCCACCAGGAAAATTCAAGAAGGATGACAACTATAGCCATCGGAGATGGCGCCAAGTGCAGTATCTCGCCAACGTTTTCTGGCGCCGGTGGATCAAAGAGTATCTCCCATCATTACAGCAGCGTCAGAAGTGGAACAACGAACAGATAAACCTGGCGGAAAACGATATCGTATTGGTTCTTGATGAACGGACCCCGCGATCTTCATGGCCACTCGGACGCGTTGTGGAAGTGCACACGAATCGACGTGACGGACTCGTACGATCAGCCAAGATAAAAACATCTTCAAATGTATTGGTTCGACCGATTGATAAAATCATACTTCTAGAAGCATCAAGTTTATCCTGCGGGGATGAAAGACACTGAAAATTAAAACATTGATATCTTTTTCAAACTTTCAGTTACAAGTTATATCCCAACCCATTATTGTTTGGTAAAGGCTTACCCCTGGTAAGTCCTTTAAGGGGCCGGAATGTTGGGTTGGAATGTTGTTGTTTCTATTTTCTTATTGTTTGTTTATTTTTCTCCATTTACGTGTCCTTTGTTTTCCTCAGGTGGAAATTGTATTAATTTTTTGGGTTCAGTTGTCAATTAGTTCCGCCTGTTGAGCTTTCAGTTTTTGGGTGTATGTGTTTTTCAATTTGCAAGTTGTGTGTTATATCGTTTTTTTTCAAGTCGACAGTGTCGTTCTCGAGTTCAAGTAAATCAAGCATTGTCAATTTGTTCGTCTATTTTTTGGTGCGTGTGTATACCGAAGTAAGTATATTTTCTGTTATTTCTTATTCGTTTATTTGGCTGTTTTGACGTCTTATAATTATATTTTTCTAGTCGATATTTTTCGTTATTTTTGCTCTATTGTTTATCAGTGTTTATAATTATTTTAGTTTGAACCAGCTCAGCTCAGCTCAGCCCAGCCCAGCCCAGCTCAGCTCGACACAAGGAATAACACTACGAATGTCTGTAACGTATAACGATTTCATTTGAATTCATATTGTGTTTTTAAAAAAAAGCCAGCTGCGTTCATTTTTACGCACCATCTACCCTACGATGTAACTTGCCGCAGTTACTTGCCGCAGTTCACTAAGTTTAGTGGCAAAATAGTATTTCGATAACCAGCAATCACCTTCCCTTGCCTATATTTCTCCAGCTTACAGTGAGGTGCGAGAAGAGCCAAGCTCATGAAAATATTAACTGATATATGGGAATCTATTTTACATGATGAAAATTCAAGGTGTATAACTGAATAGCATATACAAAGTCTTAGAGTTCCATGTACTAGACTACAACTTTATAGCCATCAGATATGGCTATAAATTAGACTGATTGCTATAATATAGCTAAAATTCGACTTAAACTAGGAGTCAAATGTTGTAAAAGTATTTGCACTGACTGGCACAAAATACTTGAGGTCAGGTCTCGTTTAATGAAAAAGTCACTTACTGTTCTTGAGAGGTACTTTTTTATTTTCACCAATCACTCCTCGACATTTAGCCGTGCCACACAAGCACTTTTGTGCTTTTTCTCTGCAAAAGATAAAAACAATTAATTAATTATTACATCTTCTGTAGACAAATGTAGCACCAATGCTCTAAATTACAGTTGTTAAATGTTGGCTCCAAGCAATTAATAAACATTTGTAAACAGCTCTAGTTAATGTTCCCTTTACAGCAGACTCGTAATAAGTCTGGAAAAAATTTCCAAAAATCAAAAATAAGAATATCTGTCTGCAAAAGAACTAGGAGAATTATATTTGTTTGGATTAGTGTGTAAGCTTCATGGTATTCATAGTATATTTGGTAGAAAACAAAGCAGTGTTAGCAGGTTTCTTTTTTCATATTCAAAACAGACAGAAATAAATACAGAGTAGGACAGGGCATCATGATCCAAAAATCGTTTTTAGAAAGCAGTACAACATAAACATTTTACCCATATCGTTGGTATTGGTAATCAAAGCTGAGTTCCTCTCCTGCTTTAATTTCCCTCAATGAGAAAAATCCAACTCGCAGAAATCCATTAATTGTCCACTAGAAAAACAAAATTGTTAAGAGTACTTCTTATACAAAACGCATTGCAAATGAGAAGGATATTTAACCAAAATTGATAGGCTAATACGCTGTCTACCTTCCCAAAATAATGCTTTATGCTCAAAGCAAAAAGGACTAGCTGAATTGGTTAACTAATCGGAGCAACGAGGCTCTGGTTCTTCCTCTCTTTGTGACCACACTACACGACTCCTTCTTTTGCCTTTTTGCACTACGCGCAATAGGCACAATAGGATCTTTTACTATTATATGTAGTGATATAGTGCTTGCTAGTATATCCCCAGTTGGACACAAGACCATGCATTATTGAGATAAGTATGTCAAACAGAGATTCACTCCATTGTTATGGAAAAGTTAGGTATACCTTTTGAGTAACACAGTTTGGATCACAACTATGATTAATGAAGCGCGATATACTTCCACTTCTTGTAGCATCAATTATCTGCAAAAAGAAACGTATAAATAGAAAAAGGCAGGTGAAATTCGTGGAATTGAGTTAATTCAGCTGGATTTCTATTTCCAGCTACGAATCAAATTTAGTTTTTCCTAAACTAGAAATAAAACCTTGTTCTCTATATAATACCATTAAGAGGATTGATGCAAGTTCTAATCATTGCTGTGAGCCCTTTAATGCGTCTACGCATCTCTTGGAAGCAATAGGTCAGCCTTTGATTTTAAAGAACTTCAAGATTGTGAAAAAGATTTAAAATAACGAGAAACATAGCTAGTAGAGCTACCTTTGTGAAAATCATTGATGAGTATCGCAAAGATATTCAATATGTTTCCGATTTTTCTCACCATCCGATAGATGTGTAGAACACGCCAGAATATCAGATTTTCACTTTGCCCTATTATGGTCGCTTCCTGCTCTCAGACGAGCATATTGCATCATTAATCTCTATGCTCATTTGATATTGTGGGGTGGCGGTAAAAATATTCTTTGTGACAAGTATTAAATGGATTAATGAAGTAGCAAAATTGGGACTAACTTCATTGGCTTTCAGCGTCATGAAATAGTAATGTTTCCGCCTTTCTTGGTCGTAAGTTTCTGTTCTTTGCATAAACTCTGAGTAGTTGACAACTTCACCGCAGTATTCGATAACAAAAACACCCCTAAAAGAGTAAAGGGAGCATTAAAAGGTTAGATTAACCATTGTCTCCCAAAGGTTGTAGAAGAAAATAGCAGTAGTCTTATAAAAATATTCTTCATAGCGGCCAGACAAGGACATAAACATTCGTGGTCAAAAAGGGAACCCAAATTTTCGATTTTTAAAACAAGTTATTATGTATTCAAGATGAAATGGTACCAAGAAGATGGCTTCCAGGCAAGGGTGACTATAAAATCCCACAGTGGTGACACAATTGCTTAGCTGCGATGGCTAGGGTAATGCTGAAATGACCGTAACT
This sequence comes from Pelagia noctiluca, assembly GCA_963924455.1. Classification (NCBI taxonomy): domain Eukaryota; kingdom Metazoa; phylum Cnidaria; class Scyphozoa; order Semaeostomeae; family Pelagiidae; genus Pelagia; species Pelagia noctiluca. Next base: position 7,623,558 of record OZ004331.1, on the reverse strand, counting down.
TGCGTTAGACAGCCCAAAAACAATTTTCGATAGTAGGAATTCAGCAGTCTTGGACCAGTATCAACAAAATATCGAAGTTATCTACATACTCCAAAATTTAAGCAGTTTAAAACCTTGATTTTGTTAATATACCAAGATAGTCCAAATAAATCATATAAATCTAATTGAGATACGACATATAATGATTTTATTCTTACGATAGCAGCCTAAGCATCTAGCATAGTGTGCAATAAACATTATAGAGCGCTATTAAAGTAAAGCAAAAAACTAGTCTCCTGTCTTTCTATAACTCAAATGTTTGAACCATTATTTCTATGTTGTTCGGCATGTTTTCCAAATTGATCAAATCAAATTAGCTCCAAACCTGTTGATAGTTGATAGGCAAATACACTTACTATTTTGTAAGGTATTGGTTTATGTGCAAACCACAAAGGGCCCACTGAATAGGTAAACTAATCGAGCAGTGCGACCCTGGTCCTTCCTCTCGATGTGACCACACCTCGTTATTCCTTTTGCCTTTTTGGCTGGAATTGCAGAGAGCTGACTAATTCTCTCCTCATTCTGTATGTGACAGGAAAGAAGGTAGTTTCGAACCCGGGACCCTTTGACCAAGGGTCAAGGGATCTAACCACTCGGCCATCCCTACCAGTCATGATGATAGAATAGCAAAAAATAAATAAAACTCACTCATCAATTCTTTCTTTGGTCTTTAGGCCCCAGCCTTTCTTTCCAGCTTTAAATACTTCTAAATCATATCTACAACCCTATACAAAGACAAATAATCAATAACGTAAGCCAGAGCAATATAAAACAAACACATTAATAATGGCTCAGCACTTTATTGGAAAAAGCAACCAATTAAATGGATATTCTCGGCAGCTCATTCTTTACATGACATAGTTGATTGTGAGCTTGAATCTAACAAATGAATTGATTCCAGTAAGCAAGATTTCAGTTATAAACTCAGACATCACCTAACAATAAGTATACAAAATCTTTTTAACAGAGATCATTTTATGACAGAAACATAACATTTTCATTAAAGTTTCATTATTTTAAAAAATATCTTGTGGGGCTTAACCATTGGTGTGTAACATTTTTGAGAAAGATTCATTACCAAAATCAAAAACTGGAAAAGAAAATCTTCCTGCAAAATGCCTTCCTTTTGGAATACAGATGCGCATATTCCATTCATAAATTGATTTCATAAACTAAAAATAAAAATCTGAGATATTTCCGAAATGGGAAAAGCAAAAGATATTGCAAAACTGAAACCGGCTATATTCCTTTAAAAAATCAGTCAAAAGTAAATTCTTATACCAACATAAAATTAATTGACCTACCCTTTGGAAATTCTTGTTTGTACAAAATTCTCCACAAGTACACTTACTACCACTAGAATTGAAATAACACAAGTAAGAAAAATTTTGATAAAATAAACCACATCAATAGGCAAAATACAAAGGAAACACTGGAAAAATTATTTTCAAATCATACAAATAAGAAAAATTAATAAATTGAATTAATTTTGTGAATGAAAAATGACCCAAGCAAATGTTATTCATTCTAGCAAATTAATTTGATTGATTTTCCAAATCCTACTTCTTCTCATGAAAATATAAAAAGAAATTGTTTCAGGTCATATTCATTTAGGTTTATTTACATTGATTCAAGCTATTGTAAGGGTTGACCTATAAGTTATTGACAGGAGCATTGAGGTGGGGGTAGGGGGTATAACGTCCAGGGCATGTAAAGGCTTTTACCAATAAAAAAGACTTGTTGTTGAATTGACATGAAATTACCCAGTGGGCTTGGAAAGGATCTCGGCTTTAGTGAATCATCCAGCCCCATCACATATAAATAATCAAGTCTTGGGTGAAATAGTAGATGAACAATCACTGAGAGCTCTGACAGTAAATGAATAGCAAGCTTTTTGCAATCAAATATTCTTACCACTCAATCATAAGCAGTCTATTCATACAGCCTGAACCACATCCAACATAATCTGGTTCATCTACAAGGAAATGCAAATAAGGATAAAGGTGTAGACAAAAATAACTACCAATATAAGCCCCCAGGGAGCTTTTTTCATTTACAAAGTTCTGGAGGGATCTTATATTATTATTATATTTATACTATATAATTATACTTCTGTTTTTTAAAGAGGGTTTGGAGAAGCAACATGTAAAGTCAGAAATTCGCAATGTTACGATGGAATAATCTAGATTAGCTATCCATAAATCAGCATATTCCACCCTCTATGTTTCTTGTATGAAGAGAGGTGGCTTGAAAGACAGAGGGGCTTAAAAGAGTTTTTAGGGTGATCAAAATGAATGTAGGTATGATTCCTTTGGAGAAGTTTGGCCAAGAGGGCTGACTATCTGTCAATCAAGAATCATGAGAGAGATATAAAAATGAATAGTCTAGTCACGTAACGAATGGTCAGAAAAATATTAGGATTTCAACAATCCGTAACAAAACGACTTATCTATCCAAACATAATGATCTAAGAACTTTCCAGATGATTCAAGACTATTGCCTCAAAACTGGTGACAAAAAACAGCTTAAGACATCGTCAAGCTCACTACTCCATTTTTTTTTCCTGAATTTGCTTCCTCGTGAAATTTTACACCAAAACTAACCACCTAATTATGGCTAACCTTCCATCAGCTGCAAATTCAGGTTGTTTTATGATACTTAGTAGGCGTTATGCGCACTTATCTACGAGGGAAAGTGTGCTACTCTAGTATGTTTTGCCACTGGACATGCTGCTTGTATTTTTGGTGGGGTTTTCAAGCCCAAATCTTCTAAATATTGCGCCAATATTTAGCTTTTTTGTGGTAAAGGGTCCATTCCTTCAGAGTTGTTACAAAAATCTATATACAGCTATGAAAATCAACAAAGCCATATACATAGGTTTAACAAGGGTTGACATTCATACAAATGGGGAACAAAATTCTTGAAAATATGGTTATTGGTCATTTTATGAAACTCTAGAATCGCATCTAGTCAAGTTCATAATGAAGTGCCCTACTACAGTTTTCTATCTGTAGTGCAAATGGGTGCAGTCAGCACAATACAAGCTCTCACCACAATACGTAGTGATATGATTCATGCTACTGTGCTCCAACTGGAAACATTAGCTCTTAAACAGAAACTCACTTTCTTGAGATTTTGCCCTTTTAAAAGGTCATTTTAGCTATCAAAATTACTAAATTCACAATATTTATATCAAATAAATAAGCTTGAATAAAAACCTGGCTCATAGCTGCAATCGCATTTCATTCTCCTGACTTCTTTGTGCATTCTGGACTTTTTTCTGCAAAAAGAATACAACTCATATTGCATTGATGGAATCAATTTCTCAAGTTTGTCCAGTTAGGGAGATAACAACAGGCTCTCTTATGATAAAAAATATTTAGTTGAAACACCACATCTAATTGAGTTGTTAGTGAAATCAAATAACAAGGCTGTTCTAAGCTTCATGAGAGAATGTTCATACAAGAGCCCGAAATGTGATAAATTTGTATTTTGCATAATATTCTTCACTGAGTTACACCATTCTATTCTATTTGACTTGATTTTAAGAAATTGTTAAGGATAGGCAGGTGTCAACATATTCTCTGCTGTCATGACCCTCAGCATAGTAATCTTGGTTATCTAGTTTTTGTATCTGAGTGCCAAAAAGTGTTTTCAATTCCTGGTTAATGTCTTTGAGTTAAAAAAATACAAAACTTCAAACTTGATCTGGAAATCATGGATATTGTTGATTCTTCACCACAATAAAATTTGCTCAGATTTAAACTTTTGAAGTGTGATAAAATTATTCTGAGATTCAAAAATTGCTAAAAACCATAATCTAGAATTTCTTTTGCCAGGCTCTTGAAATAGTCAATTGTTGATCTTTGCCTGAAATAACAGAATCTACTGCTTCTTAAGTTGGAGAAAACTTGTGTGAATGAGGATGACCCTGGTAGGAATGGACACTACCACCTCTTGAATAGTACTCTGGTGCGCTACTACTGCCCACTAGATACCCAGGCCATATCAATCAAACTGCTCACATTGCAAGTCAGGTCTTTGATGTGCAAGCTATCAGTGCCGCAATAGTTCAGAGCATGATTTAATCTGATTACTTACTTGTTAATGAGATAAATATTCTCATTGATGATATTGTATGGTGTAGGTTCATGATCATCCTCGTCATCAATTGAAGAAATGTACGATATATCCGCTGATAGCTAAAAATGACAAGGAACATTTAGCTCAAAAATAAGTCCAGAAAGAGAATTTGGAATGTCTAAAAATTCTAATTTCTTTCTAACTTTGTCGAACTCAATTGACATTTCGAGCAAAATTGGTAATCCATTCTTTCCCAAAACAGACCACTAGTGAAGGAACCTTAATTCTGCATTTTGGTATTCACCTCTTTTCTAATTGGCTAATTTCAATCTTCCTCTAGGCATAAACATTTGTAAGGTTTTTGTTCTCTTTCTCACATACTACTCTGATAAGGGTCAGAAGAAATGTTTCAGTAGTTTATATTTTTCCATGTCTCTAATTTGCAGCAATATTCTGAAGTTTTGTACCAATTACAGAATCCAATTAAATTTCAATGAAATTGTTAGAAGATTTGCAATTAGCATTTTTAGTAATGTTTAATTACTAGTTGTCATCTCAAAGAATATTGAAAAATTTACTGTGAAGCAACTATTTAAGCAAGTCCTTATGAATGCATCTGTTTGGATATTTTGAAATTCACAAACTTCGAAAGTGGGAAAATAAAAAATAAGGGTTTGGAAAGGCACTGATTATAATGACGAGGCTTAGCTGCTTGATTGCGTGACATTTGGGAAGAGATCAGTCTCAAATCCTCTCACATCTTCTTCCATCAATTGAATATTTTGATTTCATCTTTCCTTTTAGCCCAAAAAACCATTTCTCATTGCCCAATGATGTCCTGAGATGGTTCTCTCCAGAAACGTTGCAATGATAAGTAGTGTCTATCATGCCTCTGGAGAAACGGCCTTATAGTCCAAATGTATTTACTATGTTGAAAATAATTCAATGATACCTCTCCACTTGTATCTCCACTCAGATCAGCTGCCACATCTGCGGAAGTATCTTCAACTGCATCAGCAACAGCTTCAACATCGTCATTGTCATCCTCTATCTTCAAAGTCTTTTTACTACAAAGAGAGATGATATATGAAATATGAATCATGAAAATCATTACTAACTAAGTAATAAAAAAATAATGGCTATAATAAGTTTAATAACTTAGTAATGATGAAATAACGGCTGCCATTGGTACTTTTTAAAATTTGAGAGAAAATGCTGGTTTAGAAGCATATTTGAGAAGAAGCAGCATTCAGAAAATAAATCAGATTTCTTTTGCGTGAAATAACAAGACCTGACCAAGACTTAAACCTACAACATCTGACTTTCCAAAGCTAGGTGCTTTAACCAATAAGCTATCAGGCAAATCAGAATGACCTTATTATTACTAGAATTCTGATACATAACGTCAAAATTTGATCAATACCATACAATCACAATAAATTCTAATAGTCTTTAGCCTGTTAAGTTTTTAGGAGCTGAAATATAAAAAAAGGCTGGCAACAGTGTTTGGCCACCTTATTCAGTTTTGTTAATGATGTCCAATCTTTCTTAGTCAAGATTAATTCTGATTGAACTTTCTTCAAATATTATAGGCTTGCTGAATATTTTATCTTATTTTTGCTGATTATTAAGTGATAATGAGGACATGTTACTGGCCAGAAAGTCAACATTTCAAATTGGTGCATGTGAGGCAAGTCTGAAAGAAGCAAATCAATGGGATGCGCAATGAAAATTTTCCATCATTTGGCCACCCAATGCTTAAAAAAGATTCATAATTTCCCTGACAATGAAAGTAATGCTCAATAAAATGTCAAGTATAGGCTGGGGCTTCACTGCTTCTTGTTTATAGTAGAAGAGACTGCATTTTGTTGCAAATCATATCTTGATCTGAATTGATATTTCATACAGTTGTCTTTGTGATTGTTTTGTATATAAAAGCATAACTTACATTTTAAACTCAAGGAGTGCGTAGTCATCCTGGCTTAAGTGCTTGACATGCACTAGGCATAGAGCAACTGCTTTGAAGAAGTGATACTCAAAAAGTAGACAAGTTTTTCCGTTACTTCGAGTTTTGTGCTTTGCACTCATCATACTGACTAAACAAATTGTTTTTCACATAACTTATCAATTTGTACTTTCTAAGCACAAGGACAACAGAGATTTGAAAAATAAGTTATACTTGCTCACTACAAGGCAAGTCGCAGTGCCAAACAGGAGATGACAAATTCAAAGTAAGAACCTTTTGAAAGCTAAATAGCCTGTCACCACCAATAAAAAACATAAGGCAATAAAGATCAAATAATCTCCCAGTATTTCAAGTGAGGGACTTGATAGCCCAACGATGAATAACTTTACCTCTTTTCCCCTATCTCTGGTTTGAAAAATAGAATTTTCTCTCTTTCATTTACCAATCAAATTCTTTTGAAGTACCTGCAGACTGTACTGATGCATGCGTAAAAAATACTTACCAATTAACATTTGATGCATCTTTTTGACTTGTGTGGTGTAAATCTTCAAAAATGTTTTTACTGTCGATGGAAGATGATACAATACCAATACTATCATTCATTGTAGTGTCATTCCCTCCTGGAGAATTCAAAAAGTTTTCTTTTTTATCTTCTTCTGAATTCCAAATCTGCAACTTTTTTGCCTCTAAGTTATTTATCTCTTTGTTGATGTTAGATTGGCGTTTAAGGTATTGTTCTCTTTCTGATGGGTTTTCATTGCAATTCTTATTGCCTAGTTGTTCCTCCATTTTAATGTCCATTTCTAATTGGCCCTGGAGGTGGTATTTCATTTTTAATTGCTCTTTGGCATCATTTTCAATCACTTTTTCCACTGGGAAGTCTTTTTTTATTTCTAATTGCCCATAAGGGGCTGCTTCATCTTCAGATAGCTTTTTTATGTTGCCTCTACCCTCTAACTGATGAATGAGGTCTGTTTTGTGATCTACTGTACTTTCTAATAGGTCTGTGTGACTTTTCTGCGTTTCTCCTTCACCTTCAATATCGCTTTTTATTTCTAATTTTCCAACATGGCATTCCATATCAACTAGTTTCCCTCTGTTGTTTATCTGATTTCTTAATTGATGGATTAGCCCTTCTTTGCTTTCTAACTGAACCTCTTTAGTTTCAAATAGCCCCTTGTCACATAACTTACTCTCTGATTGGGAAGTTAAATTTATCTCACTTACTTGCGAGAGGACAGAATCATGTGTGTTTTGTGCATCCATCTTAACTTCTTCTGTCCTCTCCCCTTCTCTGTCTAAACCATCTTTGTTATTTAATTGGCCATCATCAACATTTCTATTGGTCTCAGATTGTTCCTCAATATCCTGTTTCAGTTCTGTTTGATCCATGTCATCTTTACCGTCCTTATCAACATCCTCTTTGCTGTCTAAATCCTCTTCAGCATCATCTCTATTCTCGATCACAGGAATGAGCGACTTTTCCTTATCTCTTATCAATGGAAAACATGGTGACAAAGTTGATGCTTCTAGATCGATACCAATACTGTCACGATAAGACAAATGACCAGCAACAATACTTTTCTTTTGAGGGCTGGGTATCTCTTTGCTATGCTCTATAGAATTCTCGGGTTTGTCTTTGCTAATAATGTTGCTCACTTCAGAATCAATAATTTCATCACTGGAATCATGATCAATTCCTGAGCTGATCTCTGACTGTTGATCAAACAAGCTATTTACATCTCCATCATTATGTGAAGAAACCGAGGTCTTACCATCGAATATCTCCCCACTTTCCTGCCCTTTGTTTACCACATCTAACACAGAATTGTCATCTGTTATTACATCTGCTGAGCAATCTGTTTGATCTTGCTTTTTCGATACACTTTCCAAAACATCCAAACCTTCATCATTGTAGATAACCGCATCACTCATAATGTTACCTTTTAACCAGCTGCATTTGCAACCAACAATCAATGCACAATAACCACAATGTGATATGCATATAGCTTCACACTGCAAAATCTGATTTTGAGTTTACAAAAACCCTACCTGGATTGAAAATCGCATAAGGCTACCTACCGACGACGACGTCCTGAATGGCCTAAATAATACATCTTTCTTCAGCTTTAAAACTCTAGTTCAAGAAGATCAGCAAAGCTCTTTACCACAAATATGCTGTCTTTAAATATATGTACAGAAAAGGTTGCAGATTGTAATAGAAGATCATTCGAACTAAAACGTTCTATCGATGCCCTATCGTTTCGACCACCCCGCTGGCCAGTGGCCTAGTCGCAATAGAACGATCATTAGAACCCTTTTGGCCTTCCTAACTTTAATGTTGTTGACGCAAAACACCATCAACAAACCAACAAATTGTCATCACAAGATCCCAAATAGCTCACAAAACAAACAAGAATTCTAGATTGTGCTTCCACTCCTTTCCAGATCATTCCTCGTGGCCAAATAGTAGCTTGATTCCGCCATAGCTTCTCTTTGTTTAGTCTCCATAGGCCTGCCTGCCTGCCACCACATCGCCGCACTCCCTTCTGTATAATGCACCATCTTTACGGCATTGCATTCTGGGAAAGCACACCAAGAAAGGGAAGCCAGAAATTATTCGATTCAGATGCACCAAAAACAATCTAGCATTATTGTGTTCATTTTTTGGGGCTTTTATTTGGCTATGGAAAGGGTTTAGATAAGGGTAGGAAATGGATGAGGGATAGCGTTATATCAATGATAAGGTTAAGATAGGGGATGGGGTTAAGGTTTAAGGGTAAAAGGGGGTTTGCATGAGGCTAGATTTAGTTTCAGAAAGAGGTTTCAAAAAGGTTGTTTTGATGCATCCTAACAATTGCTGACCAGAAAGGCAAGCGAGCGCGAGTGTTAATGATCACAAAAGCAAAAGCAGCAGTTTTTCATAAGAAGTTTGACCAAACTTTCATATCTAAAGGCATAATTTAGTTGATTGGTCATGCTGGCCTGAAGTAACAATTCCTACACTTACGTTCAAAATATATTGGGACACCCTATAAAATTTCGAAGACTTAACAGCTTATTAATAAAAGAATATATTTGTATGAAATTTTCAGAAAGTGTCGTTGATTTTTCGAATTCTACAATTACGCCAAAAAAGTAACGAGATAAGAATAAGAGTAAGGGGAAGGAAAATAACGGTGGAAAAGATTTTAGGTCTTAAAATATAAATTCTCCCATTTGACAAAGTTGTTGAGTTCCTCTTGCAATGCAATGGCATTTTCGTAAGCTGAAACAGTTTTCTTCAGAAAAGCTTCATCAGTAAGATATTTTAAGCGTAGCATCAGTAGCGAAAATTATGGGCAAAAAAAAAGACTCGGAAAATTCACCATGCTTGTCCGTCCACTCAAAAAGCCCAATTTCCGCCACTGGGTAGCATTGATAACTTGAGGCATAACATTAACATAAACGAGGAATAGTAATGGCCCCAAAATTGTCCCTTGTGGAACTCCCTATTCTACAGAAGCTTGCTAAAGGACTTACAGTGGAATCTCGATATAACGAACTTTCCGATACAACAAACTAAATTTCTAGTCCCTTGGATTTAGCATCAGGAAATAATTCTCTCGGTATAACGAACTCCTGATGTAACCAAAAGTTTTCTGGTTCCCTTTAAAGTTTGTTAGAACGGGATTTCACTGTATTTTATAGTAATGATACGTTGTGTCTTTGTGAAAAGAAAGCATTTTTTCCATTCAAGTAGATTCACAATTTATACCATAGTTCCTGGGGTTGCTTGAGAGTTTCCTATGACAGGCTTCATCAAAGCATAGTTTTTTAAAGGAGATAAAATAGTCTAAAAACCTTTTGCTATATCTTTTTGTGCAAGATTTTCAAGACTGAGAGTGCACGGTGTATTGTTTAGCCATTGTTCTAGCCATCAAGGTTATGGTTAAACAAATCGACAAAAATGCTTCTTCTGGCTCCCCATCAAGAAATGTTTCTTATTTTTAAATTTACAATCATACTCTTGTACAATTTTAACTACCAAGAGAAAGGATAGAACATGTGTTGTGCGCTTTCAGGTACCGCTCAACATGAAATTTCAAACCAAGACGTAGCTACATCAATATTTTTCCTAACCATCTACTTCTATAAACTATGGACAGAGGCTTCACTGAAGTCAAGCAATGAGGAATCAACTTGTTTGTTCTCTGTCAAATCGGGGGTTTTTAGAAGCAAAGCAAAAGTGATGGAAGCAAACATTTCACCAAATCAAGGGAGCATCGAGAAGAATTATTAGAGAGCATTCGAATTCCATTCATTGGCATCAAGGGGAAAAGTTAAAAAGCAAATAGGGATCACAAGAGATTCATACAGTATTTATCCCTTTGACAGTGGGTTACTTGGGGCCACGTGTTGTTTCATCTTATCGCATATTTGTTAAAAAGTACGCCCAGCATTCGCATTGTAAGCAATAACAGAAGAAATCATTAACACGGACAAGGTGAGCATGTGGATTTTTATGTTTCCATTAAGATGAGATATTATGTCTAATGATTGCGTAAGCATGGAACTTTAAGCTACAGAGAGCTAGTCTCCTTACTTTTTTTCATCTCTACATCGCTCCGTACCTTAGTACATCGAGGACTATGATGCTGATGTAGACAACGCAATGCTGCAAAGATATGTTTCCATTTAGCTTATTAGTCTGATTTTTGAATAGAGAATTTCGTTGAAAATCTGTGGACGTGCTGAGGACAACCAGCATGATCTTCATAGCCTAGCTTCGTCAAAGCTAACATTTTAAATATGTTATACTGTCCATTGAAGGAGCGGAAAATAATATCCAAACATTTGAAAAGTCCTAACTACTTTGCAGCAATCAGCTATTGTGATAACAAGGCTTGTTGCCTAATTTACCACTGGTTTATCATGAAAAATTAATTTGCGTTTTCCAACATTTGATTCCTATTGAATGGTCAATATAAAGCTATAGCAACGTGACAACATGCGATTATACAGAGCATAGATAGCAGTAAATCTCAACAAAAACAAAATTTATGAATAGTTTTTACCCATAATCGTAAACATCACGGTTCTGATTCGGCTAAAAATAGCGTGAGACGTAGGAAGAAGAAATAACAATTTGGAGAATTTGATGTCTGACAGTTGACTCTGATATTTGATTGCAAGAGATTGCTGAAGCAGTAAGTGGGTTTGTTTAGGTCATGCCTATCGTTATTCGTATAGATTCATCTTCTCATGTTTATTATTGCTATATTTATTGCCCCCCCCCCCCCCCCCTCCAATGAGACTATGTCCAAATTTAAGAGTAAGTCCAATATCAGATTTGCTCGGTTCGAGTACTTACTGCAGCATGCCTTGTGTAGCATGTCTAACAGCAGTAAAAGCAAAAATAAGTAGGAAACATGAGCGTAGGAGAGAACTAGTTGAGGGGTATGTTGAAAGTAAGGAAGTTTATTAAGGAATGTAGCTACCTGTTCAGGGGTCCAAATTTATGCTATACAGGAAAAATGTCCATGTTGAAATTGCTACTTTGGCTCTCATGGCCTCTTTCGCCTAATACACAGAGATAAGTCGCACATTAACAAAGAAAAATAGGGGCATTTCTTGGATATAAAAAATGGAGGGCCTGTGCCCCTGGTATCCCAGTTCCTACGCTGCTGATAGGAGAGCTAAGAGCGCAACTCAATTTCCAGATTTCACGGTCATTCGAATTAGTTTAATTACCAAACACACTGTTTTACATTCCAGGAAAACATCAAAAGATGCAAGCAAACAGAGAGACTTTATCATACACTAACCGACAAGTATTCTCGGGCCCTGATGGACAGGGCATGTTCAATAAAACCATACTGGATCCAAAATACGTTGGAGACACTTCTAGGGAGATCAGCATTCAACAGACAACAGATGTGTGTCACATTTTTCGTGATGCCCCTATTAACCCCCATCCACAGGGTAACAATGCAAGGGTAGGTGGTATTGGCTGGGGTGTTACTCAGCATAATGATCGTAGACTACTTAAAAGTGGGAATCAAATAAGAAGTACTGGGTTTCGAGGTGAAGTGATAAGGAAGGTCGAGAGCTACCCAAAACCAATATGACACCAGTTTCTACACAGTTAATGTAAGACACAAGTGCTTTTAAAGGCGCACGGGAACATTGGTCCTTCATGACATTTGCCTCTATTTCGTATGTAATTTATTGTGCCTTGAATCTTAGTATTTTTATGTATCTAGTGTAATGGCCGTGGGATAGCAATGAACTCTGCTTCCCAGGGTATCGTTTATGTTATGTATTTTTTCATAGTCCTGTAAATATTTTTCCATTGAAATTACTAATAGTAAAATGGATTTTCTTACTATCAAATTCAGATAAGGAATCAACGGGCAAGACAATCTTACTTCTATACTTTAAAATATCTTCATAATTCGCTTTCCGTTTCAAGTTTATTTTTCAGAATAAGCGAGCATTACTGTGCATGATGTTTAGTTTTAATAATCGACCCCGTCGATTAAGCATTTCTGACTTGCCTCGATCAAAATGATATGTTGTGTGTTGTGTTCGGAAAAATAAAGTGAGACGGGACGTTTATGATTCTTTGCAACGATGGACCCAGTGTAGGCTATGTGTGCACATGAGGGTGTGTAGTAGTATTTAGGAACTTTTGCAGTAATATTGAAGGTGTTTAATAATGTGGATGAATATCATCAGAAAAATGAAAGATATCTTGCAGTATGGTGGAGGATATTCAGTTATTCTTCACATTACTTATGACATCAAATTACTCAAGATTTTCAACGTTACTGATGATATCCCTCCACATTACTGATGATACCCCTAAAAAATTACTGACGATATCACTGCAAATTAGTGATAGTATCCCTGAACATTAATGCAAGATATCTCTTCACATTATTGTGAAATATTTCTTTGCGTTATTAACAAAATCCTTCCTTATATTACTGAACATCCTTTGCCAAAATCCCCTAGCAGTGCATCCCTCCACCTAATACTGAGGCCCGATTAAGGTTGGGTACACATTTTCTGTGACCCAAGGTTTGGCAAAAGCTTTAGGCCGCTTTTCAAAAACTTTTATTGACTGATCAATCAATTTAGAGCCCTAATGAGAAAATGATTAGTCGGTGCCTATGTGAAAATTACACTCAAAACCCGACAATACAGTTGCAGACGATGCTGATGAACATTATGGTAATGCACTTAATTCTGCATTGAGGTGAATCAAATTAGCAAATTCGCTGCTTCGTAACGCAGTTTCGATGAATGAAATTAATCGTAAATTAATATTCCCCTTTTTTGTTGAAGAAAGTAGTCAAATATGCGCGAAAGGGTGGACTTGAGCACTTAGGCAGGTGTTAGTTACTTCGGAATAGTCGTGAGATGTAATTATTGATTTAGCTGTTTTATGCGGGAGTGAAGGCTTTTTAACTGGTGTTTTTGCTATAATTTTGACGACATTGCAAAACCAAAAGGAAGCATCAAATAAACGCCATTTTAACGTTTAAGTACAACCTAATATCTTTTTAATAGCTTCCAGGGGAAAACTCAAAGAGGGAGCTCATCAATAGCTGATTTACCTGAGGAAGTAGAAGGTACACGTTTTTGGGGCCTCTAGTCAAGAGCATGCTCTTAGCAAGGGATAATGTTACTAGTGGCGGCACCAACCTTCAAAAAGTGGGGGGAATAGGGTGCGTGGTCAGCACTTTAAGGTCTATGACCACACCCTTACCCCCTCTCAAAACATTTTCTCATTAGATTTGGTCGATAGTCGAGGACCAACTTTGCAAAAAGTGGGGGGACTAATCCCCCCCATTCCACCCCTGGCGCTGCCACTGATGTTACTGTAGCTATTTAGCGCTTGAGCAGCAATTTCGCCTCCAGTAGCCTTGGAGAGTGGAAATTGAATTGTAAAATCTTTTAATAGCCCGAATGCGAAATTCAAGTACACATCAATAACGAATATCCTTTTTGGACACAATTAGAAATTAAAGATAGCAACTAGACTATGGCTAGTAAGTTAAATAGGCATGGTGCAAAGATTTCCGGTCTAAATTTTGTTATGATTTTGATATTCATCTTGTAATTGTTCTCTTATTATGTTCTGCTCTGCTTTGTTATTGTTCAGAAACACCTTAAAGCTATGTCTGAAATAATTCTTCCTAACTATAATCGCTACAAAAGATTTCAAAAATTAACCATACCTAAGTTGGTCTACCCAGCATCGATATCAACTACTTTCAGTGTGTTCAAGACCATATTTGTTTAATAGAAGCTCATCAAATTGTTCTCTCATTTTCTTGTGCAAACAGGAGCAGCAGCAAGAAAACAGAGCCATGCATAGAAGACCATGCCCTCTATCTGAAAAATACAGAATTTGCACACCATAAGTTTTAGTTCTCTAGCTGTCACATCTTTTGACATCGATATTGACAATAATGTCTTTTCATCAACGCCCTATCATTGGAACAACCAATTGACGTCAATATTTGATCACAACGCTATGTTAACTAGCACACTTGTGAGTGGGCGGCAGGAAACATTTCGAATATTCACGTGGAGATTGCAGCCCGGGAGAGCAAAACTAGAAGACTAGAAATCCACACCTCTAACTGTAAAGAGCACTTAACAGCCTTAAAAGCAAAACATAACCGTGTAATCTTTGATAGCCCACCACTCCTATACATAATTCAAGACTTTCCTCCGTTTTTAAGAAAAAAATGTCCTATACATTTCAAACAAAGACGATTTTTGCGTTTTAGATTCATGCGAATCTGCATGAGAAAGTATAAACCTGCTGTTTCATCCAAATAACCCTACCCAGCTAGTACGTGTGCAGTGACACGCCCCTAGGAATGTCTGTACAGTATTGTGGAGGGTGTTCAGTCCTGTAGGGGATACCATCAGTACAGTGGAGGAGGTTTAGTATTGTGGGGGATATCATAAGTACTGCAGAGGATATTCAGTTTTATCTAAACCACTGATCAGTGCTGTAGGGACGATGTTTAGTACTATTGAAGGATACCAACAGTACTGCGGGGGATATTCGTTTCTGGTGAAGGATACCAACAGTACTGCGGGGGGGATACCATAAGTACAGAGTGGAGTATATTAATAACTATGGTGGGATACCAGCAGTACTGTGGGGAGGATTTTTAGTACGGTAGAATTATACCATTAGTACTGTCGATATTAGCTCCAAATTACTGAACTGGTGATATCCCCTAACAGTGCTGAGCACCCTCCCATCCCAAAGCACTGATGGTATTCACCCACAGTAGCTACTGATAGTATCTTCCAATAGCGCTGATGATATCCACTTGTACTGAAAATCCTTGACAGTACTTATGGTATTCCCTTCACAGTATTGATAAAAGCTATTTTCAAACAGCACTTGTACTGAAAATACTCGACAGTACTTATGATATTCCCTTCACAGTACTGATAGTAGCTATTTTCCAAAGCACTGATGGTTAACTCAATAGTTTCCATAAAAAATCTATCTGTGGTCGATTTCAGACGCATCGCAGATGGGATTTTGGTAATTTCCCAAATGCTGCTTAATAAATGCAAGGGCTCTTTGCAAATTTTGCATGTTACAATCTTAGCTTCCTGGAAGAAACAATTCTTCTCCATCTATTTTCATGATAATGATGATTACCACGAAACGAATAAAATCTTCTTTTGTGGTAAATTGCCATCCTTGAGTCTTCTGATGACGAATTAAAGGCAACCATTCTCTTTTCTTTTGGAAATCAAGCAGCAGTTTCTCTTTCACGCGGAAGATAAGCTTCTCCTTAGCTTTAGCTTTTCAGCTTAATAAAGGAAAATAACTCTATTGAAGAAGGATATCTGAAGTGTTGTCAAAGAAAGCGTTGACAACTTCAAATGGTGTTGTAAAGGTTTTGAAGATTTGCGTTGCATTGCAAAGCCGTCTTGTATTGAAAATTGGTACCGGCTTAGCTATATTCAAATCGCTAGTTCTTTAAATCATTTAGGTAAATTACTAGTATTGTATAATCATGCTTTTAAAACAAGTTTCTACAATAGCTCTTACTTGAAGCTTAGACGTATGTTTACTTCGCTCAAAGAATGTATTTCAATGCATACTGTCTTTTATTCTACTAAACTACTGATATTTTCCAGCTGGGTCCTTGTGTGTAGGATGATCTTGTTAATGCGCTGGAAGATGATGACGAATACAATGCATTAAGGTAATCAACCGAGCCTTGAGCAAATGTCTTATCTTAAGCTAGAAATTACGGCTCCTTCTGAGAGAAGAGGACGTTTTAGAAGGGGATTTCGGAGATGAAATCTGAACTTTTACTTTATCGTAATTCCGTTTCCACCTGCTGTTGATAGCTTGATTAAAATGGACAGAATTAGGCAAAACTACCACGATTTTCGTTCAGGGGGTGAATTTCCCTGTGGAACGTCCGTGCAGAAATGTAGAGGGTATTCAGTACTGCGGAGGATGTTCAGTAGTGTGGAGGTATACTATCATTACTGTGGAAGGTGTTTAGTACTGCAGATGATGTTCAGTAGTGTTGAGGTATACTATCAGTACTGTGGAAGGTGTTTAGTACTGCAGATGATGTTCAGTAGTGTTCAGGTATACTATCAGTGCTGTGGAAGGTGTTCAGTACTGCAAATGATGTTCAGTAGTGTGGAGGGATATCGTCAGTACTGTGGGGGATACTATCACGCCTGAGAAGGATGTTGTTCAGTACTGTGGAGAAATACCAATAGCATTGTGGGCACTTCCTCCACAGTACTGATAATATCCCCACCAGTATTGAATACCCTCCACAGTACTGATGATACTCTCCAACAGCACTTAACAGTCTCTACAGTACTGTATGACCTCCAAAGTACTGATAATACCCTATTAGTACTGAATTCCCTTCACAGTACTGCAAAGACGCTCTCCAGGACAGGGCCTAACTATGCACTATGTAGTATTGACCTAAAAACGTGCAATATTAATTTTTAAAATTTGCATTGATCTTTGGGATATGTTAAATGTTTAGCAAGGGAGATCTAAGTTTTCTTCCTACTTTCCTCATACAAAATATAAATATTTTGTCAGTACCGTTTACTAAAGATACCCATGTTTCGTCACAAGTTTGCAAACAACTTTATCTTTTTGTTGCTGTTTTAGAGTAGATTTTGAGGCAAAAGGCTAATTAATGATGGCAAATCTAGCTCAAAAATTCAATTGTAAATATGTAGTATTGGAAATATCTCAGAATAGGCCCTACCCTAGAGTTGACTATTTCAAGAGTTAATAAACATTCGAGCAATCAATATACTTTGTGGATCTTTGGGAGCATCATTGACTTGGTGCTTTTGAGAGCACTGATTGTTTATAGAGAGGAAGGATGGCGTGTCTTTTTAAAATAGAAATATAGGCTATACCATCCATGGGCGTGCATTGCTGTTGTATGCGGGTTGTGCAGGCAAATTATGGGTGGTCATTAGTGTGGGGGATTACCTGCATCAAAGATCATGGAATAATGGATCTATTGCATAATCTAGAATCTCTATCCGATTGAATTTTTCCTTTTGGAAAGCTTTTTGATAAATAATTCTTAAGGATTGGCAGTGAGTGTCAGTCATGCGGTAGAAAAATTCATCATATCAATAGTCGAGTTTGTGTTGTGTGTGCTCTTTGACTTGCTGTATAACAAACAATAAACGGTTCGTTAGGATTGTTTGCAGGAGGCAAAACTTTCTCCAGTAATATTTTTTAATATTCTTGGACGAACATTAGAATTGTAGGACATGGATCGAGAAGTTGTTAACTTAATGTTGCTTAATAGTTGTTTACAGACCACGGACAATATCCACTTTGAATTTTCTTCCATGTTGTACGTGATAATACCAATGAAAAGAATATGATGCATCAACTTATTATCTCACATTTCAGTTAACTTTTACTGAAATTTCGATTAGACTCAAAATTAGTTGATGCCCTATCAAGATTTTTCATGTCAACATTTTGATTGGAACATCTTGACTAAAGCAAACAAAACAGATGTATCAAAGAAAGCTTATCAATGCTTCCTAAACATTCTCGTATAGATTCAAAAGTAGTTGATGTCATATCAAGATCCTTCAACTCAACATTTAGATTAGAACATCAAGACTTAAAGAAACATAACAAATGTATCAAAGAAAGGTAATCAATGCTTCCTAAACATTTTTTTATAGATTCAAAAGTAGTTGATGTCATATCAAGATCCTTCAACTCAACATTTAGATTAGAACATCAAGACTTAAAGAAACATAACAAATGTATCAAAGAAAGGTAATCAATGCTTCCTAAACATTTTTTTATAGATTCAAAAGTAGTTGATGTCATATCAAGATCCTTCAACTCAACATTTAGATTAGAACATCAAGACTTAAAGAAACATAACAAATGTATCAAAGAAAGGTAATCAATGCTTCCTAAACATTTTTTTATAGATTCAAAAGTAGTTGATGCCATATCAAGATCCTTCAAGTCAACATTTAGATTAGAACATCAAGACTTAAAGAAACATAACAAATGTATCAAAGAAAGGTAATCAATGCTTCCTAAACATTTTTTTATACATTCAAAAGTAGTTGATGCCGTATCAAGATCCTTCAAGTCAACATCTAGATTAGAACATCAAGACTTGAAGAAACATAACAAATTTAACTAGTGCTTCAAGCTTTCAGCCTACTTTGAGTCTACCAAGGGTATTTCATGTCTGGCAATACTTGTAATTTTGAATCTCATAGATCTTTAAAGCAAACGTTCCTTTGGACCTTGCCTCAATTTCAAAAAATGAATTGTTGGCAGTTGCAGGTGCCAAGAGTCAATCGGCAGTTAATTCATAAACCCCCCTGCTTGAAGTGACAGGTGGAAGAAGTCTGATATGAATTTCTAAGCAGACAGCCCAGCTATTGCGCATAAAGCATCAGCATAATTGAAGTAAATGGTGAGCTATCGCGCTAAAGAAGTGAAGAAGGACGTCTTGCTAAACATCAAGTGAAACGCGTGTACGGTGAGTAATTGCTTTTAATTTCTTTAACTTGTGATTATGAAAACATGCATATGTTGATTTAATGATTTTCGAGTCAATATTTCGTTGTTTACCTGAGTAAATAAGCAGCTAAAACCGTTTGCACTCGTTTTTTATAAGTCTTGCTCGGTCTCTATATTGTTAATTAATTTCAGTTTTCTGCGTGGGATATTCATATATCATTCTCAGCAAGCAAATAAGCAGAGGAAATGCTTACATTGTATACGAATACTTTATGCTGGGTTGCAATTTTCTTGATTATTTTCAATTTTCAGCATTGAGATATTCTTAAATTTTTCTTAGCAAAGTTGTCAGAAAATAAGGAAAAGACAATTATCCATGCCAAAGCTAAAAATGCATTGCTACAGTATTAAAATAGTGAACTATTAAAAAGTTAAATAACAAAACATCAAATAAGGAGGAGCAGAGAAGGACAATATGTTGCAATAATTAATATTCAACGGAGCAAAATTCCTACTTATCAAAATAATTGCTAGGAGACCGTGGATCTGGCAAAATTCTTCAAATATTCTTTGATTATACTATTTTCTATCAATATCATTTTCTAACAATATGACTTTCTTGTATGGTTAACATAAGTTATTCATATCAAGTAATAACATAACGAGTAGAATATTTCCATTTATTCCCAAGTTGAGTTAAACGTTCCAATCAATGTTGATTAACGTTTACGCAAAACTTCTAAATAATGTTTGGACAGCGTTTAAACAGAATGAAGGTTCGCTAAATGTTTACGTTGAATAATTGAACGTTTAGTGTTATGAATACGCTGAATTGGTACTGCATTTACCAGCCCTGAATTCACCAACATAAAACGTTGCATCGTCATTCAGACACAGTTGAGCAAGAAAGAACGTTTATCTTACGCTAAGTTCTAACCAAACGTTATAAATGCTTTTAAATTCTATCAAAATCAAAAGTTTTCGCCAACACGGAAGTCAGCTAGGGCAAACTGATCAGTGGGAAAGTAGCGATCACCCCCGGGTGCTCTCAATAAACAATTACCAAACGTTTATCAAACTCTCACTAAACTAAACTCTTCGTATACCCTTTCTAAAACTCTCATAAAATCTCACTAGACTATTACTAAACTCTTACCAAACTCTCATAAAATCTCACTAGACTATTACTAAACTCTTACCAAACTCTCATAAAATCTCACTAGACTATTACTAAACTCTCACTAAACTCTTAATAAACTCTCACTAGACTACTACTAAACTCTTAACAAACTCTCATAAAATCTCACTAGACTATTACTAAACTCTTACTAACCTTTCATAAAATCTCAATAGAATATTACTAAACTCTCACTAAACTCTTAGTAAACTCTTACCAGACTATACACCTTTTAAAGTCTTATTATAGCCTTACTAAAATTTTACTAAAGTCTTAATAAACTATTACTTAAACCTTACCAAACTCTTACTAAACTCTTTCTAAACTCTTAACAAGTTCATGACAAACTCACAATGAACTATTTCCAAACTTTTTATAAACTTTTACTTAACTCCTGCTAGATTCTTTTTAAACTTTCATATACTCTTACTTAACTCTTACTAAACTCTTAAAAAACTCTTAAAAACTCATAATAAGCTAAAATCTTTTTAATCTTTTACTTAACTCCTACTAGACCCTTTTTAAACTCTCATAAACTCTTACTAAACTCTGAAAAAACTCTTGATAAACTCTTTATAAACTCTTGCTAAACTCTTACTTAACTCTTACCAGACTCTTAACAAACCCTTGCTAAACTCTTAATAAAGTATTTTTAGACCCTCACAGATTAAACCCGCATATAAAAACCTTTTCCATCAGATGATCGGTATTTTGTAATCAAACAGACTTAACAGCATGTACCTTGTATTTAACCTTTTAATCATAAGAGCCCCCCTTTAATTTCAGGTTGAATAGATCCATGTAATAGCAGTTGGAACATGACAGGCATAAATTGAAACGAAGATTAAGAATTGGTTGATAAATGCTATAGGAAGAGCAACAGAATTTTTGAAAAAATTAAAGAAATTGAATCTATGAATGAACGCTATGATTGAACTCTCTGTGATCCGATAAAGTTTTCAGGGATTAATACATCTTTAAATTTTTACACCTACACCCAGCTAGCAGTGTTTTCAACTGAGCTAGGCCCACTATGTTGATGTTATTCCTTCGCCAGACGGAGTTTTGACTAGGTCAATTTTCAAGTATTTTGCAACACTGTTGTTGAGGCTTAGTAGTCACCAGTAGTTTTGAATAGCTACAACAGAGAGCGGACACGAAAACTCGTCTCGTAAATATTTCATTACTTTTGCCAAGCGATGATTCCGCAACTGATTGCGGATATCATCTCACGCAATGCACGATGGGAAAATGCCCCCTAGCAATACTGTAGCTACCAAAGCTAAAAGCTGCACGGTGCAATAATGCCCACATTTGGCTACAGGAAGAGCTGAATTCTAAATCAATTCGTCTATTAGTAAAACACGAGTTGCGAGTTTCATTCAAAGCACTCAGAATACTCGCCTGCGCACAGAATAAACCACTTTCAGAAGAATAATAATACGAGAGCCATATTACCTAAGTTTATAATTTTTAAACGTTTTGATGTAATCTTCATCAGTATAGCCCGAAATATCGGAAACATAATGAAACGAACACATAGATTACTTATCAAGTAATCTATGTGTTTGTTTCATTATGTTTCCGATATTTCTGACTATACTGAAGCTCTGTACCATCCAAAGACTAATCCGCATCAGTAAACTATCAACTAATGGTTCACTGCTGAAGATTATATCGAAACGTTTAGAGAGCATGGTTTGTTTTTGAATCATCTCACTTTCAGAAGTGTATACAGTTTTTCACTACAGTTTTTCAAAGGTTAGTGTCTGTGAAGAGGGCTATGAAATACAAGTTACGATTTACCACATTTATCTCAATTGCGAATGGAAATCTTGAAAGTGCGAGTTGCAGGAAACCAGAATATGAATATGAGTATGAATTACAGGCTGTGTTTGCTCTTTTCCTTTACCCTTCATTTTTTGTTCAGAGGAACCATTATGAAAATAAGACCCACAGATGGTCTGCATTACGCCATCCCTACCACGTTTTCAACATCCTCATTATATTTTCATTTATGCTATTTTACAGTGCCTTATTTTGATTTTCGGCTTTAGTTATAATATTCTAGCTTGAGAACGCATCAGTAAAACATCTGAATTTTCCGACGAGGAATACTGCGCGGCCTGCTTACGTGAAACAAAATGGCCGCGTCTTTCCAATCTTGGCAAAGGCAGCTCGTAACTTCACGTCAACAACCCGCAACTCTCAAACAACTCACATTTTCCGATTTCTAATTTGCGACTTTCATTTCGGAAGTCACTCTCAACTTGAAATTTATATGCAACTTGTAACTCGCGCAACTAACGTTTTAAGTTGAACTTAAAAATCGCAACTCGCGCAAGAACTTGCTACAACTTGCAACTTGTAGTTGCAACTCGAAACTCGTGCCATAGTTACCAAATAGCATCCAGACTTTATTTTCAGATGAGTGATCTAAGCTGCTTGGGTGTCGATTCCCACTTTCTATTTATTTGAAAATTCAAACGTTCAATTTCTCTGACTTAGGAATTCCGATTAGCTGTCGAGTCACAACTAGGAAAAATAAAAATTCGGCGCCTATAATTCCATTGATCTTTGCCAAAGACAACAGATTTGACTACAAATCCAATTAGAAAAAGCGCATTTCAGAGAATAACAGCTATTTTTTCTTTAATACTGTTTTCTTTAACAGGGAAGAATCGATAAAGCCCAAATAATCTAGTTACAGTGCAAGATATTTAGCATCTCAAGTTTTTCCCGTTTAAAGAGATTTTTGTGAGAAGGAAAAACCTATTACAGTTATGGTGGTTTTTGTGGATGTATTCAGGGGGCTGTTTTAATCTGTTTTCAATTCTATGAGGACTTCCTTTAATATTATCATTAGATGTCCGAAAAGAGATGTCTAGGGTCCTGTCAATCAAAAGACAGTGAACCTCTTTCTTTACAACAACAAAAAACGATTAAGGCCGTTGAGATTTTGGTATCTAGGCGTTGCTAAGGGGCATATTTCTATCATGCATTGTGCAATATGTGATCTGTCATCTTTCGAGAAATCGTCTATCAGTTCTTTGAACAATTTGCTTTGCTCTGTGAACTCAAAATTTGGCCAGCACGAGGAAAAATGTTATACCAAATTTGAACAATTCTAATATAAATCGAGATAATTTGTGAGAATGAAAATGACCCGTGTAGGACTCGAACCCACGACCTCTAGATTTGTACCCTTCGGCAGGTTCAGTGTAGTGTCAAAGAGCCCGGATAGATTTGTCTCTGCATTCGGTGAGTGTTGGTGCAATTTGCGTGAATAAAATGGCCTGCGTTTTTCGAAGCCCCGGTTCGCAGTGGTAGCGCTATAGAGTACGAATCTAAAGGTCGTGGGTCATTTTCATTCGCACAAATCATTTCGATTGATTTTCCAAATCCTGCTTCTCCTCAAATTCTAATATGTATCTAAAATCTATGGAACTATAAACATGACTGTTTAGATGGATTTAATCCAAAACATGAATCAATGCCTCAACTTTTAATAAGCCTGAAAGTGGATGCACCATACATAGTCCTGGGATACCTGTTTGAGGCACATCAGAAATGTAGAGGCCCAAAATGGCAGAATGTATTTCCCCCTGTTAGCCCATGTCTTATAAATTTATATAACTCAATACCCTGGTGCACATATGGGTATTCATTTTTGATATTTCGATTAAGTGCTGAGTTTTAAAAAGTAAGCACACTTGATATTATATAACAAATTCAGCAAGCTTCCTTGTTAAACCGTATTAGAAATAATTACCAAGACAGCGGTTTGGAATCAAAAGATTCAATAAAATAATCATGGAGATAAGAAGAACTACCCGTTTACGCAAAATTGTGTTATCTCGTTTATCATTCAGAGCTCAATAAGTTTGTTTCTAACCACGGTTGAATCTGTGGCATCAACCTGACTAAACTCAATTTGAGAAGAATTAAAGAATCGAAAACGGTTCCATTCAATAACTCCAGTTTTTTGTGAGAGCAGATTCAAGTTAATTTGCAAAGATTTGTAAGAGAATTCGTTAAGATGAATTCAAGATTAGAAAATTTAGCTATCTTCCAAACTAAGAGAACACATAAATTCATAGGGCCTACTCTAACAAGGGAAAATACAAAATGGCATAGGGGCTACCGCAATATCGATGTTGCCTCCACCATGTCTCGAACCTTATGTAACAAAGGCGAGTTCACTAACCACCATCCAAAAAACAGGTCAATAAGTTAACGCAGTAGCATTCACGTATATCTAGCTTCCCGCCAATCCACAGCCAGGCATTCATTCATGTTCGGATTATATACTACTCCAGAGCCATGAATATAGAACGATTCACAAAATTAGATAATGTGTACAAAATGAATGAATTTGTACAGGGTGCCGTTGAAAGAATTTGAAACTATACCGTATGATCCAACTTTTTTGGAACTATAGATATATACTGGGTGTCCCAAAATAATGAAAATATGTCACCAAACCCTACTGCAGAGCCATATAAGTAATCACACAAATTCATAAAGCCTGATTTAACACGAGAGATACATTTACCAAATGGGCTACCACAATTGTGATACACCTCAACTAGATAGTTGTTGATAGGCACATACGCTTACTATCTTCGCAAGGTATGGGTTTATGTGCTAGGCACAAAGGGCACATTGAATAGGTAAACTAATCGAGCAGTGCGACCCTGGTCCTTCCTCTCGATGTGACCACAGGTCATGATTCCTTTTGCCTTCTTGCCTGGAATTACAGAGAGCTGGCTAATTCTCTCCACACACTTTGTAACAGGTGAAGGTGGTTTCGTACCCGGAACCCTTTGATTAAGGGTCGAGTGATCTAGCAACACGGCCATCCCCGCCACTAGACCTCGAACCCAGGACACTACGCATCACTCGATGGGGTTTACTGCGGTAGTATATATGCCTCAGAGCGTGCATCTTTTGCTTTAAAATAACCTAAAATGTATTTTAAAATTCTTTAAAATGTATCTGGGCAGGTTTTCTAGGAGGGCGAGGGTTTATGCAAATTTACGTGAGAAAAAAGAAAGAGGCGAACTAAAACCAAATGGAGTAAGGCATGAAATCGTGGCAAGTGGAATCACAAAAAAACAAGTGAATCTGAATATTGATTTGTATGAATAATTTAGATGTTATGGAAATACAAACTGAGGGAAAATAGGGGAATGGTGAATGGACTAGTATTTCATCGAGTGTCAGAAGTGAAAGTGTAGTAAGATTGCCAAAACATTTCTGATTTTCATCGAGAGATAGAAATATGAGTAGTAATATGAGTGCTACTGGGATGGTAAGGCCTAAAGAAAGCAACTATCTGACAAAGTAACCTGCTCCAACTTGAAAGTGATATCAGGCAAAGTGGAAATAAATTTCACTCTTTATTGGGTGAAAGACTTAAAGAAAGAAGGCGCCAAAAGTGTTTTGCTAGTGAAGGGGGATGGGTCACTTCCTTCAACTATAACTCTCTAAATCCACCAATTGTTGATAAAGTCAATTATAGAAGTGTTTATTCAAATAAAATCAGTGGTGCAGCTGCATGGATGAGCATCCATTCAGACCCATCCAAACCTCTGTAAAAGTGTGTTCTATTGTACATTCCTTCCATATTTCTCCTTTTTCCACGTGCCCCTCCACTTATTAGTACACCCTACACTGGTTTCAAGAGTCTCAAAACAAATGATGGCTTTGTGAACACGCCGAAGGCGCAACGAGCACGCAGCACGCTGGGTTACCGAAACAAATGAAAGACAAAAACAAGAGCAATCTTTTTTCCCCATTATCATTTTGACTGCACTCTCTTCACGTTTCCTCTCCTCACTTGAGGCTCATGAATCCAGGGTAACACGCCCCTGGAGTAGATTCAATAGATTCCAGAGTTCTCGTTCCAAGACTGCACTGCTTGTCAAAACCAAAACTACAATTCACTACTTCCAATAAAAAATAATGTTATTTCGTTTTCAGCCAATCAAAAACGCCTACTTGGATTTTCACGTTAAGATACTTGAATGCGCCCACCAGCTTACACTTAGGAAAAGCGTCGAAAAGCGTCGAAACCAACTGGAAGGAATTTCGTACCTGTAACCACATAATAATAAATAGTATTGCCTTAATTGGGGTTTTCATTATTTATAAAATGACGTTAAATATTGTTTGATTCTCAATAGATGCTAATTCATCACTGACATAACATCTGGCTTCTCGCTTATCGTTCTAGAGCTATACAGCAACGGATGGACGAAGATAAAGCTAAAATAACAAGAACAATATAAGGTTTGTTTTACGCATGAATTGATTTTTGACAGCACTTATAATTTTGCAGATGAAAAGCATCCAGTTATCGCACAACTTAGTTGGAAGCATACATTTATTTCTATATGTAAAGTGCTATAAGATAAACGAATATTCGTTTATCGGATGGCACTTGATATATGAAAGACTGTCTATTTATTTCAAAAACTTAAACCGTGCCATCTGTAAGAAATATTTCTTTATTAGTATATCTATTTGGCTTATGAGCAAAGAAGATATTGAGTTGATGAAGCTTTCAGCAAATAATGTTATTCTTTCTTTACAAAACCATGAAAATTTAAGCAATTGCAAATAAAGATGTTCTGTTTGACTTTTGAGGCAATCAGTATGGGTAAAGCCTTAACTCGTGATTTTGAAGACCGTTTTCGGGTTCATCTTTAAATGATGATATTTCAATATTAGATTTTGTAGTTAGATGTTTTGTAAAAAATGAACAGAGAAGGGAGAATTGCCTTGCCTTTGAATTAACGGAGAGGAAGGAGGGAGGAGAAAGAAACTTAGCAATGCTTTAGGAGAGGAATAACCTGTCTTTTTTTCATGAGCTAAAGTAAAACTTATTAAATCGCAAATGAAAGAAAGTATAGTTTGACCTTTGTAAAGCTCCCTGTTCCATAATTTATGATAAAACTGAGCCTAAAAGGGTCTTTTTCGGGGCTTTATTTGTTTGCATTTACATGATAAACACAGGTAGGATAGAATGAAAATTAACCACCAAGCAAGCCCAAATCCAAGGGGAGTATAAGGGGTGTACGCTCTTTATTGTTGCAGATCCGTAACATATTGAAGTCTATTATACATAATTTTCCTATGAAAACATTATCAGGTATACATAATCTTCTTAAGGATGCGAGATCCGGCCCTGCTGATAGTTTTCACTAATTACCATATCAAATGTCAGGATTGCAAATCTTTGATTTTGCTCGGGACATAAAGGGAACTTTTTATCGTGTAAAACAATGAAAGTAATGTAGAGTCTGGATTGGCTACATGATCAGATTTGCTCATGCGCACTTGGGTGATTTTAATGCAAGATTCTGAGATTCTCACCACAGCAACCTACACTTGGAATCTCCGAAGAAAGTTAAAAAATTTCAAAAGGAGTATTTTTTTTACTTTATTCGACTCAAAATGAAATTTATTGCTTCTCCAAGCCTTTCATACCAGAAACAGCTCACTACACCTCATTGAAATAGAATCCTAACGTATTTCACGAATAACGTTCTTGAATAACTGACAACGGGGTAAAAATTGATATGAATCAAAGCCTTGCATTCTTCATATGAATACTTGGTAAGCACAAAATAGGTTTTGAGTTATAAACTTGCTAAGAAACTTTAGTAAAATCCCGGTGAAAGCTAAGAAATTCTAAAATAAATTCTCAGCGTGGTTTCTAATAAAAAGATGAGTGTATTCTATAGTTGATTTATAACATCTATGAAATTCAGCCGTATCGGAAGACTCTGCCAATTATCAATGCTTCTATCAATTGTCTCCGCTTTTGAATTGAGCGCGGTCGATATGTACCAGCAATCAGATGCCGCCTACGCATTGAAATTGATGATTTTAGCTTTTACTTCAAGCTGCTTTACAAGAGGCAATAGTCAGTTGCCTTGCAGGTAAAGTGGCAATGTATTTGCAGACTGTCTGAAGCACCACGTGTCTTCCATGTGATATTCATACCCATCCTTAGATTAAAAGTCATCCGTATAAAGCATATCCTCTTTCTATTTCTTATCAAGCTGCAGATTTTTTGGCCATGTCTTTGTTACAAATAACATTGTTAATTTTTGAAGAACATCCCAACATTTGATTAAAATAAGGAGTATTTTTGTAATATGGAGCATTTTTGAAATATTGTGCATGGAAAATACATTCTAAAAACGCTCATGTATTCATAATATCGAAGGATTTCTTTTTCAACACAAAGATTAAACTTCTAGTGAATGTCACATAATAGGGGTTATAACAGATTTAAATGGGAAATGCTCCAAGGTAGCCCCTTATTTGACATAGCATCATCTCTGGCCACTATCACTTAGAATTTCAACAACAGGCTTGGTATATTTTACGCAGGTAGGTACCGTTAATCGGGCCTTGCTTTACTCTAATGTCACCCAAAAGCTGTATGATTTATGTCTGATAAATGTATTCAACGACTGGAGTGTGGATGGGGTCAAAATAGCATTCGTTCAAACATTGGGGAAGAAGATGGGAGCAGCTTATCATTGTGAATGTATACAGTGCGGAACCCAGGGTTCGTGGCTTACCATGAACTTTCATTTAGCCCCTCTGTTGATTAAACCCCCTTTCTAACAAGTCCCCTGTTCGAATTTGTAAAATTTCCTCTCTTAATTCAGCCCCGTCAAAATTTAAATGATGAAAAACTTTGAGGGAGGCAGGACATTGTTAATTTGATGATATATGATATCAAAACTCGAACATTGATGCACTTTTTAGAAAATTTTTCACATGACTTGTGCCACTGCTACATTGATAAAAATATTGTAGTTATCAATTGATGAACAATTATAATCGCTCAATTTAAATCAAGCTTTCTTTTCTGTTATCAAGCAGAAAGCACATCACTACAATGCAAACAACCTCGTTCTTTTTAAAAGCTCGCTGAAATTATCTTGCTTTCAAAGCTTTCAATTCAAGGGGGATCATAACTCCACAAACTTTTGTTTCGTGCTTTAATGACCACTGCATAAAAAGGTCCAATGAAGGATATCACAAGAAAAACAATTGAGCATGCATAACAAATAAGCATACATATTGAATTAAGATGTCGAAAATTCAATGCTTTCAATTGATCTATTTAGTAGAGACATAAACAGTCAGTCGTTGAGTAAAATATCCTAGATGTTTTCATGGATCAATTTCCAATACATGAAAGACTGACCAATAAGGATATCACAGGAAGACAATCGAGCATTAATAACAAATTAGGATGTCAAAAATTAAATTTTTTAAATGACCTTTTTAGTAGAGACTTAGACATTCAATAAGCAAAATTACGTAGATATTTCTATAGATTAATGACCACTACCTGAAAGACCGATGAATAAGGATAAATTAAGAAGACAATTGAGCATACATAACAAATTAGGATGTCAAAAGATATGATGTTTAATCGACCTATTCAGTGGATAGACATACATGCCATATTCGGTTGATTAGATTGACTTGAAACAATTACGTTTCTGAACAAGTGCTTTGCTTCATCTTCAGGAGCCAACACTAACAGAAGTAATAAAATCATGCGGTTATTTCCCTTGATAAAGATTATCCCTTCTGCTAGGTAATTCTATTATAATAGATTTAACTCGAATACAGAGTGCCTATCCTGGTTATAGTGCTCGATACACTTGATTATAGATCAAATCTAATGCAGAATGAACACATTAAAAAACAGACATGTCCATCTGTTACTCTGAGTTTCTTGCTTATGCACTCGTGGAATAGACTATACTAATTGATTACCGTAATTTTGTTTAATGAGTTAGTAAGCACGAACTCGGAGTAACAGAAGGACATGTCTCTTTTTAACGTGTTCATTCTGCTCTATTATAATAGATATAGATAATCATAAATCTATGATAGATAATCATATTTTCTCAAATATCAAATTGCGAGTTTTATTTCAAATTGATTGGTTAATATAAATTTCAACTCAAGCACACGTAAATCAAGCGATTCATAATCAAGCGAAAAAGCACCATTGGGAGAGATAAAGTATGAGGTTTATAAACTTGAGTTGTTTGTAAGAAAGTGTGTTAACGACAAAGAAATTCATAGCTAAGATTTGATTGCAAAGCAGAAAAGCAGGAAAAGGGAACATGAAAGGAGATAGGTGAGGATAGGCTGGAAAAGTGTTATGGGAAGCAAAAAATAATTTCTTTCTGTTGTGATCAGGAGCGGATGGTCCTTATGGAAGATTAATCAAATCAATACTGTTAGAAGCTTAAAAGAGAAGAACAAGACATTTTCCATAGATCTGTACTTTTCCTTCCTGCAATTTTCGAAATCATTTTTAATTCACCTCATTATTCATTTCTACATATCAGTATGAATTATCAAAAATGGAGCACAAGATCGCTTCCATACTAAGCAAAGGGAAAATTTAATTCCGAGTGTTATGGATGACCGAAGATGCATTTTCAAGCCAGCTACTTGATGTTAGAAACGGTACACAATAAAATTTGATAGCCAGAAATATCATGGACAACGACATTCTTCCATCCTACAATATGGTGACTTTTTCAACCACGATTAGTTCTTTAATTGTCAATAAAGTATTTATAATTTGTCCCTACTAGCTCAAGAGCTATCAGGGTATAACGACCTGGGTTCGAGACCCGGTGATGGCATATGTCGATTGTAGTATCCTACTCTAGTATAATTCAGTAAAGTACGCTGAAGATTCCTCTTGATAGGATGAAACCGGTACCAATTTGATTCGTTTTTCTGCATATTTATCTTCTTTTATGCATTTATCTACTGCTATTGTGATACATGTTTACATTATATCAGTGAAGTAGTATATGCTGCCATTTACCTACTAGAGACAAGGTTCATTTTTGGTAATACTGGCATGTTAAACTGAAAATCAATCTCTCAGTCCCACAGGTAATAATGTAATAAATATTCATCGCTGCACAAATTACCGAGTTGATAGCAACCTTGTCAGATTAATTCATACAGTAAAAAGAGTAGGCATAAAGGTTAAGACTATCGTTAAGAGAGATACCAATATACTTAAAAAACTAGGGGATGGCAAGGATAAAAAGCTAAAGAGGTATAGATGCTAAGAGCCTTGAATTATTTGATGTCATGTCTACTTTTTAGTTGATGAACCATTTATCACTGACAAAAAAACAATAGGATTTTAATTAAAAACACAATAGCATTTCTAATAGGATTTTCAATGGAGAATCATTAATTATTTGATGTCATGTCGAAATGTCTGGTTTTTGGTTGATTGAACATTCATCACTGACAGGGACACAATAGTATTTTCATTAGAAACACAATAGTATTTTCATTAAAAACACAACAGGATTTTCTAAGGGATTTTCATATGAACCATTAACTATTTGATGTCATGTCGAAATGTCTGGTTTTCAGTTGATTGAACATTCATCACTGACAGGGACACAATAGCATTTTCATTAAAAACACAACAGGATTTTCAAAGGGTTTTTCATAAGAACCATGAATTATTTCATGTCATTTTGTTATGCCTAGTTTTTGGTTGATGGAACATTCAACACTGCACAGATTCTAATTCAATATTGCATAGTTTCGAATCATTACGGCCATAATTGGTCATGACTTCACCTTAGATAATTGCCTGCATTCCTAAACTATGCGTCAGCCAAGCAAGATCTGAAATCACCATGCAACCGTTTGCTGCTCAACTCAACTCATCTCAGGCCACCAAGGATCAACACGCTTTTTGCAATTTTCTGTCACGTGCTTGCTTCTCTGGCAATTTCATCAATTATTCTCATTGAAATATCGCTGGACGCTCAGTGACGCAGATCAAAGGAAATTATTGCAACATAATTACCAAGCTCTGTGTTGCGCAATTTTGCAGAAATCTTTTACAGATCTTGCTACAGCTGAAAAGTTGATTTCCATCCAATCAGGCAACAGGATATGCGTGAGAGGCAGCAGATCGGGCTCTTCCACTTCAGAGTATACCACTTTGGAGAAATGCTCCTTTATTCCTACGCCAATAAGAGTTTAGATACTGCTATAAAGACCTTATCTTAAGTCTTAGTAATAACCAATTTTTGCAGTGATAAATCTAATATGTGCAGAAATAATAACGTATTCTTTTTTCTTAGCAACTGCTATATAAGCAAGGCAGTACTCAGCAAGACAAAAACTTAAGCAATTCTAGAACTGGATAGAGGAATGCTAATCAATTTGAAAATCTAAATGAGCTCTGATCCTATTGGCAATGAAAATCGTGCAGCAGCTATAGAGAAGCAGGTTTTAGTGGATATTTGTAGCCCGGCACACTTTTGTATGCAAGATACCATTGAAATTTGTTGTACAACAACTTTCGAGATAGTACTCTAAGAACCAAATTTTTAAGTGAAAAAAGCTAAGTAATTGTTAAGCAATTTGGAGTACTCAAATGTTACCTCTAGCTAAGCAATTTTTAGTACTGAGCTCGAGCTGAAACTGCTTATAACAAGGTGCTTGAATCTTTTAGAGTTTCATTGCCATGAAAAAATCATATTTGATGAAGAGAAATAAAATAAAGCAATTGAAATAAAGTACTTCTGCAAATCATAGAATCAGATAATTTTTACGATTTTCACCCACTTCAAGGCCTTATAGATGTCAAAATACTAAGAGCTTGCCTTCTAAAGAATATTTTGATAGAGTATTTCGAATATATCGAGTATTTCTGTTCGAATATTTCGAGAAGAAGACAAAAACCTTCAGCTTCTATTCATCTTACATGAGAAACACAAGTCAACACTTCACAATCGAACATTAGGCCATAATGAAATGTTATCAAGATAATAAAAATCATCATCGGATAGTACACAGAGGTAGACTTAGAAACGAAACATGTCCTCGTTGTTACTCCGAATTTCACGCATTTATCAGACAACTCCATGCGATCATCATAGGATAGTATAATTGTAGCAAAACAGAAGAATCATGGTAATGATATAAATTAGCATAACCAGCATAAATTATCATCATATTCCCAAGAGGCTGCACCCATAGAACACTGCCAAGTCTCTGTCGTTATATTCTTACAACACGCAAATGTCATATAGTTGATGGAGCCAGTGAATGAATGCTATAGGCAACATCATGTTTGAATCTATTGTGCATTTTTGTTTATTTTGCTACTTTAGTATCAAGAAGTTTTTAGCTATTTTGCTTTATATTGAAAGTTACGAAACGCATTTGTCCATCGGGAATTTACATTGCATAAACGCTTGAATAGCTGTGTACCTAATACCACTCATGTCAGATTCTTGTGACACGTTCACATACGGGAACAAGCCATTCACCTTTAAGCCTGGTTTCCATATGATCGTTCACGATCGCTGACGATCGCTGGGGATCGCTGAACTTTTGTAACGATCGCAAACGATCATATGGAAACAGCGTGTCGAATGTCCAGCGATCCCCAGCGATCGTCGGCGATCCGATCGCTGAGGATCGCTGGAATAGAAATGTGTTCTATTCCAGCGATGTCATACTCAGGAAAGTTTGTGCAAAGCTAAGGGTTTCTAATAAAGAATATTTTTATCCTTTTCCTGACTGAGCTTTGAGATATAGCTCGGCAAAAATAAAGTCACTCACTTACAAAGAAATTCTATCTACAAATTTGATTGCATTTACTTAATCACGTTTGGAAAAGTCATTCACTTATGCCTCAGCCTACATAGAAATCATGTGTGCGACCCTTATTGCATTTACAGTACAGTACTTCTTCTGATATATCACATTTCTAAAAATGAGTGTAATTCACTAATATAGCCTGACAATGCGGGGCGAGGAGCTCCAAGGGCTTAACTCAAGTGTCATGACGTCAATATGAATTATCATTCGTTTCTTATTGCAAGGGTGATGGTGATAGGATTTGTTTCTTATAAACATGTATAATTAATGAAATCAAAAAGTGGCTTTATCCCGAATGAATACGTAGTTCTTTTGAAGTTCTTCGTGTATATCACACCTGCCGCATGAAGGGTTTGGCTTTGTTTCACTGTTCACTCCTTTTAAGCTTTGGAAATTGGCTGTTTTATTTTGTATAGCATGACTTGACACGCATAGAACCATTCGAATATTATTGAAAAATGTACGTCACTGAGATGAAAAGTTACACGTGCGCATAGACTTCGATTGCTCAACACTACTGTTACCTGTAATTTGACGGGATTTGGGGGACTTGGGATACTATGAATTTAAACATATGTACCTTCCCAAGTTTTAGAAATGGTCAAATATCGTCCTTTCCTTTTGAAAAATGCCCTTTTTGAACTCCAAACCAACTTACTCGTAGATGAAGTTCCTTGTCATCACTATTCAATGTCGATTAATTGTTTGTATTTATCTATGCTGCAAAGTAAAAAACCACTAAACCATGGAAGACTTGCCTCATTACTGCTGTTAGTTGCAATACACTTGAAATAATGCATGATCGAGAATACCACTACTTTCTCTTAGATAGTGATAAATTGTTCCTAAAGTGTTTCAACATGACAATTTTTGAATATTTCAGTGCTTGGTTTTTCTACAACAAAAATAAAAACCTACTACCTTACTATTACCCGTAAATTCAATTCATCTGAGTTGTTAAAATCAAGAATAGTTTCTTGTATATTTCAAAAGTTTCATATCAATATGACCTCAATGAATATAAATATGTCTTGAGAAGAGGCTTCAGCTTACTTGGAGATCCAAAGAAATCAAGGATTTTTGCAAAGAAAATTTAAAGTCCTAAAGGAGAAAATCATATTTTCGATACCAGGATATCTCAGAAAACTCCAAAAGGTTTCAAACTCTCAATTCCTTTAACAAATATTTCGATGGGAATATATACGCTCTTGCATGATTTGAGACTTGCAATAAACCTAATATCTAAACAGGGTAACTGGATAACACTCACTTAAACGAGGTGTCAGTGTAATCAATCTATACTGTACTACTTGGGTCGTCAGGTTTTTCCTCAACACTTTACCAATTATGATAAGATTCAGCACAGCTTATTCAGTGCACAAGATAATGAAGGTTCCATGTGCATTGTCAGGTACGAGGGACAACTGGGAGAGATGATATTTTGAAACTTGCAAGAAGATTAGAACAACCTTGATCAGTCGTTACGGAGTGGTTAGTTTCCAGAGCAACAAAATTGTTAGTACTTACGATTTCCATAGTCATAACAGAGGTAGTCTAGAAACCAAACAACAGGGATAGTATTCTCATTGAGAGGATATTGTGGAGCATGATGTGAGTGCACTCTATCAAAACAAAGTCACGTAACAAATTTGTTGACAAGGTAGAATAAGAATACATACTTACAATAGGAAACCATGAAAATTATTACGATTTTCAGCACTGAGAGACTTTCTCAGTTTCTAGACTTAGTTTCTACCTCTCTTTTAGGAATATACCATTTCTGTACACCCGTCAATGTCTGTATATTTGTCAGCGATTCCATACACCAACTGCGCCATTCATATGTCTTTTGGTTTCATCCCTAGAGGGATGTCTATCGAGGTCCCAATGAGTTCGATCTATATTGGATACAATACCTACATATCTATTCAGTGATCATGCTTTCGTTTCAATATGTTCAAAGTAGAGTTATAAACGTTTTTCAAAATCATCAACAATTTTCCTATTCAATCAAAACTAAATCAATACCTCAACCTTTTAAGAGGGAGAACGTGAGAAATTAATCACAATCATTTCTTCCAGAAGAAGTAGGATTTTGATATGGCTTTGGTCTCTCAAGGGGCCCTGGTTGCCTATTGTTAACCCACTGGTGCACTTATCTAAAGGCCGTAGGTTTGAGTACTACTCGGTTAATTTTCATTCACAGAAAGTATCTCGATACATAACGTTTATTGGATATTCCTTTGTAGACACCAAAGGAGTCCATTAATTCTTGTTGCAACTTTACGGCCCATCAGATATTAGCCATTATAAAAGTAGCTTACGTTGATTTGCATGATGAAATCAGTAATTGCAAGTGAAAAAACCCAGAAAGATCTAAATGATATACAAATCAACATATTTCTGAGAGTAGAGCAGAACGAGATTGCATACTAATAAAAGAAGACAAGAGAAAATAACATCGAGTCACTGTGTTGATTTGCTAGTAGAGCAGGGGCAGATCCAGCGGTTTTAATGGTTGCAGCTGAACAGTCAGATTTCTAGAATACATAGTTTTAGCTATAAGTAGAAAATATCCTTAAAGAAAAGCGAGTGAAATTTATCTTGAAGGCGTTTCCCTTTCCCAATTATCTCAAAGGGCATGGCCTTAAAAACATTTTTTGGGGGATACACCCACAAACCCCATATCTTTATTCATTCTGCGACAGTCACTAAAAAAACTGGATCTACCCCTGAGAGCATAGCAAAAGTGCATATATAGCCAAAAATATCGGAAGCATAGCGAAACAAACACATAGATTATAGGTCAGCTCACTGTATCGTATGGGTGTTGATTAGTTTTCCTACACCATACCAATCATCCACCTCTTTTCTGATTGGCCTAATTCGATCCACATCTGGGTATATAAATCAGTTAGGTTTCTGTTTCGCTTTCTTTCTGACGTATTACTCTGTTGTGTGTCAGACGAAAAGCTTAAGTAATATATGTGTTCGTTTTGCTATGCTCCCGATATTTCTGGCTATATAAAAAAAGTGCATATGTATACTAACAAGGAAGACAAAAAAATT
The DNA here is from genome assembly GCA_963924455.1 of Pelagia noctiluca. Classification (NCBI taxonomy): domain Eukaryota; kingdom Metazoa; phylum Cnidaria; class Scyphozoa; order Semaeostomeae; family Pelagiidae; genus Pelagia; species Pelagia noctiluca. The sequence continues at coordinate 7,586,469 of OZ004331.1, read as the reverse complement.
AGAAAACAGTCTATCTATTTTGTAACATACTATAAAAGAATGAGTGCTCTCCAGCAATGACGAAGAGTTAATTACCTTGGCAGATCTTGCAGTGTGGTGTTTGAAATTCTGCACAGCTTCCACCTCTCCATTTGATAACAAAAGGGTTGTATCTAGCAGAATGAATAAGTTGTTTATTATGAAAGATATGCACGTTTAAGACTCGCAGCTGTAGTCGAATTATATATAGTTTACATCAAAACCATGGATTCCATACTGTGTTGATAGAAGAAGCTTGGTTTCTAAGAAGGGCTCTTTTTGAACGCATGCTCCTATGAATATCAGATAAAAAGCTTTAGTAGTTACCCTTACACTGAATTTCGTATTTCTCACCAACCTGAAGTTTTAGATACTAGAAGTGTAGCCCTCAAATATTACTTCATATCAGAGGCTGTCAGAAAGTTTTTATATCAACCATCCATGCGTTGCGCAACATTGTGAAAGCACACTACAGCATTATTTCAACGCACGTCACAGAGAATCGATCCAAATTTCTAAAAACAAGACCGACGTAAAAAAACCAAACGAGTAAAAGACGTAATCAATGCAAGGTATTGCATACGACGTCATACACGTCAGAGCCTGTTGAAATAGTCCCTAGCAAAGTAATACACGTGAGAGGCTTATTTTGCACAGCTCGATTATCTCCTAGGCTTAGAGCTACTTAACTAGCACGTCCTTTGCGAAGCAGTAATATGCTTTGCAGAAAGAGACCTTGCTTCTGCAGATGTGTAAAGAATCCAGGTCTTGTCGGGATGGATTTTCTTTAGACTTCTAATCAAATTTGCATATGTACACGTAATGGGTATTAGGAGATGTGGTGTATATAAGACACGTTCAGTTTACTTTGTAGCAGCAGAAATCGTTTGTAGGTTGGAGAAGGCAGTCGTTCTAAGTTAGTAATCAAGCAAGTGGTGTGAAGAGTATATCAAGGATATTGATTAATCTTTGAAGAAGATATTACTAGTTGTGTTATTACTTTACTTAGTGCATTGATGATGAACGAGGAGTGTTTTTCAAGCTATTGCACCAACGAGCATGTATGTGACAGATGTGCAACATGCAATTTTCAAGTAGAATCTCGCAAGAAGGCTCTGAGTAATACCGTGTTTGAGCCATTTGTGCATTTTCATTACTACTTACTCGCTGTTTTCGTAATGCAAAGTATTTATGCTGCAGCTACAGGGATCTTTAGCTAAACACAAGCTGCTTTACCTGCATATTACAAGAAAGATAATGTTTCAAAAAAAGGCAGAATAACACTATGCAGTTCTTTGTCAGCCATAGAAGGACATTTCGCTTGCATAGGCATTGAAATACTCCATCTATTCTCATAATTAAACACAATAGTTTTTGCACTATGAAAGCTTTGTGAATTTGAAACTGCTTGCAATGCAGCGTAATGTTTTTACATTTCAAAGGAGTGCAAGTGTTGTTTCATTTCTAATTTATCAATCTTGGTGCGCTAGAGGCAATCAGTTGCAGATTATGTAAGATTTACAGATCTGAGGGAGATTATTGCTGAAATTTATAAATCTGAAGAAGATCATTGTTGAGATATATACATAGACATATATGTAGGTTACAAGGATATATTACTGAGATACAAACATCTCAAGGAAATCATTGCTGGGATTTATACGTCTCATGAGGATTGTTACTGAGATCTATAGATCTCAAGGAGATCATTGTTGAGACCTAAACGTCAAAAGGAGATCATTACTAAGTTATATACATCTCAAGGAGATCATTGCTGAGAAGTTTAATCTGAAGGAGATCATTGCTAGATCTATACGTCAGAAGTAGATCTTATAAATGCAACCAAAGCTAGCATAGTTGAATAACTATTAGTTCTGCTAACATCCCTAATCATATTTTTCTCCAGTTGCTGCTCATTACTGCGCAATGTTTGCGATACAGAGCTTTTCATTAACAAATATCATGATTTTCGTTGTATGACATTTGAACAATCTACCCGTCTGCTTGCACTAGCTTAATCGATTTGCACATGTTAACTTAAAAGAACTGTTGAAAATTCGTTTGTGAAAATAAGTGAAGTCTATGAAGAGGCAGTGAGTTGAAAAATCTTTTGCAAGCCTTAACTTTATAATCAAACAGGCGAAATATTGATTAATTGCTGCATGCTAAGACTAAATTCATAAATGAAATAAGCAGATCTATGAATAATTTTGCATACTTCAATGTTTTATGCAATGCATATTCTACTGGATTAAAGACATTGAACATACTGATTACTTCAGAATCAGAGCTTCTGATAGACTTTAAGAGTTTTGAGACATCTCCAAATAACTTGAAATATATATTCTTGTAAATGCAAAATATATATCGATAAACTGACAGTATCTGAATAGTCTGAATTCGAAATGAATTAGAGATAGCATCTCCAAAAAACTCTTAATAACTTCAAGAGCTTGGAAAGAATCGTGCACTGATTTGAAACTTGCTTTATTGCAAATACTAAATTCATGATCTGAATGAATTGCCTTTTCATCAATAGACTGAATTCTAGATGATGTCTTCAATGTCATTTGAAAAGCTACAATGATTTTACTGCTGGGTGTGTGAATCGCTGACAGCGTTGTTAAGAGTTCATTCAATTGCGCATTATAGATTCTCATTGTAAAGAACACAAAAGAGATAAAACTTTTCAAAGCATTAGCAAGAAGCATATAAAAAGTTAACTTGAATACTTTGTTTTCAACTTTGCAAACTTTTCAAATCGTCAAAAAGCAACAAGTTAAACTTCATTTGTGATTCTATTCTAACCTCAAAGCCTCAATGTCTATATGATCTAATGAAACACTTGATGGAGTTTTCAAACGGTCTACTACTGAAATAAAGTGACTTCATAACGTTATCATTTTCAGAGTTAATCACGTCGGTTTGAGTATTGCTGCTGAAAGGGGCTTATACAAAATTGGACATTGTTAAACTACGATTTATGTGAAGTTTACTGATAGCAAAAAGAAAACAGCCTGAAACTAACTCCTGTGAAGTTCGTACTAACATTGTAAATGTTATCAACTTGAATTTGTATTATCGTCTTAAACTTTAACTACGCTGGAAAGCCTGAATGACACAAGAAGATCTTAAAAAGCAGTTCTGCGCGAGGTTCTGAGAATTTCACAAGCCATTGGCCTATGCTTAGCATTCTTCAAATGCCATACCAATACATGAAAATAGTGATATCAAAGTATTTCGTGCGATTGGATTATATGATTTATTTGAATAATGAAGTCGAATAAAGTAAAACCAGAATCAGAATTTAAGCTGAGGTCCTTCAGTGTTTTCAATATTATTGAATCTTATTCGAATTCAACTTGGTGTTAATCGTAAAAATACCTGATGCACCAAAATTGAGATCACGCTTGAAGAAGAAATTGAAAATATGAATAATATATAAAATCATATCAATAAAAAATATTTTCCATAAATAATCAAACCGGTAAAACTGATGCAAGGGAACTCAAACTCGAAACGTGCTTTCATCGCCACTAAAGACATGAACTTCGTGCATTACTGGTTGATCGTAATTGAAATTTCCATGATATGTGAAATACCATGACTGATAGGAAACTTCGAAATCATCTTCAATGTATTTCCTTAAACGTTCCTCCGGATAAAGAAATGAAGATTTAGAGTTAAGAACATATGATAAACAGCAGCGGATGTTTCAAGCTGCTTATTTTATCATTGCAAGAACTTAGCTGCAAAACAGGCTGATAAGATATAAATAATTCATCAAAAACATGTTTACATTTCATGTTGTTGTTTTTACTTCAAATGCCCGTGACTTTAGTGTTTAAATTTGCCTAATCATTGATATCTAATGGTTGATTACTGTGGTTGAAATTGGCTTGTAATGCTGAAAAGAGAGTTAGTTAATTCATCTGATTAACCTGCCAAGAAATAAACGAGCGAAAACTGCGATTAGCAAATGAAGATTGAGGTGCAGCTTTTGACGAAGAGAACTGAACTTTCAGGTTTTAGTTGAGTTGGGCGTCTATAACGAACAAAGCTATGAATGCATGTAAACATTGTATGATCTATGAAATGACGATTAAGCTTGTGTGAAAAATGGTAAACTTTGCATCAGAAAACGGTTTTTAACTGGAGTTCACTGCATCATGGAAACGTACCATTATCATATAGAGCTGCATTCTTGATTCTTGATATCCAAGTTTCTACAATGCGATGAACCACGCTGTTAGCATATGCTGGTGCTCTCGATGACTTCCTAATCAAAAAAGAATTGTGATCCATAGTAAACCTCTAACCTACAGATTAGATACGTTCTTGATAACTCTTTAATATATTTTTCAATCTGGTTGCAAGTATTTCACATTCAGTGGTCGACAGACTTTCCGCATTTCGTAAGGTGAAACGCTTTCACAAAAATAACTGTAGTTATCTTTGACAGCAGAAAGAAAATGTCTGAGATAAAGTTACCCTCTAAATATCACGAGTTCTTGACTGGGTTTATTTTTACTGTTATGCAGGACAAACCAGAAGACCTTGTGTGTTATGCCGCTGACTACTTCGAGAAGTTGAAGAATAGTGACGCAGCGGAGCAATTCCGAACGATGAGTGCTAGTAGCAACAGCTCTGATACCGACGATGAACCGTTCGTACCTCCGATAAAGCCGCGCGGAAGACGACAGGCCGTTGCAGCGGAGTCTTACGACCCCACTAAAGAGAATGATATTGAGATCATATCGTATCCCAAAACAGTTCAGCAGTTGAAATCTTTGGAAAAATCTGTGAAGAATATTCTTATATTCAAGTCTGTTGATCAGAAGCAGAGAAAAGTCGTCTTGGATTCATTCTTCAAGCGCGATGTCGTAACAGAAGAAATGATTATACGGCAGGGCGATGAGGGAGATAATTTTTACGTTATTGAATCAGGCAGGTATGACATTTTCATCGAAGGTGCTGAAGAGAGAAAGTTAGTGGCTACTTTAGATGGCAAAGGAAGCTTTGGTGAACTAGCTTTATTGTATAACTGCCCGCGTGCGGCCACGATTGTTGCCGCATCTGACGGAGTGTTATGGTGCCTTGATCAGAAAGTGTTTCGCGCGATTGTTGTGACTGCCGCGGCTAAACAGAGGCAGCAGTTTGAAGAAATACTAGAGAGTGTTCCAATGCTTGCTGAGATCACATCGTACGAGCGGATGAATTTAGCCGACGCGTTGGAGCTTCAGCGGTTCTCCGACGGAAAATGCATAATCCGCGAAGGAGACAAAGCACATAATATGTTCTTTATAATGGAAGGTAAGGTAAAGATCACAGTCAGATTGAACAAGCAGAGCTTGGAAGAGAGAACCGTAGCCTACGCAAAAGCAGGCGAATACGTTGGAGAGTTAGCACTTGTTCTTCAAAAGCCGCGCGTTGCATCCGTTTACGCTGAAGGATCTGTGGCGTGTGCTGTGTTAGACATTGCAGCGTTTGAGCGGTTGCTGGGACCGTGCGTGGATATAATGAAGAGAAATGTTGATGTTTACGAGAAAGAAAGGAAAAGGCTCGGTATTCAAGGCATTAAAGATGCAGCCGATGGGTGACAAATAATTAAGAGATCTAGACGACTTTTCAAACTGTTATGCATATTCTGATAATATTTTAATAATCTTAAGCTGGACTAAAAGAAAATAGAGACTTGTTTAAATAGACTTTGCTCCTTTTTCATGATTTGGGAAAAGAGCAACTACTGAAATGTTTTCTGCACTCTTCTGGATTATCAATTTTTAGGAATCGTCACAATCGTTGGTAACGTTCTGAGTTATTGTGTTTTGAATCGCTGAAAATGCAATCGCTTTTAGTCATGGGAGGCATTGCTTGTTTCGTTTGCCACTAAAGAGCAATTTTCCGTTTACGATTACTTATAAAAGATTACTTAGGGTTCTTAATCTCGTTGTAGGCCTAGACTCCACTTTTTATACTTTTCTTGTCATTCTTAGGCCAGTACCTATTGGTTTTCTTCACACTTTTAAAATCAAAGAATAGTGGATAGAGAGTCCAAAAAGAGCTTGAAATCCAGTTCCAGAGACAAAAGGTAACAACCAGAATCAGCGAGAGTCTGCTATAAGTGTACAGATGATAAATTGGCTAATAAAAAATACAAGATTTTGAGTAATGTAGTAAGAGTGAAAGTTAAAAGGTAAAAAAATACAAATATTTGCATAGTTCATAACTTGCTCTGATGTAGATATTCTTATGCTCAGATAACATCACAAAGATATCAAATTATTTCACAAAAGCCAAATTTTATCTCTTTTTATCCTCTCATCAATTTTGACCTACGTAGAAATATAATGGAGGCATTTTTGTTTAGATTGAGGAGTAGCGAAGTTGGCCTAAATATTTGTAGTCTAAAGTTTAATCCAACTAAATGAAAGCAAGAATTCTGGTTCGTTTTTTTAAACAGGGAATTCAAAAGCCCGGTGCATACATTATCATCATAAACTTTGTAGAATCTGAAATTTACAAGAAAATGGAAAAAGCCACCAATCCACGCTCTGTAGAGGGAACAGATTAAATTCTATAAAAAGAAAATTCATTCATGCGTGAATTCAGAGCAGTATGGAAGATGTCTTAACAAATGAGAGTTAGCGCACGTTATAGATCTGCAGGAGATCGTTTATGAAATCCATACAGCTAAAGGATGTCATTACTAAAATCTAAAAGTCTTCTGCAGATCATTTTTGAGAATTATACATCTGAAGGAAATCTTTACGCTAAAGTCTGTACATGAAAGCAAAACTCCTCTACATTTCTTTACAACATCTATGGCTCTAGCTTCAATAGGAATATAAAGAACTTGAAATTCTATTGGAAATCTTGAGATTTATTCAATTCATTACTCCACGATATTTATCATCGATATAAAAAGCTTTTTCATCATTTCCTGTGGTCTCTTTCTTCAAATGTCAAGGTCTTATTCACGTTTTGATCAACTATGAAAATTTTAAATCCAAAGTTTAACCTGAGCTTACAGTCTAAGTAATGAACAATTCAAGAATACCATGTAGCAGCCTAAGAAATCTTATCTGATTAGAGTATGAATATAACTAACAATCGATTATTGTATATAAACCTTGTGAAGTGTCGTGCAGTGGCATGGAGCAGCAAGGTGAGAGGACAGAGTTTTTTATTAAAAAAGTGTGGTAATAGTAATACTATTAGCTTGCAAGACCCCCGCTGTTATCATTCGTGAATTATATTTTAACAACTATGAACAATACTAGAGCTAGTACAAACCTCTAAAATTAGTAATAATTTTTTCCGATATGACGTGGGTTTAAAATGAAAATTTAGCGTTAGGAAACACATGACAAACAGGAGCTGGTGTCTCAAGCTGCTTATTTTATCATTGCAAGAAAGTTAGCAGCAAAACAGGCTGATAACATATGAATAATTCACCGAGATCATGCCTACATTACATGTTGCTGTTCTTACTTCAAAGGCCTATAATGCCCCCTTCTTTACATATAGGTTGTGCGTGAAACGCGCATGCACGAAAAATACTTTGCCCTTTCGCGCATTCACGTACTTTAGAATTAGATTCTTATGCATAATTTATCTTAATTTTTCATCTTAATTCATAAAATCACGCATCCAAAAACTTGAGATTTCACGATTTCAAGCACTAACAATGGCAAATAACAAATCATGTAAAAAAGTTAGTTTTAGTTTATTTGCTTGATCACCCTCCCAGGAAATAACTCACTAAAGACGTGGCTCAAAGTTCAAAATGGACGTGCAGCTTTTTACGTTGAGCAGTAAACGCTATGGTTTACGTGAGGCTAAGTGCTTCTGATCTAGCATACTGTTGTATAAGTAAGGCTTAGAGTATATGAATCTGATAGTTTTACGTCCGTAAGAGAAGTAAGCGTTCCAGTATGGCTAAAGGTGGGTTCTATCTATTAGTGATACTGAAGTAATTTCTATTAGAGGCGTGTACCTACAGCAATAAATTGTTAACTTTATTGTTATCATATGAGTAAATACAAGGCTGCTTCTGACATGAATTGCGTATCGTGATTCATGTCATTGGCAGCTGCATTAGTTTGAAAATTTTAAACAAGGATTTGTCATCGGCAAAAAGCTTAACATTACACCTAAACTCAGCAGTAAGATCATCAAAATACAAACAAATATTATTGGCTCTAATTAAGAGCCCTGGGGTAACCCTGCTGAAATAGTTCCCTAATCAGAGCAGATTTTTGTCATGATAGTCACCACTTACCATGACAAGGCCTACTTAATATCAAAGGTTTGTCATGATAAGTAGTGACTATCGCGTCAAATATTGCATTATGTGAATGTCTATTATTCTGTTCCTTCAAAACCATACAAGCCCCAAAGCAACTTTCTTCTCGTGCCACTATTTTCATTTATTACATGACCGCACCTCGCTGAACCCTTATCCCCGTATACAGACGACTTTCACTTTTATGAACCTATAATGAGATAGGTTTGGTGGCACGGTTTTCAAGATCGGAAAAAGGTGGCAACTTTTCTCGACTCCATTGAAAAACCCAGTCCATTAAACTCGTTATTCAAGTTTTAGTCTATATATTTGATTTAGATATTGATATCTTTGAATGATATCGGAAAAAATATCACATTATTTCAAAATATGAGTAGTTGATTTTGTTTCCTGTGATGTCACAAAAACATAATAAATGTCCAAAATCCATTCATACTATTACACAACACTTTGAAAAAGTGTTGCAACATTCTTTCAGGGTACGTCATGGAAAATTCATCAAAGCTTATAAAACTAAACGAGCAAAAGACGTAATCATTACAGGATATTGCATATGACGTCATACACGTCAGAGCCTGTTGAAATACTTGCTAGCAAAGTAATACACACAAGAGGCTTATTTTGCACAGCTCGATTATCTCCTAGGCTTAGAGCTACTTAGCTAGCACGTCCTTTCCGAAGCAGTAATATGCTTTGCAGAAAGAGACCTTGCTTCTGCAGATGTGTAAAGAATCCAGGTCTTGTCGGGATGGATTTTCTTTAGACTTCTAATCAAATTTGCATATGTACACGTAATGGGTATTAGGAGATGTGGTGTATATAAGACACGTTCAGTTTACTTTGTAGCAACTGAAATCGTTTGTAGGTGGGAGAAGGCAGTCGTGCTAAGTTAGCAATAAGGTAATTGCTAATATCTATACATCTGGGTGTCGTCATTATGCTAAAATGTATACATCTAAAGAAGATCATTGCTAATATCTATACTCTTCTGAAGAGGATCATTGCTAATATCTATACTTCTGAAGGAGGTCATTGCTAAAATGTATAAATCTGGAGAAGATCATTACTAATATCTAATCATCTGAAGGAAACCATTACTTATATTTGTACATCTGAAGAGGATCATTGCTAATATCTGATAATCTGAAGGAGGTCATTGCTTATATTTGTACATCTGAAGAAGATCATTGCTAATATCTGATAATCTGAAGGAGGTCATTGCTTATATTTGTACATCTGAAGAAGATCATTGCTAGTATCTGATAATCTGAAGGAGGTCATTGCTTATATTTGTACATCTGAAGAGGATCATTGCTAATATCTGATAATCTGAAGGAGGTCATTGCTTATATTTGTACATCTGAAGAAGATCATTGCTAATATCTGATAATCTGAAGGAGGTCATTGCTTATATTTGTACATCTGAAGAAGATCATTGCTAGTATCTGATAATCTGAAGGAGGTCATTGCTAATATCTAATAATCTGAAGGAGGTCATTGCTAAAATGTATACATCGGAAGAAGATCATTGCTAATATCTAATAATCTGAAGGAGGTGATTGCTAAAATGTATACATCTGAAGAAGATCATTACTAATACCTATACATCGGAAGAAAATCATTGCTAATATTTATACATCTGAAATAGATCATTGCTAATATCTATACATGGGAAGAAGATCATTGCTAATATCTAATAATCTGAAGGAGGTCATTGCTAAAATGTATACATCTGAAGAAGATCATTGCTAATATCTAATAATCTGAAGGAGGTCATTGCTAAAATGTATACATCTGAAGAAGATCATTACTAGTATCTATACTTTTAAAATTGATAATTGGTAATATCTTTACATCTGAAATAGATCATTGCCAATATCTATACATCTGAAATAGATCATTGCTAATATCTTTACATCTTTAGAAGATCATTGCTAATATATTTTCATCTGAAGGAGGTCGTTGCTAATATTCATAGCTACATCTGAAGGAGGTCATTGCTAAAGTTCGTACATCTGAAAACTTATAATGGCTTAATTTTTGCGAAATTTACTATTCAGGCTATTTTCGGCTTACGCACCTGCATAAGTAATCAAGAAATAAAATAATCAAAGACTTAAGAATAAATTCAATCATATGGTGTTGGCGTTTCGACCTCAGAATAGTCGTTTGCAATACAGTCGTACAGAAACCGGCAAACTATTTACTTGATTCACCGCAAAGGAGTTTCATTACGGATTGCATCTAGCTTAATCACCTAAAACTTGCTGCATCGACTTTCTCATGGCCTGATAAGATTTATCAAGCTAATGAAATGAGACCTAAAGAAGTATTCTGACCGATTTCAAAAAATACGCCGATTTGATTGCAAGATACTGAGTAATCTGCAAACGTTTCAAGCCTTCTTGTTATCGCAGATTTAAACTTCACGTGATACCTCGTTATTCTAAGGAAATCAGAGACGATCCGCATCTTTAAAAGAAACAGTATCATCTTTTCAAATCAAAAATTGGCTTGATATTTGGTTGGACTTTGGAAGCATTAGAAACTTTGAGATTAGCGATTGGAACATATTTGAAGTATTTCTACTATACGACGATGGAAAAAGTTCCGGGTCAACGTTTTTATGTAAATCTCGAGTTTCAAGAAATGGATGTGCTGAACGTACAAACCTAACAAAAGTCAGCGAGACCAATGAACTTTGAGGTAGATTTGAGATATCCCTGGAGGATCCAAAAATTTTAAAAGTAAAGTAAATTTGTAAAGAAAGTAAATGAAAATCTATACTCAAACAAAACAAAACAGTTGAGTTTTTATCATTATCAAACGTTGATTTTGATTGGTGAGTGATATGAGAGAGAGGCAATGTTCAGAAATGACTGAAGATGTTCAAAAAGGAGTCCAAGGCTTCGAGGTTCAAGTTTATATTTCTGAAGAAATCAAATCTGAAAATCGATTTGCATTCATACAGAATGAGACATTGTTAAATTTGTTATCTTGTTATGTCTGAAGCTACGAATTGGCAAGGATTTGAAATATTCACGAAGAAGTCAAATACTCTAGAATACAAGATGATCCAAGTAAATATGGAAATCTAATGAACCTGAAACTAATAATTTGCAGAAAGTAAATAGCTTTAAAAATCTCACTAGCTGATTGCCATTTATGAGACACAGAAAACATTGGAAAAGCTGTGAACAGACTTGTTATGCAAAAGAAGGGCCTGAATGATATCTGGAAGGATTTCTAACGTAATATATTTCAAGATAAAGCTCTGAGGTTTAACCTGCAGAATTAGTCGCAGATTTAGTGCTAGCTTAACATGAGCAACGCATGTTACAAGCTGGTTTCATCGTGATCCCGCAAAACTGATCACTGCATCCAAAAAAGGAATTTTCATGCTTCGAAAAGATAATTCATCTGATGAACTTGCCAAATAGTAGCTTAGCTCCAGGTGAGGTTATTAAAACAAGATGCAACTGCAGGTTTGTCAATAGGAAAACTGAACTCTCATATATTGATGAATTTGTTATCTTTTAGCTTCTCTGGCATACGTGTGGATGCTGTCCTATATGTTACATTAAAGATATCATAACAAAGATCAACAATCATGATATTTCAGTAATTTGCAAATAACGTTGTAGGGATTTTACCAGGAAGTCGTTAACTATTAACTGCTGCTATTTACTGGAATTAAAACGAGCTTCAACATCGGAGTTTCAGACATATATATGAGAGTTAAATATATCATACAGTATTTGAGATTGCTACAACAAGCCAGCAGAAAAATGTTAGCTAACATACAACAAGGGAAAGTCACAATGATACAAAAAACGCTATGCAAATGTTAAGGCTATCCAATATTCCTAGGCCATTTGAAATATTCTTTATTGATATGAAATATTATCAAGCAATACAAAATATTCTTGAGCACTATGAAATATCTTTAAGTACTATGAGATAGTCTTAAACGATATGCAATATTTCTAAGCATTAGAGATAATAACAATTTGATATTGGAATCTATTGCTGCTTGATATATAGACAAAAGGCCTTAAATACTTGTTTGAGTATTTATGAAAGCTGTTGCTCTCTAGAACATGTTGAAAAACTGTAAGCCTTGTTTGTCACCAAACTTGTTTGTCAAAAGATTATGTATCCTGTTAATTATCACTTTGATAATATCGACTACCTATGCAATATAACATGAACATGGTAGTAATTGAAAGCTTTAAATCCAGTATAAAGAGAGCTAAGAGGGCTGAAATGAGATAATTGAAGCATAAATGAAATGTCATCAATACAGCTATCGAGATAATCAAAATGACTTTCTATATCTTAACTGATGTAGAAGTTTTACTTACCTAGTTGGAAATTCGAAGAATTCGTGGTGAAAGGACAAATTGTTGAGCTTTCAAGAAATATTATTCAGATAGCATGTAGCAGCTTTCCTAGAGTAATAAGGAAACAATTAAACCGTGAGCTATTATGATAAAAATATACGCAAGTGTTCAGGGTTCAATGTTGCATAAAGAGGATTTAACCAAGCCACCAAATCAATACTATATCGTTAACGATATGCAAAATAGTTTTGCTGGACACGAACCAAGAAATATCTAAACTAGCAGAATATTGATAGCAATGATCACGCCTAACAACAATATTGATGATTAATGGTTTGACATTAGCAACGAGCAATAGGGACATATGGACCATTGATTGACAAAATCGAAGGTTGTAGAAACAATTTCTAGAGGGATTACAAAATATCAATTCAAAGATATGAATATGAAAATAAAGAGTATGCAATCTATGTAAAAGTGCAGAAGTTATCTAAAAACTAATTCAGACAATTTCAGAAGGGCCCAGTTATACCATAAGACATGGATAATCATTATGACTCCATCAAATTTCTGCAGAAGCATTTTCACAATTAGAGTATTCTGAAATCGAAAGCGTTCAAAGAAGAAGTGTTCAAAGCCTAACGAGAAGACCAACGATTATTGAGATCCTCAAGAAATTCACCAATCCAGAAGATAATAAACTGCTAGTCAAAACTACCATTGTTTCAAGGACTCAATGCTCTTTATTGTACTTTGATTACACTATAAATACGTATCAGTCATCATTAACATCAAAGTTGAACGAAAGTATAACTTGAAAACTTTGAAATTGCTTTTGAAATATAATATAATATAGCCTAATACAGCCAAAATGAAGAAATCAAATAGCAATTTGATATTAATTAAAGCTACTTTTACAGTACTTTCTCCAAGCTGAACTTTGGTAATACTTTACAAGGCACCAAAGAAAGACTAGATTGTAAAACACGATGATCTTCTTGAACTTAGTTGCACTATCAGGACATATGAAATGAAGCAATAAAGGAGTGAGTAATAAATCAGAGACATCAAAGACAACATTAAATGAAATAGACTGATTGTGTCGAGACTTATATCAAAGAAATGTTATCATTTTCAACCAAAACTGAAGTTCAAAATGAATAAAACGAAATTGTGAATAGCCTACTGATATTGGAGTTTACAGTTGCTGAAATCTTATATACACAGCTTATTAGCAGTTAGTTTTCTGTTTACCAAAGCTGGTATTTTCGATGATCTTCTAATTAAGAAACAATCGTAATCCACAGCAAACTTCTTTGTCTGTGGATCATATTCTTTATTAATTCTTCCATACATATATTGGAAGGAAAGGTGGTTATAGTGTGAGAAAGGATACATAACGGATCTGAGAGGATAAAACTTCAATTCATCTGGCAATATGCAATACTGATATAGATAGAATCTTCGGTAAGAATCGTCGTTAGAACTCTGATAAATGGCCGATGTGGTGTAACACATATTTGATTTTTCCAACTTTCCTGATGAAGTCTATAGTTTTACAATGCAAGCCAATAAAACCGATTCATTGAAGTCCGTACCAGACATCTTATTACATGGTGGATATGGAAACCATGATGGACATATGATATCTAAAACCTCTTATTTACAAATCCGAGAATTGGAATGTACTGTAAGAGCATTTAAAAATGCAAGGGCAAAGGAATACCTTGGAAAATACTTTGCAATTTATTAGTAGATGGTTCCATTTGATGAATTGATATCTTATATCAGCTGTATGATATTTGAAGAATATTTGAAGAACATTTGATGCAATTTCAAGCTCGATGATGTATAATATCAGCATCTGAGGACGATATTGAAAAAGCAAGAAAAATCTACAACTGATTTATAAAAGACTGATTCATCCACAACTGATTTATAAAGAGCAAGTCGACAACTAATTCATCCACAACTGACTCATCTAAAGCAAATCGACAACTAGTTCATCCACAACAGTGAAAAATAAGCACTTACTTATCTACTTCTTTTCCCAACAAACTTCACTGTACTGAAAGAGACTCAATCAACGCAAACATGAATTCATGATTCAGAGAAAAAATTATATGCTGCTATTAACAGTTTTTGAAGAAAGTATTTGATACCAAAACAGATTTACCAGATCATAACAATTCAAAAGATAGTGCTTACATCGGCATAGACTTTGTTCGTAGTATGGGAATTCTAATGCTTTAAAAACATGATGGTGATCTTAACCTCGATACTGTAGCTACAAATTGTTGTCCTTCAAGATTGGACGAGTATGAAATACATATCATGTTATCAAACTCCTGCTGAAGATTTAAATACAATTTGAATGAGTCTGAAAATACTGGCAATAGATTGTAACATGGACTGAAATAACCTGTTCCTGAAAATTGAGTATACAAAACAGACAATCAATTTTGGAGAATTTTCAAACTTTTTAGACATACATCTCATGCTAATGAAAAGATTATGAGGAGGAAAGCACGTTTCAATTAACCATAGTTCTTGCTTTAAAGAAAATTATATAATTTCTAGATATCTACATATTTGTTGCTAACGAAAGACCGTTAAAGAGAATAATTGCAGATAATTTAAAAAGCATCCATTCAAAATGTCGGACCTAACCCTACCTTCACAATATCATGAGTTCTTGACTGGGTTTATCTTTGCTGTTATGCAGGACAAACCAGAAGACCTTGTGTGTTATGCCGCTGACTACTTCGAGAAGTTGAAGAATAGTGACGCAGCGGAGCAATTCCGAACGATGAGTGCTAGTAGCAACAGCTCTGATACCGACGATGAACCGTTCGTACCTCCGATAAAGCCGCGCGGAAGACGACAAGCCGTTGCAGCGGAATCTTACGACCCCACCAAAGAGAATGATATTGAGATCATATCGTATCCTAAAACAGTTCAGCAGTTGAAATCGTTGGAAAAATCTGTGAAGAATATTCTTATATTCAAATCTGTTGATCAGAAGCAGAGAAAAGTCGTCTTGGATTCATTCTTCAAGCGCGATGTCGTAACGGAAGAAATGATTATACAACAAGGCGACGAGGGAGATAATTTCTACGTTATTGAATCCGGCAAGTACGACATTTTCATCGAAGGTGCTGAAGAGAGAAAGTTAGTGGCTACTTTAGATGGCAAAGGAAGCTTTGGTGAACTAGCTTTATTGTATAACTGCCCGCGTGCGGCCACGATTGTTGCTGCATCTGACGGAGTGTTATGGTGTCTTGATCAGAAAGTGTTCCGCGCGATTGTTGTGACTGCCGCGGCTAAACAGAGGCAGCAGTTTGAAGAAATACTAGAGAGTGTCCCAATGCTTGCTGAGATCACATCGTACGAGCGGATGAATTTAGCCGACGCGTTGGAGCTTCAGCGGTTCTCCGACGGAAAATGCATAATCCGCGAAGGAGACAAAGCACATAATATGTTCTTTATAATGGAAGGTAAAGTAAAGATCACAGTCAGATTGAACAAGCAGAGCTTGGAAGAAAGAACCGTAGCCTACGCAAAAGCAGGCGAATACGTTGGAGAGTTAGCACTTGTTCTTCAAAAGCCACGCGTTGCATCCGTTTACGCTGAAGGGCCTGTGGCGTGTGCTGTGTTAGACATTGCAGCGTTTGAGCGATTGCTGGGACCATGCGTTGATATAATGAAGAGAAATGTTGATGTTTACGAGAAAGAAAGGAAAAGGCTCGGTATTCAATGCATTAAAGACACAGGTGAAGCGTAGATTTAGACTAGTTGGATAAACTCGAATTTCTTTCTCTAATTTTTTTGCAAATCATGCTTTGACATAATCTTCTGACTGTTTTATACTTTAAACTGCGGAGTAAAATATTGAACAGAATTGAAGGGTATTTCCCTAAGGTAATGCTTCAAATTGGGTCCTTTAAAAAACTCTTTAAAAGTTCCCTAATCGTATCTGATTACAAGGTCTTAAGCCAAACCATGGTCATAAGAGAGGTACATAGCCTAGAACCCCAAAAAACAGGCATTGTTCTCTCATTGCATCAGCCAGCTATCTTGTTGAGAATGAAGACAATGCACACTTACAAAAGAAAACAATACAAAATTACAGCAAGTCATTTGTTTGATTCTATAGTAGAGCAGAATGAGAATGCACACTAACAAAAGGAGACAACGAAAATTAGTACGATTTTCAGCACAAAAAGACTTACTTAGTTTCAAGACTATACCTTTCTTTTATGACTGTGGTCAAACCTAATGTTTTGGTATTGCTACACCCAACGCTACTCATTCAAATAAAGCTGTACATGAAAACACCATGCTGACTGTCTAATGAACGATGACCAATCTCGTGCTTTTATTTCAAATTTTGTTGGCTATTTCAAGGCCCGAAAGATGACAATATATTTGGAGCTCATCCCACAGCAGCAGCTGTTTTGGACAAAGACAATCATTAGTATTTTCTTTAACGAACATGTTTTGGTTAATATTCTATTTCTTCGTCTTACTTTGGTAAGGGACGTGCAGCTGATGTGGGAAGGTTTTTCAAGCTGAAGTTCTCTACACACGGATTAAATCTTTAGCTTCTGTCTAGTCAGAGTCAATTTCTTCAGAATTTCTAGAAACATTATACATCCAACTCGAGCAGAGAGTGCCTATCAAGTAGAAGAATTTTACACATATACGTCTATAAAAATGCATATAAACTGGATCAAAATTTATTGATACCTTTACAAATGGGATGAATTTTTTTTATAAATCTGGTTATGCGAACTGGTCCTCATATAGAATTCTAGCTTCTGATCTAAATAAGTTAATCTTGAAGCACCCCTCAGGGTTTTACCCCATCCTAACTTTTAGATCCAGTCAAATGCCTAGTCTAGGGATCAAACAGTGCATATAAAAAATATTAAGTTATGTATATGTAGGGACTGCTTTTAATCTAGCTATGTAGCTTCATAGTAGGCCCGTCGGAAGCGGGGAGGGGGCTGTTCGAGGTTGTAGCCCCCCAATAATCGCCAGAATACTGGTTTTATCTAATCGAAATATGACGTCATATACTGATTTTCATTGTTCAGCCCCCCAAATCCGTGACTCCTTCCGACGACCCTGCATAGTATGATGATAATAATGATAATATTCATATAAATACATATGGCATGTGCCAACACGTGGGTATGTATTTTTGCAAGTAGGTTGACACAATTCTTATATGCCTGCACTAGGTAAAGGAAAAAGACATATAAAGGTACTATTAGGACCATACATATGTCATCTTCTTCCCTTATATCAAACATTTTAACAAAGAAACATTGTGGTTTTGCTCTCCAACATTATTTTTGCTCCTTTAAACGCCTCGGAGGAACCAGTATGGAAACAAGGTCACATCAATCTTTTGATGCTTTCCCTGCCACCATAGTAAGGGGTGTTTTCATGATTTTAATAATTATAGAATTTTAACCTAATGTATTTCAATGTGTTTTTCATTTTTATCAACATTACCCTAATTTACCTCCTTACTATTAAATAGGCTTTGATTGTGGCAACTAATACTTGCTTACTAGCTTACTTATGTAGTTGCTTACTTACTTACTCACTTACTTAGGTTTTCCACCCGGAGCCTTGCCCACAAATTTCATGATAATTGCAATAATGATTATCATTTTAGTAGATATATTTCATTATTAATTGTCACAATAATAAGTTAATCAGAACAAAAGTTATGATATAAATACCATGAAAAAATTAGACATGCCAGTATTTTCAATATTTTGTTGGGGGCATTGGAGTAATCCCATTTTGGCCTGGCTGCAGGTTAGGTAAGTTTGAGCTGAATCTTCCAAGATGCTTTGAATCTTCCTAGACACGAAAAACCATTTTCAAGATTCACATTTTTCTTTTATCTAACTTAGGGGTCGTTCACAATCGTCAACATCTCCACTAGCGTACAAAACGTACACTTTTCCACGACCTCCTCCGACAAGTGTACAAAATAGAAAGTTGTTTTATCAGAAGAACTACAGTTCAAATTATATCGCAACCTAGAATACGAAATGTATGTTACAACACAATATCTAAACTTTACATATATGGAGTCTAGAATTGAGACCAAGGCTCTACCCGATTGAACCAGTCAATCATGGCAGGCATTGTTTCTGTTGTTTAGGGAAGTCTCGTGTCAAGTCTCGACGATGACTGCGCATACTGGAAGCCACACTTAAACGTGGTCAAACTTGAGCAAAAAGCCAAAATCCGTCAAATTCAGAAATAAAAAAAATATAAATTTTTATGTTTTCAAAGAGCGTACGCAGACCTCAGACCCCCTCTTCCCTAGTGTACGGTTTGTACGCTCGTGAAAATGTCGACAATTGTGAACGACCCCTTAACTTTTATAAGAAACATCTGGCTGAGGTGTGGGTCAGAATTTTTCAAATGCTTGGTTCAAAAATCTCCAAAATCATTTAAGAAAAGCACAAGATTAGTTTACTATTTCGAAGATATTTTCGAGAAGGGTAGGAGCTAATAAGTTAAAAAATAGGCAAACTGAAACCGAAATCACTTATGAAAAAAACGTATGCAGTAGTCTACTTTGTATGAAAACATCATTCCCACAGACCTAGCAGAGTGCATTTTTTAAATAGAAAATGTATGAAAAACATTTCTCGATAGATACTTACAGTATATTTCTGCTTCTTTCTGCAATGGGACAACAACGTGCTTCTGTTTTTACCCTGTAGCAGGCAAAATAGACTTTAGACTGGCCTGGGCCTGATCAGGGAAACACCAAAAATATTCACCGTATCTCGTTCCAACCAAATCAAAGAGTAGATGTTAAGTTTGAAGATTTGAGGTCTCAAGAGAATTAGTTTAAAACAGTTTAATGTCTCAGGGAAACATAGGCGTAAACTTGCTTGATCTCCAGGGTGGCTGAAAAGCAACAATCATGTAAAGACCAATGCAAATTATTTTTCATAAAGCGTCTGTTACGAAGGAGGAACATGAGGATAATTACGGACAATTGTAACTTGTGAGTCATCAAATTGTTTTAGATGATGATAAAGCATGCTGGAGACATTATATGAAATATAGCCAAAAGCGTTTCGGGTAGCGAATTTTGATTGTTTTTTGGGTTTTCCCAGGGGGGCCCAGCCCTTCTACAAATTTTCCAATAGGGGCTCAAGCCCCATTACCCCCCTAAGTTTACACCTATGCAGGGGAACCAATTCATTTCCTACTGAAATCAAAACAACTCCTTCGATAATATCCTACGGGAACGAACCGATCAAAATTTACTCCTGGATTCATGGATACACGTATGTGTGTATATTTGTATGTATTTATCACTTTTAAAATCTATATACATTATTGCTATTCTAATTAAGATCTATCCAAAAATATACCATACATGACCTAAGGGGTTGAAAATGAAAATATCTGCTTGAAAGTAAGAGTTGAAAATTTACTAGATTACATATTAAAATCATGAATAGCAACATCCCCAACTATTGTGGCAGAGAAAGCACCAGAAAGGTCAAGATGTCCTTATTTTTATGATGGTCCCCTCAGAGATGTAGTCAACAAAAAAAAGAAAAAGCTTCTGTAACTGTGATTTTGATGCCCAAAAATACGAAAATGAGAAAGTATGGTTATCTGGATGATAATTACAAATGTAATCTTCTTCTTTTTGAAGGTTTTGAAAGAAGGAATTTCTTATTCCATGTTTTAACGTTTTATTGTTATTAAATGAAGTTAATAGTCTTCAATTCATTTGAAAGATTATTCCAGTGATTAGGTTCTATGAACGAAACCGCTTTTTCCCTTTATTTGTTTACGTAATGATAACTGTAATTTGAGCTTTGACCGTCGGGATATTCAACTAGCTATGATTTGATGGTCGAAATATGTCTGTATAGTAGAAAGGAGTGATCATCTTTACGAATCCCCTCTCCCCTTTTCCTTTACAAATCCCCTTTCCCATCCCCTTTACGAACCATTCCTATCCCCGTTACGTGGTTATTGCAAAGTCGCAATTGTCAATCCCCTTGATGTGATTGCACTAAATTCAATAAAACTGCGATCGACGTGGCTGTTCTAAACCTGATTCTCAACTTCTGTGGTGGATATTTATTACTGTGCTGTTGGAAGTAGGTTAAGACAAACAGTGATTTTCATAACCACAGTAGTATAGCAATAACGAAACACAGTAGTTAGTGCAAGATAACTGCAAAATAGGCCGGTATGGACTACCACAGCATACACTTAGCTCCTAATGAATATGGAAATTTTTTGAATTTCAGGCATAGATTAAATCATTTTCATGGTGAGACACAAAACTAAATTTTCATTCAGTCTCTCACTTATCTTCCTATGTGAGCTGAATGGCACATGAAGAATATCTGGATAAAATGATAATTTATCTGTTATTTGTGTATATCATAAATAAAGCATTATTAGACCACTGGTTACGTTGAAATTTATTGCTCCACCATATTAGCTTCATAACTGTTTCTATATTTATTGGAGCTGAGTGCATGAAAAACAAAGCGAAACGAAAAACCCAGTAGCGATTATCCACAACTGCATAGAGATAAAAGGTTGCTGATTCATATTTCCTATTTTTTACTAGTTGAATGAGGAAAATTGTGAAGAGGAAAAAGAAATAGACTTGGAGCTAGTCAAAGGGAAATGCAGAAGAGAATTTACTGTGAAAATGTACTATATCGCCCCTTGAACGAATCTTGCAGAGTTGAATTCAAGAAACAAAACACCAATTTGCAAATTAAACGATACCCACAACTAATAATTTGAGGTTTTTATACAATTCAAATATCCATTAATCGGTAGGCAATGTCTCAAAAATTTATACACAGCAAGAGACGATGTATATTCTGCAATAGCTCTAGGAATCAATCACTTATACAGGTCTGATGTTGTTTTAACAATTGATAAAATGAAATGATACGTTATTGTGAATGGTGGGTAGCTTTTTCAAAGCTTGCTTTTTATCTGTACAAAATGGGGTGTTAACATTAGTTTGACGTTGAGTAAAATATTCTATTCATAATTTTCACATGATTAGTCAATACAAAAAATAAACTTCGACTAACCACGTATTTGGGAAAGTTCACCAGGTCAGTCAGGGTAATAGGTCATACAGCATATGGAGCGATATACTTATCATAAGTTTATATCTCGGAGTAGAAATCTTTAGAGTTTAGTATATTTTTGGGTTTTTTCGAAAAATCTTGTGACCCATCGTCACCTACTAAAGGGGGTTCTACATGGGGACTACATGGGGACCCTTTCCACAAGTTTTGGAGTATGAAAAGCTTTTCATCTGCAGTTTAAAATCAGGTACAGTTCAACGAAAATTACTTTCTTTGGTCGGTAGAATACTTGCGGAATGGAAAAATCGAAAGCATGAAACACAATAACTACTGAAGCTCTAAATGAAAATGAAAAACCACATTAAAACTGGGGATCCTATGTTGTTTAGAAAGAGAAATGATTGGTTTTTTCTCACTATACCAATCATCCATTTTAAGTTGGACAAGTTCGATCCACTCTGGGTTAAGTTTCATTTTGGTTTTCCTTCTGACATACTACTCTGACGCCTTTGCTAGAAATTATGTTTTTCAAATTGCCCAAATTTTCTCACCTTCCAAAAACAAAACAGCTAAGCTGCCCATTGGCAGAGCACAATTTCTTTACAATATCCCTTTTGTAGGTAGTAGTTGGTGCATATTTCAAATTCAATGCGATCGAATAAACAACTCGCGAATTTCGAATTTTGAATTTATAATCTTGGCGGATCGGACTTCCACGATTTTAGGCCATAAACGCAAAAACTTATTTTCTTATAGTAAGCTTGCGTGTCATATGCTGTCACGTGACTTTAGGTGGGTCAGTTGACTTTAATGAACAAGTAGCCTCCTGCCAATGTCGTTTACGTATGTATTCGCTCACACTAAAAAGAACGCCTAACACCCCAGGGCCTGTAGATTCGCGCGCCTGCCAATATCCATTCAACTAAAAAACAAATTGTAATCTTGATTTACCAAAATTTACTGAAAAGTTTAACTATAACTATTTACACATTCACTTTCTTAGATTTCTCTTTACACCATCAAATTAATTCATATATACATTTGAATCCTGTTTACAGCGATTACCCTTCCCAACGTTGTTAAACAATACAGCGTGGATATCACCAGCACCAATGGTTATCAACTGTTTAAACGCCCTAAGAGTTTTGAAAACGTTAATGATACCCAAGACCAAGTTTCGTGAGTCATACCCAAGACCGACTTTCATTTCACGTCGAGCCATCGTACTTCATCATACGAAGAAATTCTACAAAGAAATACAAGAAAACTCGATTAAAAGGCATTAATAAGTTATGATGGACTAGACAGGTTTGAGAAAAGGAGAAGTCTATATGAAAATTTTAGTGATCCATTTCTTATACCATTCTCTAGCAAGCGTAGCAATGTAGGAAGTTCCTCAAAGATGGTGAATCTCATTTCTAGCAATGCATGATAGAAAAATATCCCTTGACAACTTTTACCAACATACAAAAACTGAAGATTGAAATTTGACTGCGGCTGCAAAAGATTTAGGCCGTTTGAATTCCAGTAACTATGTGTTGCTAAGAGACCATATTCCTATGATGCATTGCGAGGAGTGAGTAACGTCCGTTTTTCAGAAATGTATATTGCAAGATGATATACCGACTCTTTGCAAGCGTATTTGATACTTCCAAGACGATGCATCTCATGCTCGTTAGGTAATAACACAATATTTGCGAAATCATATGCCACCTCCTTGTGTGTACATCATTTTGATGTTTAAGGGCAAATCACCAAGCCCATGTATTAGAGAGACATTTCGAGAATCAATTAAACTAAAGATTAAAAAAGCAATACATTTCTTGGAATTCAATTTAGTTTCAGACAGTTGGAAGTGAGTTGAGCAAACTAGAATTAGAGAAATTTCAATTCATAAATTCAAATGCTTGAAAAACATTTAAGAAATAGAAACATTATTTTCTAATTCTTCACAACAACATCGTGGTTGCATCAGCTTCTAGGTTTTTAGATCTAGTGATTCGCTGCCAGGAGCTCTGAAGAGGTCGATTGCCAGGATTGCCAGGGGGTCAGAATTACTGCGGGTGGCTTTTTGTCGAAAAGTATTTTTTGGGCTTAGTAGGAGGTGTACATTATAATTAGATTACCTAGTTGTGGTGCCTTGATCCTCGATAATTGCTTGCACGCGACAGAACGTTATTTCGAGGTCTCCTTTTCTTTTGATAAGTGGGTTTAATTGAGAGATTTGCTAAAATCAATTAGTAGGGAAAGGGGGGGGGGGGGTTATTAATTTTGATGAAAACATTCAGAGTCCAGAAATAATCTTGGACGCACAGGTACAGGAAGGTTGTGGGAACAAAATAATCGAAGAAGGTTTGCAGGCATTTCGAAATCTGAGAAGCTATCAGACTGCAATGTGGATTTCGCAAGACGCAACAGAAAACCACCGAGAAAGCCTAATTAATTCATATTGAAACCTAAAAGCATCTGCAGGAGTATCATACTCATACAAAGAAACTGAAACTTTTGGCTTTGAACAACTTACCATCATAATCAACAAGTCCGTCTCCATCCACATCAGCCTCTCGTATCATTTCATCGATCTCATCTTCTGATAACTCTTCACCAAGCTCCAAAGCAACTTCCTTCAGTTCTGCCATGCTGATATAGCCGTCCCCATCTAAGTCGAAGAATTCAAAGGCCACGCGGACTTCTTCTTCTAATGCTTTCGTGTATTGCTGCTTCTTCCCCATTCTGTCTAGAAACTCATTCAGCTCGATCTTCCCGTCTCCTGCAAATTAGAAAAGCATGATTTATCCGTACAAAATTTGAGGATGGTCAGGAAAATCGGAAACCTAGCGGAAAATGATAACTACTAACGCTTTGCGTCTGACACTCGTCAGAGTAGTACGTCAAAACAGTCTTTGATCGGTTCAGAACTTGAGAATGGTGAGAAATTGAAAACATGTCGAAAGATAATAATCACAGAAGCATTATATTTGATACTCATCAGAGTATTAAGTAGGTAAGAGGATTCCATTTCTTCTTTTTTAGACATTTCAATTCGGACACTTCAAAAGAGCTCAAAAGAGCTATCGAGCTAAGTTCTCTTTTCGGAACACTGAGAACGAAACCTAATTTGAAAATGAAAGAGAATGAAATGGAATGAGATTTGAGACTGAAATCTAGTTTGAGATCTGAATGAAATCTAACGAATTGTCTTACCCACCAAAAGATAAATCCAAAAGCATGATTGCCTCACTTTTTTAGACACAGATAGGCACATACGCTTACTACTCATGACCTCTAAGTCTGAAGGTGGATGGACAGGGAAGGCTGGCCTTGATATGAAGGGTTAAAGATGGAGCCCTAGACACTTTTAAACAAATACTAGGTGATCTAGCCTCTCTGCCATCTCTGTCTATATCAAAAACCGAAATGAGGACGGAAAATCCATCAAAGTTTTATGAAATTCGTTTTTCTGTTTGCGATAAAACAATCATGATGTTATCTTTAGGAAACTAATAAATCTGAAACTCTGATTCTTCACACTTACCATTTCGATCGATCTTCTTTATCAAATCTTCCAGCTCGTGATCTGAGAACTTGTGTCCAAGTGATTTCAACGCGATCTTCATGTCGTTAGTCGATATGACGCCATCTTTATCGTAGTCGAATAACGTGAAAGCTTTTGTGAGGTCTGCGTAAAAGAAGGAGAATTCATTAACTGAGAGTTTACTAGTGTGTGACTTAAGTAAATAAATAAATAAGAATAAAAGACAAGTACAAATCATGCTTTCCAACGTTACGATATAAAATCTTCTTTAGTATCTTCTTCAATAAAAAGAGTTACTGAAGAAGATTTTACATCGAAACGTCTCAAAGCATAGGTTTTTCTTGTCTTATCTTTTGGTGATTATAAACGTAGGTAAATTGGCTCTCGTATTAGTTTAAGTAAAATAAGAGTTCATTGTTATATCATTTACCCCTGACACGATAAATGAAAATAATTAAATATTTCAAATTGAAGCTGAAACAGAAAGCAAAATGAATTAGGCTTATTTTGGCGATTCACTTTCAAATTCATTCCATCCTAGAATGTTACAAGAAGGTCGATTAATCTAAAATTTGTGGAGGAAGTGATAACTGAGGAACTATTATGGAAATAAGTTCTCCTCGACTTTTTCAACGCTATCTCTGCCACCTAGAAAGGGGTTTTTTCTGACATTTCTTTGATGATTTCATAATTAACTGTTTAACCTCAACTGTTGTATTCTAGATAATTTCAAAAGTATCTTTATTTGTCTTTTCTTATCACTTGTAGATGTATATAGGATTTTATTGCGGCAAAATTATACTTACTTACTTGATTATAACAACAAATACCAAATATTTGATTTTTACTGTTTTTTTAATGATATCACTTTCCATGATGACATGTTTTCAACATCTCACAAAGTCTTTAATTTCTAATTTTAATGACACCGCATTCACACTGACATGGTTAACCCACTGATCTCAACATTAAGACTGGATCGAGCATCTGTCGTTCTGAAATGAAGTCGATTGGCAGCCATATTGGGAGGTTCAATTCAATACATTGTTTTTTCATTGATGACTTTTGGAATGTTAGGAATAATCATCCCGAGACTGAATAACCGTGCAGCTTTTATTTACAAAGAATGAGGTCAATATAGTTTCTTTAGCAGCCATAGGCCAAGAGCAAGCCGAAGCAATTGGCTTCAGTTATTTGGCTCCAGAAAGAAGAGAGTGATCGATCCAGTCTTTATTTTGAGATCAGTGGGATAACCCAGCTTTATTTACTCTTTGTTTCTTTGCAGCCAATCAGTAGCATTCGAATCACCGAATTGACCAATCAAAGTATCCCATCTGTAAACCTTGTTAAATGCAAGTGTGGAAGCGGTTTAATAAAAGACTGAAGAAATTTACCTTGTCTTTGTGCCTGGCTCAGTGCATGTGCCTGGAAGAAAATTGAAATTGTTACTCATTTAACACTTCAGGTTTTATACATTTCAGTCTAATATTGATACAAGCTGATGTTAAACCAAGAAGGACTACAACGTCGAGACTCGCCTCGGCTCGGCCCCAAACTCCAGCGCATTTCGTAGACTCGCAGCCGAAACTAATTAATTTGAGATATCAGAAAGTAGGCCTTGATTTTGAACAGCTTAAACCAAATATCTTGTTGATAAAGCCGATGTCTGTTGTTGGATTGTACTGATTATTACAAAATCCATCTTTCGGGTTTCACTGTTATGATCTTAGCTGGAGGAAATTTCTTTCGCTAAAGACCATAGAAAGTTCTTTCTTCGTGGTTTTCCACATATTTTGACTACTGTATGACCAAGGGAGGCAAAATTTACACTCCTCGTTTTTACAATCACTTATCAAAGGGTTTAGATGGACAAAATACCAGTAAAGTGTTATTTCTTAGGAATAATAGGAATTTTAAAGAGTTGGTCAAAAAACATAGCGAGCTTTAGATTTAAGAACAGAGAATGAGATTTTTGCGCTTTAGGAAATCCAACCATATGTTATATGCCAAAATATCTAACATCAAAATGTCTTTAACAGAAACTACCACTCACAGAAACACGATGGGTGCATTTCAGCAGATCCCAGAAAAATGGGGAGCCTTCCTCCGGTTGAAATTTGCCTCTTAATCAACCTTCTTCGCTACTGGATATTCAATCCAGTTCGTAAGACTTTCAATATTACTTACAACTCCATTATAATGGCTTAAAAAATATTCCTCATACTTTAAACATTCCTCAAAATTCAGCAGATTTCGCTGACCTTTCTCCAGCTCACAGCGGTGGAACCGTCATGTTTCAGGCCCGTAGGAAGCAAGGGGGGGCAGGGGGCATTTTTCCTTCGATAATTCTCAAAGTCTTTTTTTTGGAGCATGGTCCCTAGTCTTCCTATTGTTCTCGAACAATGGTTGCCCCCCCCCCCAAATAATCTTTCCCAAGCTACGGTGCCGCATGTCTTCTGTGCTCTGCATTTCAGGTAGTTTCTTTTGGTTAGCTACAGGTCGCACGAGTTTTCGTGAAGTACGTGAATTACCATAGGGTGTCTTGGTTGTCCAAGGTGACGTACCCATTGCAAGACCTAGGGTCCCGCGTTAAGCCATTTTCTACCTCTTACGATAGAAATATCAATATTTCAAGGTATTCTTAACAAGGGTTATCAAAGTTGATATGTTTGAATCGAGATAATTTGTGAGAACGAAAATAATCTGAGTAGGACTCGAACCCACGACCTCTAGATTCGTACTCTAGAGTGCTACCACTGCGCAACCGGGGCTTCGAGAAACCCACGCTATTTCATTCACACAAATGATATGTTTGGCTTGTATACAACTGTTAGGAAAGTTTGATAGGGCAAAAACAACCATTGGTAAGGATTTAGGGTCTAGCAGCATTTTACAACGGGTACGTAACCATATAACCATAAATTACCAAGTCCCCACACAGGGGTGTACTTACGTCAACATTCGTATGTGAAATATCGAAATTTTCAAATCTCATTGCCGCGAGTCAACCAAAGGTTTAGTGTTTGATTTACGCTCACGTCTCATGTGTACTTAAACGAAAACATAAAGTAGGAAATACACGAAAAGCTGTTGTGTTGTTACTGTTGATAGGAATTCTCATACAAACAGAAATAATCAGGGCACCTGCAGGACATGCTAACATTAATTGTCAAAACCACAACAGACATTTGACGGCGAAATTCAGAAATTCACGAGACATGTTCACATTTATTTTCAATGAGAATTTCTTCACTTTATCCTCTCCCGTATTTTGTATTCAAATCGTCAATTTTGGTAATTCAGCCTACAGCTTGCACGTTTGGCTGACCTTGCTCCAAGTCTAGCTCGATTAGGCCGCTTGAAAACAAGAAAATACACCGTCGAGAATACATCAGTGTAATAAGACAGGGTTGCAGAGGCATTCTCGTCCTCTTTCCTCATTCCTAGTCTTGCTTGTCTCCTTCTCGATGCTGCTGACACCGTGGGAGGGAGAGGGGGTAGTGTAATCCATGCTGAATGTTAACTCTGACGTCTTTGCGCAAATAACATGAAAACATTTTGATTTTTTATCACACAAATCCCTGGTCTGATGAGATTGCTGCATAAAACAGCAACTTTGACGTAAACGTAGCTTTGACAAAAGGATAAACGTCACGCGAGAGGATAATTAACGCCAAGGTTTCTATGTACATGCGCAGTCAGGGTTTTGATTTAGCGATAGATTGTGTAGAATTATTGATGACCGAGATGATAACTAGTGCTTGAAAGTTTTGTTGATATGTTATATCAGACCAGGAAGCTGATCTGCATACTATGTTACAGAGTAAGTAAGTTTCTGTTCAACGTCTTAACTAAGCCAACCTATCACCCAGATTGCGCTTATACTGCAGACAATAATCTAAGGTGCACTGATGACTAAATCGGGTAGTAATTATTCGAAACAGTGCAGTGTTGAATTAGAATCTATGCAGTGATGAATGTTGCATCAAGCAAACAACTAGACGTAACACAAAACCATAACATAATTCAAGGTTCTAAACATTTATACTATTTTAGCTTGTTATCCTGCCTTCCCTTATGTCTAAAGTGTAGGTGTCACTCAGATCAGCATTTTTGAAACTAGTTTCCTAATTTCCCCGCTGCATAAAATACCCGGAAGCCACTAACTTTTGTGCAGTGATTGATATTTCTTAGATTATTGCCTGTCACACTGAGCAAGCTTTGAACTGGCACATTCACGCTCTTGTCAACAACTGCAATAAAAAGCTCGTAGATGTCAAAACTGAAAAAAACTTCAATCCAATCCAATCCTCGTGATTCTTTACAAGCTCGTATACTTATTCGGGATAAGAACATAAACTTTTCTTGGAGAAATCAAGGATTGGTGATTGCACGTGCGTACTTAATTTCTCACTTGAGTACCTACTCAGTGCCCATGCGTTTTCACCAACTTTCGAAATACAAAATATGCTATTGTTCAAAAACAATTGATTTCAAAGTTTGTATCCCGCAAAATATGTACGACAGTTAAAGGTTGTGCATCGTAGAGGCAGCCTCAGACTAAAAAGCCCTGAAGGGCTCAACCTTACCGAAATTTCATCTCAAAGACTTCCCATTGCGATATCTTTCAAGTGCTTTGGACAGTCTGAACACAGCCTAGAACTAGGCCCCGTTTTAGTTACGGTCATGGTTGCGAGACTCTCTCACACCAAGCAGCCATGGTTTCTACACCACTGCACTCGCATTTTACGGAATATGCTGTTTATGAGAATGCGGTGTAGAAAACAACAGTGATGTAACTACCTGCTGAAATCACGCTCCAAACGCTTTGATTTAAAGCAGCATATGATAAATTACTCTTTTGGTGAGATGAAAGCTATAGCTATCCAATACAAGAGGAAAATGAAGTTATCAAAACCAGACTGTATATTTCCAGACACAAATTGGGCTCTATTGCGCAAATTTGCAAACTTGGGCATATTTGCGCACCTTTTCTTGAACCCTAATATCAAGCAATGTGGGTGGAGTGGCTTGCACCTGAAATCCAGCTGCATGGTGCAACTGACACTAGCTCTATGCTAGTGAGCCTGTTTTGCGTTTGTCGCAAGCGACTAAAGCACATTCTTTTTAAATGTGCCGAACAATTGTGCCGAGCTTTTTCATCTCTGCCTAAAGAGGGCCATAGAAGCGTGCATTTCTAAACCAGCTGCTTATTGCTAGAAAGATTCTGGAAGCTGGTTCCTATACCACACAGTGAACTTAGACATGAAGGTTTGTCTAGTGGACGGTAGATTTCCGGTAGATTTTACGTAGCGCAACTCAGGGCAATAATCACAACACTTTCAACTATAATGTAGCTAAATAGGTGGTGCCAAATAGCCTGTGCTCCCTGAAAACTGACTCCATCTGAGTCAGATAAGGCTTGCATGTTTGGGAGAAACTCAATCATTGATATCAAATATTTCTAATGTCATTAACACTGAAGAAAACTAGAGCTTGATTTCATTCTCTATTTAAGTTTAAACGAGTTCAATACATCTTACAATGGCTTTTTTCTACACACTTGGAATCTAATTCATGTAGAACTTCTGAGAACGCTTCCTCTATTCAAATTCGTTTGTTTGCCTAGATGGCCGAAATGTTTTCTTGTCACTGACAAGCATTTAATGCTTGCTGACGTATCGTATGGTCTTTCTAAATGTCCCGAGATGTTTCATCTCTATAAGTCAACCATCTTTCATTCGATAATATATGCTTTCCTTTCATGGTGGATAGATAAACTGAGTGAATCACTTCTTGCTAAGAACAGTGCAAGTACCGGTATTGGATTTGAGTTTGTTGATGAAGGGTAGATGAACGAAGCTCTACTAATACTCAGGAAGTTTTGTTTACATAGGGAACTTTGAATGTCTTGAATTTTGAAGCTACGTTTCTGTTCTATGTACATCTATCCCGAAGTCTCTGTAATTTTTTTCAAGTCCCCACAATCATCAAAATCCCCACAATCATCAAAAATCCCCGAAAATCTCTATGAATCCTTTACATTCTAAGAAGATATCGTTCATTTTTCTCAAAGTAACTTCCTCTTGTCGTTGCTTTGTTTGTAGATTGATAATCGCTAAAGTCGTCGCACAATCAAGAAATTTGAAGTATTAGGAACTAGCACTCAATGATAGTAGTAGGTCCAGTTGCTGGATGAAAAACAGAAGTCAAACATCTATTCATGGAGAAACAGAAGAAACAGAAATCTCTAAAGTATCTTTTCTCTCCCAATTAATTTATTCGACGCTCTTACGCATTTAAAGCTCCGCTCTCATTAACTGAAATGCAGACTTAAGTTAAAACGTACTCCAGCTGATAACCGTATCTTTCATTATCTAAATTTCATGATTTAAGACGTTTAAGACTTTTATAAACTCAAAACATTTTTGAATATGTACAAACGTCGAAAACTTCCTGGAAGCAACTACGAAAACTGAGATCTTTAAACATCGGACACAAGGATAGTAGCTGAATCGCTATTAATTGAAAATAATATTTGACTAAAATTGTTAACAAAATGCCTTACCATTTTGGTTGTAAGTTCCAATCTCCTGCAATAGACGAAGGCTGTTTGCACTGGACTAGTTTATCTTGTAGCCTTATCACACGAATGCCACTTTCCAATTCGAACGAAACCACCTTGACCAAAAAACACGCTGTTGCTGTTAAAACCGAAGAAACACTCTTTTCAGAACATCACACCAATGACACCACAATGAAATACAAGAATCGCGCTTTTCGAGCCAACTGCAAGCAAAAACACACGATAGATAAAAATTAATGCTATCCCAGCGAAATAAACTTTGACGAATGGTTTTATCGAGTGAATTATTAATGAAGGAATCATGCAGCTGGTGGCGGAGCGGCCTTTTGTCTGAATAGGCAAGTTAAACAATTATTTTTCCTCCGAACACAAGTTCTGTCCAGCTAATGCATATAAGCAACAAATACACAGGCCAAGATTGCTTAAGGAAATCTCCTCAAATCAGCGCAAGGCATAGCGCGAGCGAGTCTTAATTAAAATCGACTTGTACCTGTACAGTTAATTGCTTTCTTCAGATGAAATGTTGTTGATAGTAATGGGCTAGCTAGCGTCTTTATGGGCTAAAACGATGCAAAAATAAGGGACGAAACGTCATTCTAGGAGGCTACTCGGCCTACCATTATTGATATGGGTGTGCTTCTGATATTTTGTATGCATACCAACCTATAGTACCGATGTTTCCGAGATGATAC
The DNA here is from genome assembly GCA_963924455.1 of Pelagia noctiluca. Taxonomy (NCBI): domain Eukaryota; kingdom Metazoa; phylum Cnidaria; class Scyphozoa; order Semaeostomeae; family Pelagiidae; genus Pelagia; species Pelagia noctiluca. Next base: position 7,553,859 of record OZ004331.1, on the reverse strand, counting down.
CTAATATCATGAATAAAACAAATATGCAAATAATATCCCCAATTTCAAGTTATTATTCTAAGATTATGGGCAAATTATAGACCAACACTACTGGCAAAAATTAATTAGGTAACATGCGAATAAGCACCAAATGAATGTTTTTGTAAATACTGGATGAGAAATATTAGATCAAGTAATCAATATCATTATGTAAATAAAACATTCAAGGAGCAATATTCACAAATTTTGATGTTACCATCACAGCTAAAATATCCTTTATCTAGACTTGTTATTTGATTCGACAGCATACCTCCACATTATTGATGGTATCTCTCCCCAATACTGATGCTAGCCATATACAGTACTGACAGCATCCCCCTAGTACTAATGGTATCCCCCATAGTATTGATGATATCATCCTAAAGATCTGAACAACCTCCACAGTACTGATAGTTTCCCCAACGGTACTGATGTTATCCCTCCACAGTACTTAAAACCCTACACAGTAAAGAGGATATCCCCTACAGTACTGATGCTATCCCTCCACAGCACTAAACACTCTACACAGTAAAGATGATATCCCCCACAGTACTGATGGTATCCCTCCAGAGTACTGAACATCCTCAATAGTATTAATGGTATCCACCACAAGTAATGACCATCCTCCAAAGTACAGCAAAGATGTTCCCCAAGAAGAGTATGTTATCATCGAGATCGTTTTTAGTATAAGTAGACTTGTTAACTAGAGTATAACAACTATAGTCAGTAGAACTGGCTGGATACCTGGCATGTGTTTCTCGGCCATTATAAAGGAAAAATCATCAGAAAGGTTGCAAATTGTCATGCATTGATGTTCATGATCGATGTTTTAGAGATCCTTCAGAGAAAGACACGCATGCTTAGAAATAGAACTCTCTCGATACATTTTAATTAGCTCAAACCGAAAACTGGCAACGCTGAAGCACACTTGAATTCAAAAGAAGTAAATAAGGGGAATCGGTTAGTCAAACATTCAATCTCAAAAACTGGTGGTTTCATTAAACTTTCATTTACCAACTATCAATTCGCTTTCAACCTGAATTCAAGCTGACCCACGGTTCATTGATCTGTGTCGAATGAAACGTCGGTCTTTTTTACTCGGCAAATCAAATCAAATTTCTTGAAAAACAAGATTACCAATAAAACCGCAAGGATCAGCACTAAGGACAATCATTATTTATAAACTAGCAGCTTGCTCGCAAGTTCATTATGTGTTGATTCAAATTTCGGTGAGCAGCATCAATGGTAAAGTCTCAGTAATATACTCAAAATCAACCTAATCTTTTCTAAAACAAAACCTCTTTAAAGCAAATGTGGCTCTACAAGGATCAGTACCAGGGACGATCATCATCTATAAACTGGGAGGTTGCTTGCAAGTTCATTTCGTGTTAATACGAATTTCAGTGCGCTGCATCAATATAGAATTCTCACAAATAAACTCAAATCAACTTAATTTTTTCTAAAACAAAAAAGCTCTGTCACCGAATGAGGCACTGAAAGGATCAGCACTAGGGATGATAATTATTTATAAACTGGGAGTTTCCTTTCAAGTTTATTTTGTGTTAATACCAATTTCATTGAGATGCATAAATAGCAACGAATCACTAATAAACTTAAAATTAACTTAATTTTTCTAAAGAAATCAAAAAAGCTCTGTCACCGAATGAGACTCTGCAAGGATCAGCACTAGGGACGATCATTATTTATAAACTTGCAGTTTGCCTGCAGGTACAGTTGGTAGTGACGCATGCTTCATTCATCTATCTCAATAACCGTCTGCCTAATTGAACTGTAAAGCATAGTCTGCCTAGTTAGGAGTGAAATTGAGTTTTACGAACACGATGACTATCGACGAGGGAGGGTGCCATAGGAATAATGATTTGAAATAATCATAATTGATGATAATTAGTTTTCTTGTTAATGAAATCTGTGCTGACGTATGCTCTGTCTATTCACCTAGATAGCAGAGAATATTTGAATGAAATCATAATCAAATCAAATCCATATCATGAATAACCAAAAGATCAATTCAAGTGCCGTGCTTATCAAAGTAATACAATTATCTATAGCAATAAAATAGTCTCACCTCTCATCAATTTAACTGAGTTGTAGAGAATGCCGAATCGCACTAAAAACCAAATCAAATTTATTCAATTAGAACATCAACAAAGTGCGACAAGGATCAGAAATAAGGACGATCATTTTTCATCACTATCAGATTCCTTGTAGGTGTATATTTTGTGCTGACGTCTGCCTCATCTATCTGCTGTAATGGAAAATTCTACCTATTATTTCAATTAAATATAATTCACTAAACGACAAAAACATCGACGGTGTAGTGCCCCAAGGATCAGAACTAAGGACGATCATTATTTAAGAAAATCAGATTCCTAGTAGGTGTAAAGTTTGTGCTGACGTCTGCCTCATATTTCTGCTGAAATAAAAATGTCTGCCTATTATCTCAATTAAATCTAATTCACTAAACGATCAAAACAACGACGGTATAGTGCCGCAAGGATCAGAACTAAGGACGATCATTATTTATGAAAATCAGATTCCTAGTAGGTGTACAGTTTGTGCTGACGTCTGCCTCATCTATTTACTAAGCGATAAAAAGATCGATGATAAAGTGCTGCTGTGATCACAACTAAGGACGATGGTCCTTTAGGAAGAGGCAATTTGCTTTCAGTTTCTCTTTTTACAGTTTCTCTTTTTACTTATAATTTTCATTGGTTTATAAACATCAAACTTTTAATGAAGTGGCATGAAATTGAATCAAATAACCTTGTTTCTAAAAGATCGATGAGGTGATGCAAGGATCATCACTAAGTGCGATCATTATTTAAAAACGAACAACTTGCTGTACGTAACGTTTGTGTGGACGCATAAAACATACTAGCAGTTTTCTTGAAGGACAGGTGGTATTGACGCATGTTCCTTTATTTTTCATCTCAGCTGTAACGATATTGATAAAATATCTGAATAAATGTTTCCCATTTAATCAAACTGGTGGATTAGAGTAGAAAAACTTGTTTACTTGAGGAGAAATATTCGAGTTGATGACATTGATTTTTACTTCTGACGCAACTAAACCTCTGAAAAGGGATGATTTTCCTGTTTACGAAGGTATGGAGAACTTATAAAAGAACAATCCAACTGTGCGAAGCTGAGAATTGCGAAAAGATCACCGTGCCCCCAGCAGTTTTTCTTACGAAGATGGCAACAGCTGCATCTAGGGGAAAGATTTCATAAAGTGTATCAAAAAATGACCAATCAAAATGGAGAATTAAAGCCACGTGGTACGAGGCAGGTGGTCGGTCGGTCGAATGAATTTACTCAGGCTCACCCATACAGGGTATCCACTCAAAAGCAAAGCAAAAATTGCGAAAACGCGCAGGTGATGTGCGAAAAGTGACGAGGTTGGTTCGAAGTATCAGTATCAGCTTTATCGGCTGGAAGGTAGGACTGATTTTGAACATGCACACTGTTTTTATCCCACCTCTAAGCGTTTGCCTGGGAGGTGGGGTGATTTAGTCCATAACAACAGTCCCTTAGAGTACAACGAGGGCCAGCTGATTTCCAAACAATTACGAACATTTAATGACTGTCACAAGTTTACTTCTTCTTTCTTTACTTCTCTAGAGAATTTTGAATGGAAATTCAGAAAAATCAAAGAGCCTCTGCAATATCTTACTGGCTTTCGTAATAACGAGTGTTTGCTGAAGATATATAGAGAGAAATTCTAGAGCGAGATTCGGGATCAAACAGAGAGCAGATGATTAAATAGATAAAGTCAATGTTTCGTTATGGCATACGCGGCTTCTTCAGTGCACCAGGAAACAATTTCATTTAAATCATTTTCATTTTCAATTTTAATTTAGTCCTGAAGAGGTTCTATTAGTAAGAGAAAATATTGATATTTCAGATTTATTTCATCAGCATTTTCGTCGAAATTTCTTCATCCCCAGGGCCGTTCATTTCCCTGCTTTCCAATTTGACTTTGCACAGAGCACACAGAACTAATACCTCAGAAATATAGTCAGTTTTCAAAACCTGTCTGAAAACAGAAGTTGATGCTACGGGCCGAACAGCGAGCACCGAAGGTACAGATTGACGATATACCTGTGCCGTGTGTTGTGAGGTATTGGTTTACCAATATCCTTATATCTCCTTACCAATATCCTATACAAAAATACCTTAGTGTGGTTTTAGTATATACTTCTTTGAGTCAGAAGATTACTATACAACATCTTTTCAGACTAGCAATCTACTTTCGAGGAAAACGCTATAATGAGATACCGCTTGAAATACAAAGTTTCCCATCAGCATTCAATTTTCGCCTTTAGCTTAAATATTCTCATCGAATGAAACTAGAGTTTTAACAATCGAAACTTCTCACATCTCACGTAACTAATCCAATCCCCCCCTACCTAGGAAGTTTGCCCTCGCCCAGTCTTAAAACTATCAATTCAATATATAGCTCATCTAAATGTTACAGATTCAACCTAATCTGACAAAGATTCCTATATCGGAAGCACGCTGGTTTCTGGTAGGCAAAACATAAGCCATACTTTTTATACAGAAAGGAATAGTTATAAACCAGTTTACTTCCGTTCAGGGGGTACTCCATTTGTAGTCTTACAGGGGGGTCCAGTAAGGGTCGAAGCGGGAACAAGGCAGAAATTTTAAAATCACCCTCAAATTGTTAAATTCAAAAATAAACTATGCTTGTGTTACTAATTAACACAAGCATAGTTTATTTTTGAATTTATCTATTAAAATTCTATAAACTTAGATAGTTAGGCTCTCGTATTATTACCCTCAAATTGTAGTGTAGTTTTGTCAGTGACCCTTGAATGGTAGTATTTGAATCAATGTTATTATTTTTATTGATTTATTAAAAATGAAACATGTTATATTTTAAATATCTCATCTCAGCCATCTACTCGAACTAACGATGCCCTAAAAAGTAGCAAAGTCAGGAGAATCTCCTACATGGTGGTGCCATTCTCTCCAATATGGAGCCCTTTGGTAGTAGGCAGGGCAATGGCTGTGAAAATCTGATTTCAAGCCTAACCCAGATAATTTCAATGGTTTCCTAGACTTTCGAGTATGGAGATTCAGAATCCAAGATGGGACCAAAAAAATTATGCCTAGTTGTCACGTGATTGATGACGTAATCAAAAAAGGCAAAAATTGTAATAAATCCATTATAACTGCAAGTATAGCCGTGCGATTTTGCTGTTCTTAAGCTCATTTGAAAGTGCATTCTTTAAGCTTTTGAATGATGTATTCAATTATCATTTTTGCTGACGTCTTCATTTTTGCTGACGTCAGCATTTTTTGTGACGTCACAAGATTTTTTCAATTTCATTGTCATTTTCGTTTTAGATATGCACAAAATATCTTTTAAGATATACCAGAGCACTGAAAGCAGTAACACGGATGGTTTTTCACATTAATTCTTGTTTTTTACAACGTAGCCTTTCTTAGTTAGACTATATTTTGTCCTGCTTTTTATGACTCCAATAGTATTAACCAAACATTAAACAAACAAATAAGAGAAAACCATCACCGAACCCCAGTTAAGGGATCCAGTCAAGCCTGTCATCGTCTTCATCACTGTCCTAGCTGCTATTATCACCGAAATAGATTAATATCTAGCTCCTGGTTGGTATCAAAGCAATGCATTTAGCTCCAGTATCTACTTCGTCACTTTCACTAATTTGGCTGTCCTCGTCTCTTTCTTTCCTTGGCTTCTTACTTTCAGTTGGGGTAGTGCTTGTTTTTCTTCTTCTACGCTTGGAATGAAACGATGGTGGCAATTTTTCACCTTGAAAATTAAAGTTATGAATTGCCATGGAAATCAAAATAAAGGGCTCTGATAGAGAATTTTGAAACATGACTTGCATCAATTTACAGTTTCTATGCTTCAAGCAAAAAAGAATTGACATGAAAGTTCCTTCAAAATAATGATTATCTGTTTTTTAGAGGATCGCCTAATTGGTAAAGAAATGTTTAGAATTTGAAGCTCTTTTGTTGCCATCTATAGTGAGGTATACATTATATATAATCATCTTATACCTGTACCTGTAAACCATACTGGCAGTACTCTGTCCTCAGCATCGACGTAACATCCGTTATTCTCCAAATTGATGTTTGTAATTTCTTGAAATTGTTGCCAGTAGGATGACTGCAAAGTCTGCAAAACCTGGGTCTAGAGGCAAAGCTCCTGAGCCTTTCGCTTTCAATCCTTCGTTAAAAATTGTATAACCGTATCCTTGATTCAACTAAACATTCTTCAAACTTGCCAGTATAAATGATCGTTTGTACGAATCGAGTGACATCTTTTATTCCTTTCTGGCTAAAATTTTTTGCTTCTCCTATTTCATTTAGTGAAAGAAGAGATTTCTCATCCTTTTCCAGTTTTTTTAAAGCTTTCACCTTCCCAAATCAATAGAAAAATGAAGTTGTATCACATCCAGTAATGACATGCAATTGAGGTAAATAGGTTGAGATTCTTTCCTCTATAGGAACGTGTGGACTTTGCTTACATCCTCAAATTTGTCATGGTCTATCTTCATGAGCAACTGTGTCTCCGTTTAACAAGTTCAAGGGTTTGAGCAAAAGATACCTCAAGGAAATGTATGGTCACTATTTTTCAATAATATTGAGAACCAAACTGATCTCATCTCACTTGTAGTAAAAGTACATGAAAAGGAATGAAACAAGAGGTAAATTTTTGGTGGCTGTGATTTTCAGCGATGGAAAGAAACTTGAAGCCAAAAAGGACAGCCTCAAAATCGTTTTCTATTGTAATAAAGAAGAGGCAAACACAAGGCTCGTCCTTCATAACTGCCTTCAAGATATTAATATTGTCGTATCAAAGGACACTGATTCTAGTACAGCTAATAGACAGAGTTGGCGCACGAGGATAAACCATGACAAATTTGAAGATGTAAGATGTGATTTTCTATGGAGTTGGAAGGTAGAAGTTCTGAAAAACCTGAAAAGGATGATGAATCTCTTCTTTCTTTGCTAAATGAAAAAGGAAAAGCAGGACATTTAAGCCACTAAGGAATAGTAGATGCTAAACGATACGTTCAAACGATCTGTATACCTGAAATTTTGAAGAATCTTTAGTTGAAACACGGATTCGGTTATATAGAGGATTAAAAAACGAAAATCTCGGAAGCTTTGCCTCTATACCCAAACTCACTATCACAAACTATCATTTGTGTGCGTTTGAAGTCATACTACTGGCTACAATTTCAACAATTAGAAATTATAAACATCAAATACGGAGAAAAACGGATGGTACGTCGATGCTGAGGACAAAGTGCTGCCAGTATGGTTAACAGGTATAAGATAATTTTATATCTGTATGCAGGGCTGGATCCAGCACCCACAGAAAGGGGAGGCGTAACTCATATATCAAAGGATAATGTAAGGGAAATAGGGTATTATCAACCTAATTGTATTGTTTTTCTACCAAAATAAGGTGGGAGTACGCCCCTTACGCCCCCTTGGATCATGGCCTGATATACCTCACTATAGATGGCAACAAAAGAGCTTCAAATTCTAAATATTTCTTTACCAATTAGACGATCCTCTTAAAAACAGATAATCATTATTTTGAAGGAACTTTCATGTCAATTCTTTTTTGCTTGAAGCAAAGAAACTGTAAATTGATGCAAGTCATGTTTCAAAATTCTTTATCAGAGCCCTTTATTTTGATTTCCATGGTAATTCATAACTTTAATTTTCAAGGTGAAAAATTGCCACCATCGTTTCATTCCAAGCGTAGAAGAAGAAAAACAAGCACTACCCCAACTGAAAGTAAGAAGCCAAGGAAAGAAAGAAACGAGGACAGCCAAATTAGTGAAAGTGACGAAGTAGATACTGGAGCTAAATGCATTGCTTTGATACCAACCAGGAGCTAGATATTAATCTATTTCGGTGATAATAGCAGCTAGGACAGTGATGAAGACGATGACAGGCTTGACTGGATCCCTGAACTTGTGTTCGGTGATGGTTTTTTTTTATTTGTTTGTTTGATATATGGTTAATACTTTTCGAGTCATATAAAGCAGGACAAAATATAGCCTAACTAAGAAGGGCAACGTTGCAAAAAACAGGAATTAATATGAAAAACCATCCGTGTTACTGCTTTCAGTGCTCTGGTATATCTTAAAAAATATTTTGTGCATATCTAAAACGAAAATGACAATGAAATTGAAAAAATCTTGTGACGTCACAAAAAATGCTGACGTCAGCAAAAATGAAGACGTCAGCAAAAATGATAATTGAATACATCATTCAAAAGCTTAAAGAATGCACTTTCAAATGAGCTTAAGAACAGCAAAATCTCACGGCTATACTTGAAGTTATAATGGATTTATTACAATTTTTGCCTTTTTTGAATACGTCATCAATCACGTGACAACTAGGCAAAAGTTTTTTGGTCCCATCTTGGATTCTGAATCTCCATACTCGAAAGTCTAGGAAACCATTGAAATTATCTGGGTTAGGCTTGAAATCAGATTTTCACAGCCATTGCCCTGCCTATAGTCCTTTCATCAGACACTCAAACCGACTGGACCCCCTAGAAGGCCATAATGCGGTTACCCCCGGAGGTTTATCATTGCTCGGGAAAGGATTTTGCCGAATGATATCAATATGCATTGACTAAAGGGTGAGCAGATATAATAATAAATCATCTGCTTTTACTGGCTCTTCAACTTTTTACTATCTAATCAAACTAAGCCAAATTAAACATATCTGTATGCTACACAATTCTACAAAAATTACCCCCTTACCCTAAAGAATTTCAAGTATAGAATTCTAAGTGTCAACGCAGTTAAATTGCAGTTCAAAAATGCTTGAATCATAAGATACCGTAATCCGTAAATACTTTTAAGAAAACCTCTGCCAAGTAAGGCCTTACTTAAATTTCAAATAACAACAGTCTAGTTTTGATTAGGCGTGATAAGCAAAAATTATCATGACAAGCCTTTAATGCTAAATTGGGCAATGTTTTCACCAAATGTGATAAATAAATCAAATCTAGTCTACAAGAGGAAAGAAAAACCCAGTTTCTCTGAACGAATCATTTCAGCTCCATTGCTAATAGTGAGTTTTGTCTTAAATGAGGGAGCATACTGGACTGCAAAGAATAGGTCAGCAATTAAGCATGCAAAGTTACAGCACTTGGATGCTGCTGAAATGAATTCGGAACAACTGCAAGCAAACTTTGCTTTGCCAATACACTTGCCAATGTTTCATCGAAATCAATATTCGCACTGGCACCCTCCATTTTTGTCATAGGGAAAGAATAATTCCTTCATTGTGTGTCGTTTCTATGAAATTTCAATATTATTCGCAAATTAGGCAGAATTACGCAAAAGAATCGGTCTTTTTTGTTGGAACAAGGATTTTCATAGTAAGTAAGTTTACTAATGTGCTAAGCTGCGAAAGACCAGATGACCCCTTGTTGATGTTGAGTTGTTTAGTGGACATCTCCGAGGTAGCCCATCCAGATATTGACGTCACATGACGAAGCTTAGCTTCAGCTGCACATGGCAAACTGCTTAAACCGGTCTGCCACTCACCCTAATCAACAAATTGTGTAACACAAAAATCTTCCTCGTAGAATCTGACCGTAGGAGAGGTTCAAGTAATGACACGTTTAGAAAACTGTATAAAAAAGCTCACCTGGATAAGACGAAGATACTCCAAATCCAGACGAATCTAGCATTTTTAAAGATTAGGACCCAACCTTTAACCAACCAGAGCTCTAAGCGTAAAGCTTGGTTGGTAATGTATGCGGTATCGGCAACTTGTTGATAAAAGTTATGTCTTCAATGTATTTTGGATTATATATATTGAATTATAAGTATGTGATCAAGACACCCAATGTACCTTCCCGGTTATCTCCACACTGGCTGTGCAGCAAGTCGTAAACTTTGGCATACGATGTACAGGTATACATTGAATTATATATTTTGTAGTCTGTCTAATGGCTAAAGAAGTTGAAACTCTGATTTCACTAAATCTTCTTTTCTTGAACAGTTTATTTGACCATAAACTCCTTAGTTGTCATGAAACATTTGTAGTATATTCTACTTGGGAGGCAAGACTCAAGAAACTTAAACTCTCCATCTCCTTTTTAGAGTTTGCTTTCTGAGTTTTGCCTTTTTAGTAAAAAATACCGCCCTACTTCAATATATTGAGTGTTTCGGCAAACCAAATTATAGACTTAGTATTCTACTTGTACGTTATGGAGTCAATATGTGACACCTCTCTACCAAATAACCCTTTTTGGCGGTAATTATCCGACAATACCGACACTCAAAAAGCGTATACAGCACCTAAAAGACCCTTCAATATCAGCAACATTATAAAAATTTCAATCTAAAACGTAAGAAATCGTCAATGAAGATCCGCACCAAATCCTGTCCATTTGTCAGGAACCATTAAAAAGTACCGGTGCATTGCTTCCGTGAAGCGAGTTTTGTAAACTGCAGGCGATACGACCGTTGGCATCTTACCTTGTCCCCCGAGAATCCCAGTCGATTTCACGTAGCTCTCTAGTTTCTTGTCCCACGTGTAGGTTCGAATATAATCTGAAATCGAAACAAAGACGTTAAAGTCATGAACTGATAAATGCAAGATCGAGTAATAACGAACATTTCATCGATCGAGATAGTTTGTGAGAATGAAAATGACCCGAGTAGAAACCCACCAGAGGTCGTTGGTTCAAGTCTTACTTGGGTCATTTTCATTCTCACAAATTATCTCGATTGATTTTCCGAATCCTGTTTCCCCTCAATTTTATTAATGATCGGCACAAATTAACCCTTCAGCATAAAAATTTCTATTAAAATCTGATAACAATTAACATTTTAAACAATTCTAAAAGGAAGAAAGAAAACTAAAGCCCTATAAATCTTATTCGAAAAGTTGATCTTCCAGGGAGTTGTGTTTGTCAATGCAAGGCTCTTTAGATACATTTTGAGTTTCTCTTTAAAACGATCAAGAGTAGGTTGCTCACGAATATTAACAGTTGCATATCACGATTTGAGAGCTGCGTAGTGAAAGCCTTTCTTCGTGAATTCAGGCTTGTATCTAGGGATCTAGATATCTTTACAGTGTAAGATGAATCAAGCTAGATTTTGATTAACTTCGAAAACTTATTTGGCATTAAAAAATTCTTGTTTGGCTATTAAATACGGTAAAATTTCTTATTTGGCAGTTCAAATTCTTATTTAGCTATCAAAATACGGTAAAAAATCTTCTTTGATAATTGAAATGCTTATTTGGCCGTTAGAATTTGGTACAGTAGTATTTGATTTGGCTATCAAAACCGCCTATATTGAAATAAAAGAGCTGCTATTTTCGATGCTTTGTTTCGTTTAATTTGGTATAGACACAAATTTGGAGAGGGACATACGTTTTCATAATCTTCGTGCCTGGTTCGTACCACATTTTGGGTCAAAGCTGAGAAACTATGATACCAAGATTGAGCATAGTTTCTTACAAGAAAAAAAGAGTGTACATAGCGATATGGCCAATGGGATTAAGTAGAGAAATTAAATGAAAACACAAACCTATGATTCCGACGACCAATTCGAAGTTCACCTCATCAATACCCACGAGTAGCGAGTAATCCATCACACTGTGACTTGATAGGAATTCAGAATCATTGTGAATGGCCTTGGATAAAACTGCCTTTGAGTGTGGTCTGATGAATAACGGAGTCTCGCAAATCACTGAAAAGAGAATTGAGTTTGATCATCAATCTCAAAATGCTAAAAGACAGACAGGAAAAACATTTGGGAGATTGGTGATAAACAGTGATCAAAATACAGGCATAAGTAGAGAATCATTGATAAATCACGCTTTAGTAATCAAAAGGCTGCATTCACACTATAAAATCTGTTTCTAGTGCGTGCATGCACTTGTAAAATATTAGAATACAAAGCCTTCGAAATGAAAATTGATGTCTGTTCGAGAACGTAAAAGGCTACCTTTCGAGTTCTAAAGCGATGACGTCACAAAAATCTATTTTCAAAATCTCAGTGATTAAATTCCATAATCTCCAAGATCGTCAAAAACAACATCGCGTGAACGTAAAATCACCTCTTTTTCTCGAATATTGACTAAGATAAGAACCTCTAAAAAATCGACTTTGATATGAAAACACTTTGTTTTTAGACTAGCCCATAATATTTAGATTCAGCCCAAGAATACAGTGACTTCATATAAGAAATCAATATTTCTGAACATGATATTTTAGTCAACATTCAAGATAAAAAGGAGGTTTTACGTTCATAGGATATTATTTTGACAGTCTTCAATATTATGGAATTCAATTCCTAAAATTCTAAAGATAGATTTTTGTGACGTCATCACTTTAGGACTTTTTGAGGCTTTTGGCGTGCCAGTAAAAGCATATGAAGTGTGAACGGAGGTTCAGGTAGAAAAACTTAAAATAGAAAAAGTGTATTCTTAAGATGTATGGAAAACTACCTAAAAACCAAAACAACAGAAGAAATCACCTAAATGAGAACTATGATATAAAACTATATCCAATATACTAGTATCCAATACAACTTAAACTAAAATCCACTATTTTAGAATTTTGAAATAACGGTCGATTTGAAAAAAAAGGTTTGTTATCATAAGTTAATTCGAAGTTATCAGTATAAGTTAACTCTTTTCATTTTCATTGATCAATTCGATTTATAAATAGATAAAAAATTTTTTCTTAAAACAAAACCCAGGACTAAACTAACAAAAATATGCCTGGATAGCTCAGTTGAAAGAGCAATCTGGAGCTAGTGGTCGTTTGATCGATGCCTGCTCAGGTCATTTTTCATTCTGCCAAATTATCTTGATTGATTTTCTGCATTCTACTTCTTCTCAAGTAAACAAACAAAATGGAACATTACAATAAACACAGAAGTTGTTAGACAAGGTTTTAAGAATTCGCGAAAGCCTATTTTGCTTTTGAATCCCTCAATGGTGGTCAACAAGTGGAAATTATGAAGAGTTTGTCGATCGTTTGAGCAAGGCTTAAGAGCCTTGCAAAAGAGCGAGAGAAGGAAGGAGAGCAGATGTCAAGTACAAATCTATGCTAAAAACTCGAGTTGATTAAGGTATTTTAGTCGGATTACCAAACAGATTAACAAGCTGCTGGTGTTTTGATCATTCTTATAGATTTTTCGGAGGTACACAGAACTTATCACGGAATAACAAGCCAGCTGCGAGGAGGGCTATCTCAGAGTCATTTGGGGAGAGAGGGGTTAGTGTCGGGGAGTGTCTTTGAGTAGAGTAGGGGTAGGTCAGTGGATACATCTGTCTCCCATCTTTAAGTAATGTGGAGATATTGAGAAATCTGGGGGATGCTCAGCTATGTTGGGTATTGGGTAATGACGGGGTTCTATTACAGTGGGCTGGTGGATAATACGGGGGATGTTAAGTAGTGGGGGAAGTATATCTGGGTAGATTTGGGGCTTCTCAGTGATTTTATCTAACTCTCATCTCTGAGTAATGTGGGCGGTGTTGAGTAATCTGGGGGATGCTCAGCAATTTTAGATGTTGGATAATGCAGGAGGTGTTCAGTGGTGGGAAAGTGTTTCTAGGTAGTTTGGGGTTGCTCAGTGGACATATCTGCTTCCCCTTCTCTGAGCAATATGGGATATTGAGTAATGAAGGGTTTTAAGTATTGTAGGAAAGTGTCTCTGGATAGTTTGGGAGTTGCCAAATGAATATATCTGACTCTCATCTCTAGATAATGAAGGGATGTTTTCCAATATGGGGATGTTTGATAATGCAGGAAATGTTCAGTACGACTGAGGGGTGGGTAGTTGGGCTAGTAGTAAGACTGGGGGTTTTTCAGTAGATATCTCCGACTCTTTTTTCTAAGTAATGGAGGGTGTTGGATAATGCAGGGAATGTTCAGTAAGACTGGGAGGTGGGTAGGATTGGGAGTTTTCCAGTAGATATCACCGAGTCATTTCTCTGAGTAATGAGGGAGGGGATGATGCTTGATGTTGGAGATGTCTCAATCGATATGACAAGGATGAGCCTATAGATGTCCACGCCTTATAGCATGCGTCTTGACAATCAGCATTTTGACAAAAAGCGCAACGAGAGCTGTTTTCATGTAGCTGCACAATTTGAATTTTTGACACAGAAAATCGTGTGACTGCGTAGTTATTGTGTTCGTAAACAGTCCACGTTGCTTGACAAAGGTCTTCAATTGTGTATTTAAATGTTGAACTTACTTTCTAGAAGATTCTCATCCATCAAAACTTCTTCTTTTCCTGACGTGTGGACATATCTACTTCTCACTGAGCCTTTCAGGTCGAAAATCTGCAAAAAATGGTGGAAGATGGCTAGAAAAATGAGAGGTTAAGTGAAACATTATAATTACTAAAATATTTTGTCTCCGAGTCAACAGAGTAGTATGTAAGAAAGAGAGCAAAACATGTGTTTTTCAATTCTTAGTTTTTTCTAACGCAAAACAGCTTTATTTGTGTTGGCGATTTTTCACTTGTTTTGAGGAAAGGAAATTCTCAGTTTTTGGAGACCTGATTAAGTTTGAAGAATTGAGAACTAGCTGTGCAATCTATGATGTGAAAGTTGTTTAATTATTCACAAACTGTTTTAGGCCTTTCATAACAATTTTGTTGACTTATTCATCAAATGAGTGGCATGCCCAAACGTATTACAATAGCCCAGTGCACGTTGATAAGCAACTGTAAATCGAAGATCCCCCTAAATACCCTCAAAGCAGTTTTTAGATTCTAAACGAGCCAACTTAGATATGGTTGATGTTTTGACAATTTTTACATTTTCGAGCTTAAGAGAAGTGGGAAATTAATTCTAGCTTTTTTTCTCTTTTGCCTGCAAAATAAAGAATACATAATTCTAGAAATCGTAAAAGTGCTTTTCATTTTTATGAATTTGATATTCAATTACATGTTTCCTTGTTTGCTAGGGCTGTTTGAAACTACTTGACTTGGAATGCCTTTGCATTGTTTTCTGTAAGCTTTGTAAATTTTGCTATTTCTAGACAATCTTCATCATCAAAATAACTCTTTGACTATCTCAACTTAACCATTTATCTAGATTGGTCTATCTGACATCGTTGTAAATTGCTTTTAGTGTGTTCAAGGCAATATTTGATTCATATTGGCTTATCAAATGTGTTTACTTTTCTCTAGCACATACAGTATACTTTCTAGGCAATCTTCATCATCAAAATAACTCTTTGACTACCTCAACCTAACCATGTATCTATGTTCGTCTATTTGCATCGTTGTCAATTGCTTTTAGTTTGTTCAAGGCAATATTAGATTTGTAGTGGTTTCTGAAACGTGTCTAACGTTTTATGGGACATACGGTTCAAGAACTGAAAAAAGAATTAGAATTTCTATTCAAGCCTGTAAAATAGTAATTCTAATTCAGAATTTCAATTCCTAGCAAAAACTATTCATAAAATGCATAATCATCGAAATTTGTTAATCTAAGCAAGCCCTATTAAGCCTTGAAATGAATAAAAAGACAAGAAAGTCGATAAATAATTAACTGGTATTTCTCAATCATTTGGTCTTCATCATAAAGTTCATGATAACTGACATAAACCATTTATGAAATAACAGTGCTCTTTTCCACAACAAGGCATGCAATTTCTAAATATTATTAAAAAACTGAAAATAGAAGTAGAATTTCTATTCAGGAAAAATAAACCATTTATGTAATAACAACGATCATTTCAACAGCGAAGCATGCTATTTCTAAATCCTATCAAAACAGAAGACAGAAGTAGGATTTCTATTCAAGAAAAATAAACCATTAAGGGAATAAAAGCGAATATTCTAAAGCGAAGCATGCTCATTTCTAAATCCTATCGAAATTGAAAATGAAAATAGAAGTAGAATTTCTATTCAGCAGGAATAAACCATTAATTGAATAACAGCGAATATTTCAACAGCTAAGTATGCCATTTATAAATCCAATCAAAACTGAAAATTGAAGTAGAATTTCTATTCAGACCTGTAAAACATGAATTTCAATGCAGGATCTGAATGTCTAATGTAAGATATTAAACGAAATGATTAAGCATACGGCTTTCTTAATTAGAGCAAACCTGAATAGGTATGAGTAAGCGATTGACGTCTGATTTAGCTGGCACCCAACTAGAAATAAACCACTCTGGCACAATCAAATCTCAGTCATTCTATCTTCATCAGGTTTTCTTGAGAATTTCATGTAAAAACGTGACTAAGTGACGAATCACAACAGATAATCTTAGTCTCGCTCACACTATTGCTCTTGTTTACCTTCGTTTTTGAAGAAGAAAAAAGGCACTCACTGCTGTATTTTCAACCAAATACGCTATGGATAAGGTGTTAACATTGCTCTAAACAAATGCTATGCTTCTTATTGTCTATCTAGTGAGATTTAACCATGTTGTATTCAAATGTTTCCGTATTTTGTGTATCTAAAAGTATGGAAATTGCTTGTGTATTCAAAAGCTCTGTATTCTTAGCGTAGCCGTTCAGCGCAAGACCAAAAGTTATTGGTTTCGCACCGTTTAAATTCACAGTTTGAAGCGGGCTTTTAAGCAGAAACCAACTTTTTAGTTCATTTGGTCGAGTAGGTGTAGTGTGGCATGGCCCTGTAAAGCAGCTGCTTGGTGCTTCAGGTTATTAATGGCATCAAACGCTTGTCAATGTGCAGTAGTTTAAAAATGAAGGATAACTGTAATACGAATCGGATGCAGTCAAACATACTAGTAACCCATGTATCACTTAGTGAAGAAGTGGATAATATATTGCCCCCTGTTGTAGACGAATATGATAGGCAAATATGCTTTCTATGTTGTTAAGGCATTCGTTTATGTCTTAAGCACTATAGACCCATTGAATAGGTAGACTAATTGAGTACTGCATTGATAATTGATAGGAAAATGTGCTTACTATCTTTCCACGTTATTGGTTTATGTGCAAAGAACAATAGACCCACTGAATAGGTAGACTAATCGAGCAGTGTAAACCCAGTCATTCCTCTCGATGTGACCACACCTAGCAACTCATTTCCCTTTTCTCTTATTCTTTACAGAAGGCTGGTGAAATCTCTCCTCACACTTCATGTAACAGGCCTGAAGGTGATTTCTAACCCACGACACTTTGATTAAGTGATTAAGTGATCTAACCAGTCGGCCATCCCCATCTCAAACATGTACAGTGTGAATGCTGGATAGCCGTAGAACAGAAATCTCACTTACTCAATTACTCTAGTAACTCTTCAGATGTTCACCATCTTAACTAACTTTGTTTATGGTGTTTCTACTTTTTGAAGGTCCTAAAGCGCATTTGTCGTTTGTCATATTGGTTTTGTTTGAGCAGAGTAAGCTTTTAGAAGAAGTGGAAGTGAAATTACCTTGTTGACTTTGAGATTGTAGAATAAATTTTCCATGACTAAAACATCTTGCCGCATTGTTGTATTCGTTTGTGAATTTTTGAAACCAATTCTGTACACACCAAGAATTTTCGCCAGAGTCGTTGGTCGCTAAAAATGTAACGTTTCAAAGAAAATATGTTCATATTTGAACTTTGCTAAGTTAACATATTCAAAGTAATTTGTTCAGAAAACCTGGTTTTTCTGCAATGATAAGTCCAGAAACACTAGATTAATTTAAGAAAAACCCAGTTTTTCTAAGATAACCTGTTCAGAAAAATCTGCAGAAGAACCTAGTTTCTCTGAGATGACTTGTTGAGAAAAACCAGGTTTATCTGCAGAAAAATTTGGTTTTTCTGCTAGGATAAGTCCAGAAATACTATAGATTAATTAAAGAATAAACCAGTTTCTCTGAACGAATCATTTCTGCTCAACTGCCAATAGTGAGTTTTGTCTTAAATGGGGGAGCATACTGGACAGCAAAGAATAGAAAAGCAATTACGCATGCCAATATACAAAATTTGGATGCTATGAAAGAAATTCGGAACAGCTGCAAGCAAATTTTGCTCTGACAATACACTTGCCAATGGTTCATCGAAATTAATATTCCCAAAAGTAAAAGCAAATGTAATTTCTGCATAAGATTCTCTAGGACAATCAGAAAAATATAGTTTATCTGAGAAAATCCTAGTTTATCTGGAAAAAACCCTAGTTTTTCTATAGAAAAGCATAGCTATGTCAGGATTATACCAAGTTTTTCTGCAGAGTAACCAGGTTTTTCTCAGAAAAATTAGGTTTTTGTAATTTCGGTACTTTTTGCTTGCTATATCTGGGAGCACAACTTTAATCAAACCCGGATGAATCTCTTGTTTGTTTGGAGGTAACCAGTTCAGCGTTGATAGAACAAACTAGTTTTTTATCCCATCCACCTAGGAGCACTAATTTCATTCAACCCAGATTCAACATGTCAGCATACAAAAGACCGAACTAGCTTTTATCCCATCCGTGAGCACAAATTTCATTCAACCCAGAGGGATGTTCGTTGCTTTCTGAGATACACATGTCAGCATATAAAAGAACAAACACGCTTTTATTCCGTCCATGAGCATAAATTTCATTCAACATGGGTGAATTTCCATTGCTTTTGGAGATAAGCAGATCAGGGTGAATAGACCTAGCTTGACTTTCATCCCATCCAAGAATTGAAATCAAATACAACTCAAGGGTAGATTTTCATTGCTTTCTAAGATAAACATCATACAAAAGACCGAACTAGTTTTTATCCCATCCAGAAGAACAAATTCAATTGAACCCCGCTGGATTTTCATTGCTTTCTGAGATAAAGAGGGATGGAAAGACCGAAGTGTTTTAAGAGGAAATACCGAAGTGTTTGAAGCCAAGCCGGGAACGCATATTTAATTAAAATCGGGTAAATTTTTGCTGCTTTGCCGATGATAAACAAGGTCAGCGCGGAAAGAACGAGTGAAAGTCAAAGCAGCTCAGTTTTTAAGCAGGCAAATCAAAGTGCCGATCTACCTTGAAATGGGCCGGTCAAAATAGCCCGATCTTCAGATCTGAGTGGCCGAGCCACTTGGCAATCCCTGCAACGGTGAGCCCACAGTTACGATATGAATAAACTCAACATGTACTCACTTGTTCTTTCAGTGCTTTGTCCATGTATTGGAAATATTGGGGAGCAAAATCGCGAAAAGATTGAGCTTCAAGACGCGACATCTGCTTCATAACAAAGCGATCATCTGCAAGGGAAATATCTCAGATTGATTTTCTATAGTTCTTGAGCAGAATAGTGAGAATATCAAAGCATTTTGAATTTCGTTATGCATACAGATCTCTTGCAAATTATTGTTGAGAATTCAGACGATTTTCAACAATTTTGCAAAGATTTTGAAGCAATTTTATGTCAATATTTTGTTGTTTAAGGTGATAACAAAATAATTTGAAACGATCAGAAACGATTTGTAACAATAAAACAATGGCAAAACTTAAGAATCCCAGACAGTAATTAGTTGACATCAGTCAAGAGTATGGTCAAAAACATACGTCAAACCCCCGACCCTATGGCTAGCTGTGGCTAGACCAGTCCAGATATAAACTACACCTTTTGAAATAACGTCAGAAAATGACATTCATCCTCCTCGATGGTCCAAATTTTGATATTGATAGAAGAAGTGAAAATATGACATGAGAATCGGCGCGAAAGCGGTGACTCTACACTTGACAAGGGCAGAGACCTGAGGAAGATTGACACAGATTTTGGAGATAGATAATTACATTTCTAGGAGATACTTTGAGCTCTAATTAGAATCCGGGTAAAGCTATAATCTCCTCTTCAGTTTCCTACAGAGTCTCCATTTCTATTAGCCATAAATCAAAACTGGTTGAAAAGTGGCCCTGGGGATGTTGATCTCAAGAAAAGCGATTGATAAGTATTACATATATATTAATGTATATTGACTTAATTACACTCTATCAACATATACATCAATGTAAAATGAATATTGCATACCTAGCGATTTTTACACTGTATCAACATATATGTATATCAATGTATAATGAATATTGCCTACCTAGCGATTTTTACACTGTATCAACATATACAGTACCGCATTAAGGAAGCCTAACATCGCGTTGCGAGAATTTGCGCGACGCGCTCGATCCTCGATGCTATCGCGTGGGCAAAAATTCAACTTTTTGATCGCGAAAGATCGCGGACATCGAGATCGAGCGCGAACGAGCGTGATCGAGCGCGAACGAGCGCGAACGAGTGCGGGGTCCTCGATCCGCGATCCACGATTGTCCGCGATGTATTCATTTAATGCACACTCCTTTCGAAGCTCTGATAAATTTCGTGGTCAAGGTCGACTGGGCAAAAATTATTCATCAAACTATCGGTTTTTGCTGGTGATCAAGTCATATGTTTTAGGCAATTACAAAAATGTGTCCGTATTTATCCGTCAACTACAGGTAACGAATCATCAATCTAAACCCTCAAAAAGCCGAATTTTAAGAAAGTTCAGAAACATTGAGGGCTAAAAACTCTTGATATTTAGGAAACAGATTTTTATTTGAAATAGGTTTATTAGATAGTTGTGGCAATTATCAGCGTTTAGATTAAGACCCAAGAACAGTTTTTGGGTTGTTGGTTTTGATTGTTATTGTCTTATGACATGTGTTCTCTGTAATAGGTCTTGTTCCCAAGAGGCAAAGTAAGGGAAATGAAAAGTAAAAAATTTTTGATGGAAATCGGTTGAGCTGTGAGGAAGAATGATAGTCTTTTGTTCTCGGGAATCTTACTTTTAATTGCCTTATGACCTCGAACACAACAGCCTCTAACCCAAGAGATCTTTCCTTTCATTTCAATTAAGTGTCCGCGAGACAAACACTTTTTTGTAGCTAAGAAACCAGTTTATAAGAATCCTAGTACTAAAGAACATTTTATAAGAACACGAGCCTAAAATTATGCCTAGTGGTAAGAACAAGCTAAAAACGAGCTAAAGCTGCCTATTTTTCCTCATTATTTATCAATATTTATAAGAATTATTAGAAGCAAATAGCAAAAGCAGACTTAAAAGGGATTAATAGTATGAACATTTCTGACTAATGATAGAGGAATATTTAAGAATAGCTTGCGTCAAATTAAATTAACATGTTCCAATAGAAAAGAGCTTTGGTACTCTAAGAATTAAACTAATATTGTTAAGAAACTTGAAATTCAGAAGCATTACTAAGCTAGTAATAGTACATCAGAAACCCAGTTTTGCCTGATTTATACTTGCCGACACATTTTCAACATCTGTTCCTATTTTCGATGACTTATAAATACACATTGTGCATATCATCTTCTGGCAATCTTTTGTTATTATTAATATCAAAATATGGAGCACTTAAGAAACTTTTAGTACTAGAATCTGTTAATAAACTGTCAAATTCTTTTTCCTCCTATGATCTTGTGAATGTTAACCAGTTTTTGGGTTAATCTATAACAGGTCTTAAACTTATTCATTCCCTTCGGAACTTAAAAGAAATCGTTGGAAAACATTGACCACCAAGCTTCGCGATTAGATCGAGGGGTCCGCGATACAAAACAATAGCCCGCGTTCGCTCGCGAATGGTCGCGATCCGTCGCGAAAGGTCGCGTTTCATCACGATCGGTGTATCGCGGGGTCCGCGATAGAGGGCATCGCGGGGTATCGAGGATCGAGCGCGACTCGCAAAATACGCGATCCGCGATGTTAGGCTTCCTTAATGCGGTACTGTATGTATATCAATGTATAATGAATACTGCATACCTAGTGATTTTGAAAATGAAGACCCTGACTTCCCACCACGGGCTTTCCAAAACACACATCTTGAGAGAGACTGAATGTACCTGGAGGATAAGAAAGCATTATCAATCAACTACAATGCTCTTCTGTGTCAATTAATACTCTTCCGTGCCAAATAAACAGGGATTTCAGATTAACTTAGTATATGGGAGTTTTTGTGAACATAAAACATGGGGAGTGCTAATAAACGGAGGGGGGTGCAAATAAAAGGGTTCTTCCCTTCAATGAAAATTCACAATCTTCACCATGATAGAATCAACCGTCTTTGATATGTACCGAACTTAAGGATGGCAAAAGACATCGAAAATATAGCTATTACTGCTAAAGCTTTACTTTGAAACTGAGTAGTCTTTCAGCATAACAATGCGGTAGGTTTCATTTCTGTTCTCTTCCTGATAAACTACGCTGAGGATTGTCAAACAAACAGCTTCATAAGTTATTATGTTTTACTATATTTCTCATATTACCCACTCCATTGTTATAAATAGTAAATCCAAGTCGATATGAGCAAACAGAGATTTGACAAGGATTCAATCAAGGTTTATACAAATATTGAAATGTGCAGAATAGTCTTTGATCGGTACAGAACTTGAAGATGATAAGGACAATTGGAAGCATAGTGAAACAGTATGACTGCAGAAGCTTTGCGTCTGATACGCATCAGGGTAGCATGTCAGAAAAAGAACAAAAACGAGACCTAACGAATAATTACACCCACATGTGGATCGAGATCGGTCAATCTTTCTATGTAGAAAGAAAAAGTTCGTTTTCCTACTAAGAATCTTGTTTATGCCAGTTTATTGTTCTTTTTACTGGACTCTCGGTGATGATTAATAGTTACTTACCATATCAATCATTCACCTCCTTTATTATTATTGGCCATCATATTCACATCTGGGTATAATTATTCGTGAGGTTTTGTTTTCGTTCTCTTTCTGACGTACTACTTTGATGACGTACTACTCATATTCCCCTATTTACTCTGATTTAGACAAACATCAAGGCTAGGCCATCATATAACAATTGAATGTAATACCTCTCTTCTCCTTCTGGGAATATCAGTTCTCTGAGCTGTCTGAACTGCTCAGCGTAGTAAACATTGCAGTAGAACTTTGCAGAATTATCTTGAAATTCTGAAAATAGAGTAAAAGACTCAATTTCTTCTTTCTCTCCTAATCAGGTAAGAAAGCCCCCAGGGCCAAGAGGTAATCGACTATGAACGGAATGTGACACAATTTCCTTCACAACCTAAGCCTATTCAATAAAATGTCTAGAATTATACCTAAAGTATACAAATTTATCGTTTTAGAGTACACATTAAAATGATGATACTATCTTTAGCCTTCCGAGGAAACATTTACTAGAATACAATACCTGATACAATAAAGAGTGCTGAAAACGTATTCATATTCAATAAATGTAGCTGCATAACATATAAATAGGTAGATAGCTATCCGAACAAAGACAAACAAGTATATACCGTTACTTCAAGTTTCTTGCTCACGCAATCATCAAAATAATCTTGAAGAATCTCGAAAGCGAGTCGGACGAAGAAGATGATGATCGAAGAGAGAACGATAATTTTGGATTGAAATCTAGAAAATGCCCTCCTTCTATAAACGAGATGAATAGTTTTGAAGACGACCTTCTCAAAATGATTAAGAACATTAAGTTTCGAAAAGTCAACGATGCGTTTCTGAATAAACTTTCGGACGATGTAAAAACGATTAATAACTCTAATGAAGCATTGATTTTTGCCGATAAAACCAACAACCTATACAAGATCAACAAAGACGACTACAATAAGTTGCTGAAAGAGAACATCACTTCCAGTTATAAGAAAGCAGACCCTGCAATGTATGAGAACATAAACACTGAAGCAAAGAAGATTGCAGAAGACATGGACATCGACGACAAAATAAACTGTACCGCACAACAACAAGCTTTCATCACGCTTAAGGATCACAAAGAGAACTTTGTCAACAAGCCTACCTGCCGTTTAATCAACCCTGCGAAAAGCGAGCTTGGGAAAGTCAGCAAGAACATTCTTGAGTCTATAAATACGAATCTTAGAAAAGCAACTTCGACGAACCAATGGAAAAATACGTCGGCAGTCATAGATTGGTTTAACAAAATCAAAGACAAGTCCAGATGCACGTTCGCCACATTCGACGTTGAAAGTTTCTACCCTTCTATTTCTCAAGACTTGCTAAATAAAGCCATCGATCATGCCAAGCAATATGTGCGAATCACGGAAGAGGACATTAATACCATCATGCACTCAAGGAAATCTCTTTTATTTAACAATGAAGCTGCGTGGGTAAAGAAGAACGGTAATGTTTTTGATGTCACGATGGGAAGCTATGATGGAGCTGAAGTATGCGAACTGGTCGGTCTTTACATTTTGTTTAAACTACGGAGAATATGTGATAGAGAAAACATCGGTCTTTACAGAGATGATGGTCTTGCCGTTTTCAAAGATAAATCAGGACCAGAATTAGAGAGGATTAAAAAAGAAATCGTCAAATCTTTCAAAGAGCTTGGTCTCAGGATCGTCATTCACATGAACCTTAAAATAGTGAACTTTCTCGACATCACATTGGACCTAACTAGCAGCACATACTCACCGTACAGGAAATCTAATGACAACCCACTATACATCAGCACCAAGTCCAATCATCCTTCCACGATCATCAAGCATCTTCCAGCAGCAATTAACAAAAGACTCTCCGACATCTCCTCCAATGAAGCGGTTTTTAACAAATCAACAGGATTATATCAAAATGCCCTAAAGTCTAGCGGATATCAAGTTGACCTCCAATACTCCAAGCAGGATCCCAGTACCAGGCAACGCAGAAACCGTAAACGCAACATCATCTGGTTTAACCCTCCCTTCAGCAAAAGCGTCAAATCCAACATCGGCAAATCTTTCCTTCATCTACTGTCTCAGCACTTCCCTCCTAGCCACAAGCTACACAGAATATTTAACAGGAACAGCGTGAAAGTGAGCTACAGCTGTATGAGCAACATGAAGACAGTCATCAACAACCACAACAAGAAAGTTTTAAACAACGTCACGGAAGACACCACTAAAGGATGTAACTGCAGGTCTAAACGCCAGTGCCCTCTCGATAACCAATGCCTAACTTCAAACGTCATCTACAAGGCTTCTGTTACATGCGACGACGTGGAGAAATCTTACATCGGCTTGACGGAAGGTCCATTCAAAACCCGTTACCTCGCCCATAAGTCCACTTTTAAGCACCGCAAGTACGAAA
Organism: Pelagia noctiluca; assembly: GCA_963924455.1. Classification (NCBI taxonomy): domain Eukaryota; kingdom Metazoa; phylum Cnidaria; class Scyphozoa; order Semaeostomeae; family Pelagiidae; genus Pelagia; species Pelagia noctiluca. The sequence goes on along the minus strand of OZ004331.1, from coordinate 7,528,745 downwards.
AGAGCACACAACTCTCCAAATATATATGGAAACTGAAGGATCGACAGAAAGACTTTCAGATTAGATGGTCAGTAGTAAAAAGAGCGTATGCCTACAGGAACGGTTCGAAGAGATGCAATCTTTGCCTTGAAGAAAAACTGTGCATTCTAAAATCAAATGAAACGCAGACTCTAAATAAAAGATCCGAAATAATTTCTAAATGCCGTCATGAAAATAAATTTTATTTGAAGAACTTTAAACATAAATCTGCAATGTGATTTTACGATATTCTTAATGCGACGTCTCATTTGTAGAATACCGCTAGGGCCGAACATTCTATTCGAATAACCGTTCTTTCATATAGTTTATTGTTAGTAGATATTCATTTTGTATTCATAACCGTCTGATGATTGCGTGAGCAAGAAACTTGAAGTAACGGTATATACTTGTTTGTCTTTGTTCGGATAGCTATCCTGCTCTGTCTATGGCATTGAGCACTTTTCTTGTACAACGACACAATAGAGAATATAAATAGGTAGATATGTATTCTATTCTTCTCTTTTCTTGTATGTAATTAGTTGGTATGAATTAGTTTGTACACGATTGATTATGTACATATCTATCTTTCTACAAATTGTTTATAAAAAGATTATCATAAGTTATCATCATTCAAGTGATTGCATGCCGCTAAATAGTTGCCTTTAAATTTTACCCTGTCCCATAATTTTGACCAAAAAAGAATACACTTCTTAGCAGCACATCCAATCAGGGCGTATCAAAATGGTGCTCCTAACCAAACAATACTATTTTGCCTGACCACTTGGTGCAAACTATTCGATTCCTTTGCAAACGATGCTATTGCTGTAATACAGTGTTGGCCACATATGTTTAGAGAAAAAGACTTTGGTCAGTCAATGAAAGAGATACTTTTTAGAGATCATGGTGTTCACGATTCAGTCAATACAAGTGTAATCCATCAATGCTTCTTCGAAAAAGGGAGAATAACTTGAGGAGAATGACTTATTCCCCCTTTTCTAAAATTGAGAAAAGCATCCTTTTATTTTATAGTAAATAGGCAGAGACATAGGAACAACCTTATTTTATTCATAAAGTTTGGTGTACCATACGTTATTTGGATATATATTTGTTTTTGTTTATCTCGTGAATAGAAAAACTACATTAAGGACTACCCTTCTATTGACAATTTGCCCCATTTCAGTTGTAAATGAAAACACAGCACAATCGAAAGTTCCCTCAACTTGCCCTATTGGCGTGATGCCTTTAAAAAGTTGTGGCGAAGTGCTTTGAAGTGCTTAGTGGCATAGCGCCCCTTTAAGTGCTCAGTGGTATAGTGGTTTATTCTATCAAACAGAAATATTGATTCATAATAGAAGTTTCTAAAATGGAAAGAAAAAGTTGAACTAAAAATCAAAGAAAGAATATAGAGCTTACGAAGTTTGATATTGTAATCAATGGCTTGGTTGCTGTCAGCTTTTTTCTTGTCAAGTTTGTCTTCTAAGAGAAAAGTGAAAACAATTCAAAGGGCTGCAAAGACCGATTGTAAACGAAATTTATTTGCATTTCCGTAAAAAAGATTGTCAAATAAATATGCTGAATCGAATTTCAGATAACGATTATTTATTTCATAAATTAACTTATGTTGCTAATGATTCTTGATTAGTCCATAAAGAAAATAGTCAACTTCATACTAGAGAAAACTAAATAAAATTTTTAAGCCAAAACGGAATTAATTAGTCGTAATTTGGCCTTTTCCAATTAACTTTACATGTTAAGCGAGACTGTGAATGAATTAATTATGATGATAATGATGATAATGGCACATTTGGTAAGTGCTGGTGCAATTTGTGTGATTTACATAGTTCGAGATGCAATTCAAAGATGGTCCCAGATAGCTCAGCGGAAAAGAGCGCTGACGTACAAAGTCGTAGGTCGTAAGTTCGAGCCATGCTCTGGGCACGTTCTATCGCACAAATTATCTCAAAAGTCATAATATGCACAATACCATCCTCGAGTTTCTCAACTTTCCTTCTGTTGTCATGAAAATAGAGAAACGCAGCTGTAATTCAAAACACAGAAAGTCGAATGTCTTTGTGATAAACCGTATTCTCTGCTTCCTGTTTTCCACAGTAAAAACGCATTTGTGCTCACGTCTCCCATTAGCAATGCAGGAAATATCTAAAGATTAAATCCCCGAGCTCTCCGATTCTTTGATAACCTGAGACGACAGGATGGAACGACATTCTATCCCCCACCTGCGTGCACTGCAAATCACCACTGGAAGGAAGTTGGATTATCCTGACTACACAGCCACGAGTGAAGCTCAGCAGAGTTTACATGTCTGGCCTGGGTTTTTGTTTGAGCGAAGAGAAATAGATAAGGCCGCAGACATCGTGGTCAGAAGGTGAGTATGAAATCCCATCGAGCAGATTCACATTCCGTAGAAATAGCGTTCAATTTTTCATGCTAAACATTCAAAACCTGGAAATATGCGTGATTGAAGTACGAAGGAGCGAGTTGTCTTCATATTCTGTGTTTTCTATTCCTATTTACGCCATATTCACTTCATTCTTTGTTCTTCAATCTGTCATTACAATAATCAGGCTTCTGGATGCTTAGCATAAATAATGGACTATACTTTTTTACAGAATGTGATCCTAACAGGTGGGATTTTCTGTTCACCTACTAAAATGCAATACAAGGGAAAAACGGGGACGAGTCTTCCCAGCATCAAGAGACTTTGAGAAATTCTAGGGTTAGTCGAAAAGAGCAAAAAGTCGCAAAATGTTGTACTTTATACTTGGGAGTTCAGTCCATGCCCAGAGACATGTGTGGTTGCACATAAACCCAAACACGAAATAGTTTACCTCTTTGAAAATCTCACTTGCTAGCCATACTTTTATCTACCTTCGCACATGCTGCACTGATTTGTTTTACACAGACCCAAGCAAGCAAGCATTATTATTTGTTAACGCAAGTCAGGGTTTGTGGCAGCATTACAGCTGATAAGGACCTGCAGCTTGTGCCTCCAGAATTAATATTCAAGAACGAATACTCATTTACCCATCTCGGAAGGATGGACAGCTGAGTTGGCTGACGGCTTGTAGTTCATGATTCCGACCGTTCGTGGATTCGAACCCACGAAGGTTACCCTTCAAGGATGAGAAATCCAGCGCCTTAACCACTTGGCTACACCACCGTCCAATTTACATCGATAGGCCTCTTTGTTTTCTTCATGACAGTAAGCTTTTATCAACTAATAGGCTCTTTAAGTACGGAAGAAATGATAGTAAAAATAGGCTTTTTAGATAGAAATGGATGAAAACATGATTTTGACATTTTCAGATTCAATATCTGCATAATCTTCGAATTTGATTTTCAAGAAATCACCATTATGGCATACACAACCTTAACTCTAGATTAAAATGCCAGAACACATGCAAATCAAAGATATATGAGAAATACAGAGTTATTGATAATTTCAGCGTGTATGAAATCTCAGGGCAGGTTTAGATGTTGAGTTGAGCTCAGCCGGTGTTAAACTCTGCAGGTTCCGAGATTTACAATGAAATCTTGCTAAGTTAAGTCGAACCTTAAATTTTGATATCCTATTCAACTCATCCCTAGATGTGTTCTCTGCTTTTTCTGAAGTAAAGAAACACGAATATAATGCTATTTCATACCTCTTGGTTGCAAATCATCAATACATAAAGGTGAAGAAATTAATGTAGAATGGAGGTCAAATAGGGTGTAGAAAAGAGGTAAAATGGGGTATAGAAATGGGTAAAATGGGGTATAGAAAAGAGGTAAAATGGGATATAGAAAAAGGGTAAAACGGCGTATAGAAAAGAAGTAAAATGGGGTGTAGAAAAGAGGTAAAATGGGGTGTAGAAAAGAGGTAAATTTGGGTGTGGAAAAGATGTGAAATGGGGTGTAGAAATAGGTTCTCTTTTTAATGTTAGGGCAGTAAAGTGAATAGAATTGTAGCCTGAACAGAAATTTTCTTTCTTCGTTCGTTCTTCAATCAGACATCAAACACGAGGTTACACAAACAATGCGTAATTCAAAAACGAACGATCGAGATAATTTGAGTGAATGAAAATGACCTGAGCACGACTCAAACCATCAATCTAGAGGTCGTGGGTTCGAGGCGCTACACATCTTAGTTCACATAGATTATCTCCATTAACGTTCCAAGTCCTGCTTCTTTTCAAAAGAACATTTCTCTTAAGGATATAATACTATTCACGACAACGGTTTACCCCCATACATCATACTAAGTTCCCCTTGAAACATTACCTGGTATCTCTGATTTGCCCCCTTCAACATTGCTATCCAGATCATCTTTGTCATCGAGAATGCCTTCCAAAGAGTCAGCAACCAAATCATCAGAATCCACTGCAGTCTGACTTTCCAGCAATAATTCGCTTGGTTCCCTCGCCCCATTCTCACTGAACTTCGTGGATGAAACTAAATACTGATCTGCCAGAGATATTCGGGTCTGCGTTGCATCTTTCGTGTCATTTGAATTGGATCGTTCAGCACCTACGGTAAATTTAGAAAGCTGATTTGAAATTTTGTATTTCTCTTCAGTTTACATTATTCAGATTCTAAACATACGATTTATATCTTCTAACCAATAAACTACAATACATAAATATTTCAGATAATTAACAATGAAGAAAATTAATGAAATACACCATATAAAAAGCAGCTAGAGAAATTTGCATGAGGAATTACTTAAAGGAGAAGCTCTCTCAATAGATAACCTAATCGAGCAGGGAGCTCCCCCTACACTCCTTACACAAGGTTGCTAAGAAATTTGCTTTGATAACGTCTATTGATTTTTTTAAATCAATCTCCAATTTTCTTCGATTGGTGCAGAACTTAACAGTAGCCAGGAAAATCGAAATCATGGTATGCAGAGAGAAGAAATTGGTTTTCCCATTACGACTCTTTTGTCAATCTCATGTGTCAACTCACTAGACTCAATGGGCAAAAATACTAATAATGGGTATTCTATTGGGTTTTTCACTTAAGCTAACTCAGAAAATATTTTTGGCAAGTGAGCTCCCGTCATTTTGATAACAACTAGCACCCCATAGATTTTAAGCGAAGTGGAAATTATCTGTTGCTTAAACCTAAACCACATAGCTGCAAAAGAAAATGCAAAGACTTAATCTAAGAAGTGAGAGCTTTACCTTTTTTAGTTATATTTGCCTCGAAACTGACAGGATATTCAACAATAGCCGTTCTGGAAGACATTCCCGCCCAGGATCTTGGTCTCTTCATGTCCGCCATGTTTGTTTTCCGACGTCTTAATATAACTCCATTCATATTCCTACAGTTTGATGTACAATATCTTATAAGAGGCTATTCAGAAGTAAAATCACAAAAACAAGTAACTTTAAAAGTATCGCGAAATACCTGAAGGACATTTAAGGGCTTATAGATGCTTTGTTAGACTACCAAATATTAACAAGAAGGTTCATTTCTTGAATTGGGATCTCTGTCAACTCTTAATAAGCAAAAATTAATGGCGAATTCGACCAAATCTTATCGCCATCTTGAGATAGATTTTGACGAGCCAATCAACGAGTGGGATCTTCATTTAGGTACGAAGTACAGTGATGTCCCTTCGCACACTTCGACGTTTACTGGCGCATATTGCAGAGAATAAAACACACCTAATGGAAAATTGCACCATATTTTTCAAAAGTTCTACTGTTTCAACAATTTTACGAGCTCTTGAGTTGTCCTTTGAGTCTAAAGGAAGTAGATAATGTGTAGTTTTCATGGGCATTAAACTTCTCATTTCTAGATTTCTTTTTAATGATTGAAAATCTGATATATTTTATAAGAAAGAAGGCTTAAATTTCCCTAATGGTTACCAAAGGGTATTCATAAAATCGCTGATTAATTGAATTTGTGGCAGTGCAAAAGAATCTATGAAATACGATATACATTATCCAGCTAGTCTACAATATACATCATTCAATTTTTAAAACGGCTCAATATCACAGAATTTATCATAGCCCGTCAAAGAAAGTGCCCTTTTTACTGCATACGGTACTACAGCAGTAATAGATGAAACTCACGTCTCATTAGATTCCGTTTCCTTTTTCGTTGGTGAAGCTGATATTCTGGTAGATTGCAGTGAGTCGGTTTCATCACCCCCGGCAATGAGAATTTGCAATGCATTCAGTTGATCATTGTAATCAGCGGAGCTAAACAAGAAATCATTGCAAACAAGTAAGTTTCCGGGGGTATTGTGTATATTTTGGTAACTTGGGACGTATTATATGGTTCGATTTTCACGATTTTAGTGTAAACTCGGGTGTCAATTTTCAGATTTTGTGTTTGGGCAAGTCTGGGTTTACATTTCAAGACATTCGGATAAGTTTGGGAATTCAATGCAAAAACAAAACTTATAGATTATTTCAATAAGTCTAGAAGACTGCTATCATCATCGCCATCATCCTCGTTCAAATTCATTCATATTCGAGACAAATCACAGCTCATCAAGGCCCGCTTTAGTCGTCAAGATTTCCGACATATTTATTAACCGTCTAAAAAATTGTGTCAAATACAGATAGAATTAGAAATCGCATTCTATCAATGTCTTGCAATTACCTGTCATCGCATCTAGCACTTTTCCAACACTTAATTTGTGTTTTGAAAACACTGCAGGAGGATGAAAGTATGGAAGCAAAGCTTTATATTCCATTTAAAAACTGCTTTTAATTTCGAATCTTGTTATCTTTCTCTTTTGTAATTAGTTTTAATATTTTATTGTAATTGTAATTTTTTGAAAAGCAGCCTTGACTGATGGGGCTACCGAGTTTGTAGAATATAAAATGAAAAATGAATGAATGGATGAAAATGAGCATAAATTCACGACAGCTAAAATTCAAAACGAGGCAATGGATTTTTTCAAAAAAATTTTCGAGCGTAAAAATAAAAGCTGACGTGTCCAAAACAAGAAAATGAAAACAACCGTCGGTTTACGAAAGATAATTACGCCTCGTTTTGCGTTTTTTGCTGTCGTAAAATTAGGTCCATTGTTTCAATATTTCCATCCTCCTACTGTACATAGATTGAGAAATAAAAAATAAGTCCTGATAAGGGCAATGATTAGTGAGCTAGCATATGGCAGACAAGGGTCTGGGTTAAAGATCTGTTTGGGGTTAACTAGCCAAGATACATTTGTGGCAAGATGGCTTACCTTAGAGAATATGCAATGATAGATGTTGGTTCTTTTTCATTGACAACCACAGACACAGAGTCACCGGGTGGCAGGAGATAGTGCTCATGAGGAGGACTGCAAAGATATACAAAGTCAAAGATCAATCTCATTTTTAGATTTAAGAACCGGAATAATGGGTGCCTACAGTAGCTACACTGCCCGACATTTAGGAAATAAACCAAAATTTCTCCACCCCACCTGATTGATTTTTCAATAAAAGTTCCAGCACCCCCTTGTTATGATCTACAATCCTTGAGCTAAGGTTTTTCAGACATCGAGAATACTTTGAAAATATTTCTAATATATGGCTTTCAATTAAGGATTACAAAAATCCAGCTTCTCCTGCCCCCAAATCAATGTTGACAATAGTATCGTATGCGACTTGGGGACCTTCAAACAACTTTGCAAATCGATTCAACATTGATTTGGGGGAGAGGGGGAACGTTTTCTTGATGCTTAGTCGATTAAGTATGAAAATCTGTCCCTGTCTCATACCTTGTGGCGAGGATTGTAGCTCCCTCTGTTACTATAGCAAATCAACCTTCCTAGGGTTATCATAATAATAATAATAATACAAAATTTGTATAGCGCCCCCATACTAATGTACTCAGCAGCGCTTTACAATTTACCTGTCCTAAAGATGTCCAATTAAAATGCTAAAACCTAAAATCTAATTTAAAACAAAATGCTATGTTCATATAAAATGTCATTAGAATATTATTTAATAAGGATTGAAAAATAAATGAAACAATCCAAACTGTCATTTTCCATATGATTTCTTGAAGTAGTGTGACTTGAGCATCTTTTTGAAGGATTCGACATTGTTGCTTTTTTTAATATTTTCCGGTAATTCATTCCACACTGTTGGTGCCGCATACGTAAACGCTCGGCTTCCGAAGGTCTTTGTCTTTGTTGTTGGTACTTTCAGCAAGGATTTATTAGAGGACCTCAGTTGTCTCGAACAGTTATATGGTACAAGGAGATCCGCTAGATACTGTGGAGCTAGGCCATTCAAACATTTATAAGTAAGAAGGGCAATCTTGAAATCTATTCTTGAAGAAATAGGGAGCCAATGCAACGATTCAAGAATAGGTTTGACATGGTCAAACTTTTTGGCTCCTGTTATGATACGTGCAGCACAGTTCTGTATCTTTTGTAACTTGTTTAGCAAAGTCTTTGTACACCAATACATCAATGAATTGCAGTAATCAATAGTAGATGACACAAAGGAATGAACTAATTGCTCTGCCGCTTCTTTTGTAAGATAATGTCTTATTTGCCTTATACGCTTCAGCTCGAAAAATGCTCTTTTGCTGATGTTGTTTACTTGCTTTTCCAAATTCATGTTACTGTCAAAAATGACTCCTAAGTTCCGAGCGTTATCAGATTTAATAATATCTGCAGATCCAACATTAACTGACAGCTCTGGTACTTTAGCTAGTTGTTGTTTGCTTCCTATTACTAATACCTCAGTTTTATCATCATTTAGTTTCAATTTATGGCTGAGCATCCATGTCCGAATATCTTGAATACAGTCTTCTATTTCACTAACTGCCTTATTTTCTGCCCCCGGTCAGATGGATTGAAACTAAGATACAGTTATGTATCATCTGCATATCCTGCTATGCTTGTTGCATGCCTGTCGATAATATCATAGAGAGAGCTTAAATAACCCAGGAAAACAACTGGGCCTGCACAACTGCCTTGACGCACCCCATATTTTAACTTATAGATCTCTGACAAGGTTTCCTTTATAATGATTCTCTGCTCTCTGTCTCTCAAATAAGAAAAAACCATGATTGAACAGTCCCTGAGATATTAAATCTTTGTTGAAAAATGGCAGACAATATGTCCAGGTCAACTGTATCGAATGCCGTGCTCAGATCGAGTAAAACCAGTACAGTGACTTGCTGCCGGTTCATACTGTTCATAATATCCGAGTAAACTTTAACTAACAATGTTTCAGTACTATGGTATTGTTTGTAAGCTGAGTTCTGAGTTGAATACAGGTCATTTTGTTGCAGATGTTGCACAAACTGAGGTAATGCTGACTTCTCTATTAATTATAAGATAAGATAATTCTTGGAGATCAAATCTAAGCCTAGTTTTTTTAACAAAGGAGTGACAAGGGCACACTTCCAGCAATCTGGGAACCTCCCTGTTGACAATGACTTGTTGACAATAGCAGTGATTGGTTTGATTAGGATGTCTATGCACTTTTTCAGTAATTCAGTTGGCATTGGATCAAGACAACAGGATTTATCTGGCGACTTCATTATTATGTCCATGATTTCCTGCTGTGAAAGTGCTTTAAACTGGTCAAATGCAGGTACATTTTGCGAAAGTTCATATTCAGCCATATTTTCTACACCATCCTGTGTTACTGTAATTTCTATTTGTGATCTAATGCCCTCGATTTTGTCTATGAAAAAATCCCCAAAGTTTTTGCAAAGCGTTTCTTTGGTCTCATCTGGATATTTTGTGCTGTTACCTCCAGTTGTGAGTTTAGAAACAAGGCTGTAAAGTTGCTTTTGATTACCTGCACAGGCTTCAACCTTACTGGAGTAATATTCTCTTTTGGCATCGCTGCAGACTTTGATGTAATGATTCCTTTTATTCCTAAATGTATCAAAGTCAACATCAGCCTTGGTTTTCTTCCACTTTGCTTCTGCTGCTCTCTTCTCTCTTTTTACTTGTCTAACCTCATTATTAAACCAGGGTGACACAGTTTTTATTCTCAACACTTTTGAAATTATTGGTGCATGCTTCTCTAAAATTTCTTTTAGATTTGAATCATATAGATTTGCTAACTTAGCCAGTGGTGTCTCATTGTAATCAGCCATGATCAAATCAGCTGATGCAATGTCACTTTTCAAATCCTCCAAATTGATCTCTCTCAACTTTCGAAATCTTATTTCTTTTGTTTGAACTTCTGGTTTATCCATGGTTGTCACAGCTTTCACAAAGTGGCCGGAAATATGAGTAGGCAACCAAACATGGTTCATTAAGCCAAAGCCTTGTAATAAATCTAAGAATTGTCTTGCATTTGCATTATTGCCATCATCGATGTGAATATTGAAATCTCCCCCTATGATCAGCTTGCCTGGTGCTGTAATGATTAATTCTAGGTAGTCTGAAAATTCAGTGAGAAATGTCTTTACAGTTACTGGATGATGTATGGAATATGGTGGTCTATATATCACGATGACAGTTAGGGTTCCTGAGTAATTTTCTAGCTTCCATTCTGCAAATTCAAACGATTTTTTACAGCCAGAGTTTATCAGGTTTGCTTTAAATCTAGATTTGGACAATAAACCTATCCCCCCTCCATCTCTATCAGTTCTAGGTACATCCTGAAAATCTAAACCAGGTAATGTGCATTCTGCACGCTTCACGGAGTCATCTTCTTTTAACCAGGTTTCAGTTATCATGCAGATATCATAATTATCATCAACGATACTTGTGACTAAATCAGATGTTTTATTTCTTATGGATCGAGCATTAACACACCCAACTGTGAGAAAAATCTTATAATCTCTTTCCCTCCTTAATGTTATAATATTTTCCTTATTGCATCCAGTAACAATATCAAACTTACGGTCATTACGGTTACTACCTTTTGTTCCTCTCATTGTCTGTACGGAGCGTCTTAAAATTCCAAGCTTCTTCAATCTTAGATAATCTGTTAGGGATAGTTTCAAATCTTTTTTCGTCATTCCAGTAAAAATATCCAACAGGTTTCTGGAACTGTATTGCACCTTCGTCATCGCTGCAGTTTTCACTCTGCATTGCACAGAAACGAGGCGTGATTGATTATTAGGCCTAAATTTAGGCCAAATCTTCCATTTCACAGTTGCAACTTTGCAGGTACGAAAAATGCATTAAAAATAATTTTAAATAACCAGTGAAATCCTTCAGACGACGCTCAAGCCTTTCCTGCTCAAGCCAGTCCCAAAACTGATAGCTAGAACTCGTTTAACAAAATAATACTATAAGTTTTAAATTAAGCTCTTCGATTTGCAGCCTCCACTCAGGCGCGACAACAATCATGACCAACAAACCCACCTAACATTTTCGTCCAGCCCACTGTTATATCTTCGGCTTGAGTATAGTCTTCACATATGTGGAGAAAACTCAGAGAGAGAAACACAGCGTTTGTGCTAAAACTCGACGAATAGTTCATAATGAGGCTAAACAACAAAACGAGGTTGATGAAAACTCATGACACCCACCTAATTTGGTCTTGTGACGCCATTGTCACCTGCATTAAACTTTTGCTCACAGAATCAAGCTCGTGACGATTCAATACAACCAGCGTTTGGTTCATGACCTGAGGGACACTTTCCCTCAAAGCGTACGGGATATTGTTTAAGAACGAAAGGATTTCCAGATATTTTCTAAGGATTTTTATTGCAACAATAGATTTTATGGGAAAGTGTTCAAGATTTGATGGTATGACTTTCCTCGTCATGAACTGCACGAAAGAGGCAACAAACTGGCAAAATAAACAACAAGAAGTAGACTGAATAAAGAACCCAGTGAATAATTTGGCAAGAAGTTTTAAGACTTGATGCTGGTCACTGTTCGTGTAAAACAATCAAAAATTAGGCCAGCAACAAGGAGAAAGTAAAACTTCAGCAGGAAAACAAATAACGAGGAGTTTTCATACTTACAATGGAGACGGCACAGCTTGAAAGTTCGATCCAGGCAATAAATGCGAAATGATTTTCTTCATTTTCTCTGTTCCTTTTTTCTGGCCAGTTACGTTATTCGACACTGGAAAAAGAAAATAATATCAAACTTCGTAAAATATCAACCCTACATGGTTCTCCAAAGTTTTTCGAGTTATTACACAGCTAGTATGAGTGATAATAACAGGTAATATTTGATTTTAATACATTGATCATATTCATTATATTTAGCTCGCTTGGTAAGATTTCATAAATGTTCACAAGTTAACGAAATTTTTGTATGAAAAACTTGCTTCGTTGTGTTTCTTTTGATTTCAACCGTACCTTTGCCAAAAGTAGATACGAATGTTTATAGACCTTTAACAGCTACACCAGACTTGGCATAGGGCTCTGATAGCTGAGTTCAAGGTGCATTGACGTACAAAAATAGAGTTATGATGTTCTTTAACACAGTTCTCCTGCTTTAATCATGTTCCTTGACTCGATTCATATACCTTAAACCCAAATTGCATTCTAAATGTGTCAGCCAGAGGTATATTTCAATATATAACTATACTTTATTCCTTTATAAATAACTAAAACTCTGAATAGTAAAAATCTGTAAATCACACTCTGATGATAGCATTAGCTAAAAAGGCCTCAGTGCGCTATAATCGTATATCTTTTTTTAAGAAAAGAATAAAGAAATTCTTCACACCTATCTGGCTTATCTAAATCTTTTTAGAAACATCTGTTTGTCTATTATCGTACCAATATATCTATAGTATACATATAAAAAGTATGTCTATATTATATAGTATATGTATATTTCTATAGTAGAAAACAAAGTAGTCACAAAAAAATAAAGTTTAAAGTCTGCAGTCAGACGCTTTCCAAAAATACAAAGCCCTTTCCTATCGAAAATCTTACATATAACTATTTCTATAGAATAAATAGTTAATATAGTCTAATATATATACAGTAATGTATTAGTATAGAATAAATATTTCTAGATACATAATGTGCAAAAATGATATTGAGCAAGAATTTTAAGTATCATCTCACATTCAAGAGTACTGGACTTGCTAAATTCTCCATCTTCTTTCCCATCTAGAATGACAAACTGATATAATAAACAAGTTTACCAAGAATTTATGTGTTTGGTAAGTCGTACGTTTTAGACTGCATATAAAAATCGAAAATAAGGCAAACACATTTGGAAGAAACTCGATATAAGTTGCTTCAAAGTCAGTGAAAGATTGCATATTTTACATAAGATTTTTGAAAACTAAATTGAGTGGCAAAATATCACACAGAATTCCATAGGTTGGAAGTAAACAAATGCATACCTCTGAAACCAAAAGCTCTGTATTGCAAGGAATTTTGTCTCATGTGACCTAAAATAAATAGATGAAAGCAATTTACACAGGTATTAAAAACTACAAGCTTCTTCAGTCAAAAACATTGGCAACTATCAATGATGAAGAAAAATTGCAGAGAAAGGACTAAGCACGATACGTTTAGTTTCACCATAGTGAATAGACGGAGAGGTCTGAAAACTTTTTGTTGTATGTCTTTGTTAACATTTCCTTACTGTCACCATTCAGAAAACTTTGTCTTTGTTTTTTGCTTCGTCTAAACTGCCATGGTTGAAAACCCAAAAACCTTAGATATCCCAAAGGTAGCTTCCACAAAGCATAGGACCCAATCTTTAAGTGCCTAAGACCTAGAATATACTCCGGGATGAAGCTAAGTTGCCTCCCTCTGCAAATCATTTCAAAACACAGACAAAAACTTTGTTTCTTGATAACGTATGTTGCTTCTCTTTTTGCCAACAATAACAACAGTCAAACTAGTTGAACTTTAAGTTACTTCATGTTAGTCTATATTAGTATCAGCACTACAACTAACATTAAAAAAAGATATATCATCATTATTATCAAATATTAGGTTTCCACTTATTGCTCGATGTTTCTCGTGTAAAATCAATCGTATTAGAATATTTTAATAATTAATTCAGTAGAAAACTGTTTTGATCATTCAAATATCCATATTTAAACGAATTGAGATCAATTTGTGCACAGTGAAGACCAGTTTAGCATCCGGATGAAAACAAAGAAATCAAGCAAAAGGCTTCCGCACCATTACTATTTAATGATATCAATTTCCTTCTGTTACACTCATGACTTTCTTGTATCACTGTTATAATCGATATTTCATTTTAATGATATAGCTTTTGTTTTGCAAGACTTATCACGTATTGATTTTACGTTATTACGTATCGAACATTCTCACAGAAAGCTTTTTGAGACCACAAAATTGGCGAGAATTCGTAGAAATTATAGCAAGAAAAGTAAAGCAAAAGAATCGAATTTGAAACTGACAATATGACACTCGTAAGCAGGGGAGATTAAGGAAGGGGTTGCTGGTTTCTAGGTTGGGATGTCCCCCTTTTGGCAAGCCTAGTTCAAATGAAGTTTCTCACAGTTTCTAAACTATTTCTACACTCGAAAGATAATCCTAAAATATTTTCAAGCCTAATAATATATCAATCTCTGGAGCTTCTGGGGGGAGATTGGCCCCTGGTTTGCATCAAAGCTTTGCTTACAAAGTATCACTCTTGATATTCAAGGCTAAAATTCAAATATTTCTTGCAAAGACAAATTCTTACCTCACCAACTCTAAAAGGACAGTAAGTCAGAAATGAGATTTGAAGTAATGCAAATTAGAAGGGCAATTCAACTTTCTCACCAACAAACATTTAAAATTAAGAAAAGTAAACCTTTTGCTTTGGGATTGACACTGACTGACGAACACGACTCTTTTTCGCTTTCATCTGCTTCACTGGTTCCTTTGGAAAACCGGGTCTTTTCCCTCTTCTTATCCTTTTCTGCTTCAGCCTCGACAACGTCTGGGCTGTCTCTTGACTTCTTCTCAGAAGAGCTCTCCACTTTTGATCCGGTCTCAGCTGCATTTAGGCTTTCAGCTATGCTTTCGTCGTACTGGAAAGAAAGCCATTTATAAGGTAGCATTCGTGTTGACCGCTTAAGCCTTGGTCAAACACATTGAACATTTAATTGAATATTTTTAGACTTTGGCGCAGCATATAATATCGAGAGCATTAGGCCACCACGTTCAGTCTCATTCAACACGTTTAGTCTTGCCGAATCCCTAGACAAACACACTGAACATATCAATGACCATGTCTCGAATCTTAAGCAGTATAGAAGTCGGGAGCGTTTGCTCACCACGTTTAGTCTTATTCATGGTATAAAGCTAGAAAAGTAATCAAGGATACACTATTTTCGCCTGAAAGAATTTTGCCTCTAAAGGTGCTAGCAACATCCGTATGAGAAAAGAAGGTGTGAGAGACTGTATCTGTTTAGCAGGTCTGTGGCATACCCTTTGCAGGGACACAAAGGGCAAAGCCCGTGACAGTTTGGAGATTTTGCCCTTTCAGTGGTATGAAAACAGCTTGGATCGTGCTTATGGTATACAAACCATGAAGTAATCGAAATGGTTACAGATAATTTGTGGGCGGCTCCCCAAAATCTTCAGAAACCACAACTCCCCCTGCTCTAAAGCACAAACTCAAAGAAGATCGAGAGACGATTGACACCATACCTGTATTTCTTCTGGGTCATCCATTTCCAGATCCTTGCGATCCACTTGGCAAATCTTCTCGGCGATCTGCTTCAAACTCTCCTGCCCTTTCATTATCTCAAAATGATCCCCATGGGACAGACTTCTACCTCTGGACAAAATCGGATGTTGCGATTGGAATGATGGCTTTACCACTTCAAACGGACTTGAGGGCAGCAGATCTTCCGAGATAGACTGCTGATGTTTGGGTAAGGGAGTCAATGGGACAGGGGCTGACTGCAAACGCCGGTGCCCAATGGCACGCCCTTCAGTAAACGAGCTTGACTTATGAAGCTTCACACTACTGGGGGAGTCGTTGATAGCAGAAGAATTGTCATATTCTGTTATCAAATGAGAGCAATCAGGGGAGTTACTAAATTCTCCACGATCAAGTGCATCAATGTGTGAATCGTTGGCGACGCCTGTTGAGATACTGCAAACACCAGCACTTCCAGAATGCGCGTCCAGGCGCTCAAACAGCGAACGCTTGGCATTGCTTTTGATAATCCGATCAAGCTCACCATCAAAGTGGTCGTCTGCGAATGATATTTTGGAGCTATTATTCGAGCTGACGTCTGTGTCTATAATCACGCCTGGGTGAACATCAGAAATGACGTCCTGAGCAAGTCTCGCTAAAGTTTCTACACTCGTTGTGGCAGATTGCTGGATCTCGTCTGTTTTAGATCTTCGAATAGCAGAGTCAACTGAAGTTTTCCGAGCTTCAATGACATCTTCTGAAGGGTGTGTTTTTTCATTCAATATCCCACTTTCACTCGATAGCGTGTCTTTAACTTTATCAGTAAGAGCCTCGTCTATTCGTAACGCGTTAGGCGTAAAACAATCCTGATCTGCTTGCTCATGAGTTGACTCGTTTGAGGTGGAGCCATCATTAGTAGATAGAGCCCCACCACCTCCGCTTCCCTCTGCATCCTTGTTTTGCATCCCAAAATTTGCCTCGAAATCCACAGCAGATTCACCCAGACCTATATCGCTGCAATTATCTCCGTCTGACATGTAAGATCTATAGTGATCTCCATCTGACAGATAGGACCTATCATCATCCGGGAGATCAAGCAAATCTTGCATGGAATTGAGGTCTGACAAATCAGCCTCGCTACTGTCTTCTACAATCATGCTACTATGGTGCGAAGAGGTGTCGTCAAAATTGCGGACCGAACTCACTCGTTGGTTGACGAGTTTCGGAATGACGCTATAGTCCATTGCGTCGATGACAGTGCCACTACGCTCGCGGGTCTCGGCCATCCAGTGCTCGCTGCGACTACTGATTGTCGAGCCTGGGCTTGGAACACGCTCTGTTGCACTAGGGACAGATGGTTTCATGGGGTCAGTGGAGTCGTTTTCCGATACGGATCCTCTCTCCACATGAACTGACCTCGTTCTCGCAATGGAGTTTTTTTTGTTTACCTGAAATAGGATAATAAGTATCACTGACTCAATTCAAAATAAAACAGCAATAATGACAATACATTTTTCGTTGGCAGTTGGCTTCATTTCCCTAGCTAGAAGCTAATTTAGGCCAACTATCGAGTTTACAAAAGGTGAAATCTCACTCAAGTTTTAAAAGCCAAAGTTTCCAATAATTGATTTGAACAAATCTTACGTTACATAAAGTCTTTAAGTTTACGTTACATAAAGTCTTTATGATTGTTCTATACTCAGGTATATCGAGCACTATAGCCAGGATAGGCAACTCTTTTCTCGAGTTAAATCATACGTTACATATATTTCTTACTTATAGCCACACTTAAATTACATTTCCTTCATCTTTGATTTTGAAATTGGTAAAGAAGGAGACTCCTTCACATCATTAAGATGTTTTCTGTACCAAAAAAATATGTTTTGGCCAGTAATGAAATAAATTTGCTTTTGTGCAGGATATCTGACAGTTTTAGTAAGCGATTCATAATTAGATTTTTAGAAAGGTGGCCTAACAAGCAATTTTAAACTTTATCCCTATATCAGCCAACTCCAATCTGAACATCAATATTTGGTTATAGATAAATTCAAACATAAACCATGCTTGTGTTAAACGTTTCGATATAAGTCTTCGTCAGTAACTGTCTATTACTGATGAAGATTTATATCGAAACGTTTGACACAAGCATGGTTTATTTTTGAATTTATCTATTAGAATTTTATAAACTTAGATAGTTAGGCTCTCGTATTATACTATTTGGTTATCATATAGTATAAAGTTTGAAACTTGCTAACTACCTGCTAATACAGAGGCTCCCTCGAGAAGTTTAGAATATCTAATCTCTTTTAAAATCTTAATCCAAAATAATATGGTACGCTGGAGAATTCTCATGTAGACTTTTTCAAACTTTGTCCCCAATCTCGGATTTTACCCATCGAAGTTTTGTTCTTTCATTCAAATTTTACGGTATTTCAATGTCAATCCTTGTATCTACACTTTTATCTAAATTTTATATATTCTAAGAGTGCGTTTACATGAGAGTTTTCAGACCGGTTTGAAATCTAAGGCGAATTGAGTTCAATTCGGGGTGTATTCAAATCCCATTGTAATCTCGCGTGCGTATACATGAGAAAGGGCGAATTGAATTTCAGGTCGGCGTGAGTTCAATTCGCTTTTTCAAACCGGTTTGAAAATTCAAGCCGGCGTGAAATTCTCATGTAAACAGAAATTTTTTCAATTCGGGGCGAACTGAACTTCTGGAGAGAGGAGAGAGTTGTATGCTGGGATCGGGCTTGGCATCTTGGGAATGAAGTTATTTATTTTTGGCGCCAAAATCTGATCCTTTTACGTTTTATCACACTCACATCGCATCCCATTCGCATTGCACTGCCTCAGTTCTTCACACATAAAGATGGCAACGAATTTAAAGAAAACATTGGGAATAAAGAAGTACAGACAGTAAGTTGCTTTATTTAGCTGATGCGATTTTCTTTTTTTTTTTGCAAAAGTATTAAGTAATGTTGTCGGCCAAAGCCTGAGAAAGTTCTTGTTGCAGCGCCTGATGCTGAACTAATATTTGTACAAGCAGCACAAAATTTAGTTGTAATGCTGTACTTACAGTGGTTAACAAATATTTAATCACAGAAATCAAAATCATTCTTCTCTGGTGTGCATTTACAGGCGCCATTTTGTTGTCGAGAAATGTTTGTGCAAAATAACGCATGCGCACGGATGTTCTGCACTCAAACTCAAACCGGTTTGAAATCATCATGTAAACGCAACACAAATTAGCAGATCTGGCTGAAACTCAGACCGGTTTGAAATTTCAGGTCGGCGTGAGTTTCAGTTCGGGTCTCATGTAAACGCACTCTAAGTCATTTTATTGGCCCTTTTAACTTGTTTGATCGAATCAGAACAGTTTAAATAAACACTTTTGCTAAATAATCTATTTTCAGATTTTTGATAGCTGACCTTGATAAGCAACTTCAACCTGCATCAGCCAAATTCAAATGCAGTGTCATCATTATTATTGTTATCATATGAAATAAAATTCAGAACTTGCTAGATTACCTTGTTGGGACTTCTATTCTCTGCGCTACTTTCCCCGTCAGTACAACTTTTCGAATCCTCAGATAAGTTTCCAGGTACTCCATCTTCAATTCCAAGAATTGGTGTCCTGATAACCATATATGGACTTGTAACTCTTTCCTCCTTCTTACTAATATCATCCCTCTTAGCAGGAGCTTCTTCACTTCCGTTCGCCACACTATTTGATTCATCATCTACGTTCAATTTGAGATTTTCTCTGGAAGATTCAGCAGCCTCTTTTTCAGCTGACGAGTCCAACACCTCCTTGTCCACAGCCTCAGTCTGGCCCTCACGCACAGAAGCGACGTAGTTCCTTGGTGGATGCGTTCCGATGAATGTCTGCCTGAGTATGGTGCCGTTGTTCAGAAGTACTTCAGATACGGATTCAGGCTGAAGATTGCCGGAGGTCTTCGGATTGTGTATGTACGTGTATTTGATTGCCTCCGAGTCTTCGGTGTGAGAGACGTCATCTTGAAGAAGTGATTCGACAGCAGCACCGGGAAAATACTGAAAATCAAGCAAACATTTATCTAGCTAGTCCCTAATTTAATCATAGTTGATAGAAATATATGGTTAGGAAACCTATTATTGTATGTCTTTGCTTCACTGTTGCTGTTGAGCAGTACTTGAAGGTGCGCAACGTATGTCTTATCCTCTAACTTAACTGTTAAAATTCTAGATGTAAATATTGCCTACATAAATATGATGCTGAATATTATAAAATATTTTCTAAATAACGAATATTTCTGGCTGGAGAAGGAAAAGAAGCGTTCTGGTCTATGCGCTCAACACTGACCTTACTGGCTGAAACAACAGCAAACAATACACTGTGCACTCTCAATTTTGAAAAACTTGCATAAAAAGATACGACAATAGGCTTCTAAACCATCTCCTTGTATAAACTATGATTTAATCGAATCAAAGGCTAAATTTGCATTGTTGTTGTAATGTTGCTTGTTCTAACAAGAAATACGGAGTCTTATGGACCTTCAAATAAAAAACAGGCAAACTTGCCCGACTAAACAGCCTCATAAGCCTAGAATTCAAGAACGAATCATGATTGTGTATATTTCAACCGTTTAAAAAGCATAATTATGCTATGTCCATCAATTTCGTTTTCAGACTGTGAAATGTATGAACAATCATATTATTTAGCATTTTATGCTACATGTAGTTTTGGTTTTATTATGTTTACCCCTCCAAAGAGACTCTTTATAGATATAGATAGCGTCATCGATTGGCCTCGATTTGATATTGTTGTTGTTGTGCGCTAGGCCCAAGTTTTTATCGTCTGTTTTATGAAATTGTATACTTTTGAAAATCTTGAGATCTAGTGAAGTATTGCGTTGAAGAATTTGTTTATGGTTGTCAATCTTAAGATTAATCGAGTGTCGAACGAGACTTGTTGTATTGCAGTTTATAGTATGATCAAGTGATTTTTAATGGTAAAGTCGTTCTTCCTTATCTCCCTGTGGTATGTTTCTGTAATGTATTTCAGCGAGAAGTACTGCATTACAAAACATTACCGTGTTGTTTTGATAAAGAGCTTAGGACGTTTAGTACATTTTTACGAAGGGCGACTTCGTTCAGTTCTACAAGAGATTTCTGTTCTCGTTGAGCTCAACTTAGGACACATGCGTTATCGTTTATCACATTATCATTCTATTACTACACTTTACACGAAGGGTGTTTGATCGAAGCATTTAAGTCTATGGAAAAATTTATCAGAGATTTTCAAATAATCATAATTTGATATCAAACCACAGTCATAAGACAGAGATGTAGTCTGGAAACTGAGCGAGTCTTTTATCTTATCTTTTTATGCTGAAAATCGTACTAATTCTCATTCTCTCCTTTTGTTAGTGTACATTCTCGTTCTGCTCTGCTACCGAATCAATCACATGACTTGATGCTATTTGGCATTGTTTTCATTTGTTAGTGTGCACTCTCGTCATGCTCCACAAGATAGCTGGCTAATGCAATGAGAGGACAATGCCTGTTGTTTTGGTTTCTAGACTATGTACCTTTCTTATGACTATGATCAAACGAGACCTTGTCTTTTCAATCTTGCAAAATAAGAAACTTAAAGTACTAGGTTCAGGGTAAGTACCTCTCAAAAAGCCAGTAGAGTTAAAATCAAAAATATATTCATACCATTTCACCGATTTCACTTGAATTGATGTAAGGCTGATTCTTTGGGTCCTCACTTTTCGGTGATGAGGATATTCTAGCATTTTTCTCTCTCTTCTTTTCAATTTGAATAAACTCTTGCAATCTAGCACAAAAATATCAAATCAAAAGAACGTAATTCTCTAGCGAGCTACTACAATGGTTTTATGGCCCCAACCAAATACAAGAACTTTTTCAGCATGGGCTAGCCACTGTCCTAATCAAGACACAAGGGATATCTGCACGATTAACGCCTATTGGAATATATTTCTTATTGAGAACAGGAAGAGTCCCAAGGGGTACCATGTGTGACTAGATATGCAAGTGTTCAAGTATAAAAAGGGAGATCCAGAGCTCAAGATTACATGTCTATAGCAACTTTGTGAATCAGTGCCTTATATCACATGAAGTAATTCAAACTCTAGTATCTTCACAGGAAGTAATATAGTAATATAGGTCTCATGAAGCAATAAAGTTGTCACGGAAAAAGTTGATCCAGGACTTGTGAAGGCAAGATTTCACTGAAATTCTGGATTCTCCAAACATTATTTGAAATATAGCTTATATCACAATTACCCAAGCCCAATTATCTAAGTTTATAAAATTCTAATAGATTAGAGATTATTGATAAAGATTTAATCGAAAAGTTTAAAAGCATGGTTTATTTTTGAATTAATCACATGAAGTAATACAGTTTATCTGGTTTATCTAGGACTTGTAAAGGCAAGATTTCGGCGAGATTTTCCAAACATTAAATAGGTGGATGGAAGATGGGAAATCAAGTTTTACAACAGTGTTCAGTTGCTCTGACTGAATTAATAGGACTTAACAGAAATGATCTGGTCGCCTTGGAGGCTATAGGAGCTCCTAGGAGGCTAAGATAGTTTTTAAAAACATCTTTATCAAAAATCATCAAGACTTCCTACCGGTATTTTGTATATAAAGCAACTCAATATCCCTTAACAATACGCCTTCTGGGGTGGGGCTTGATAGAAGAGAGGAGTGGAAGGTATTGCCATAAAAGCAAAAGGGCAACGCGTGACTTACTTCGAGTTCCAGTTGTGCACAATGACACAGAGTTGAGCTTGTAGCTTGATCAGCATATTACTTGTGCCAGTCATGAGGGCACTCACTTCAGAAGGGTTCAGCTTCAAACTGATGCCACAGTCTGTCGACTCACACGTCAAAGGTACATCTGCGTCTTCCGACTCGTGTCTGTGGAAACCAAGTAGACTATCCACTTTCATCTTCAAACATTGGATGAATTCATTGAAGTGGTAGCTTTCAGCCTGCAAGAAAACACGAATAAGTATATACCGTGCGCAACAGGAAAAAGTAGACATGTTTGATAAGGCATTGTGAATTGAGTATTGGCTTGAATACACTAAAAGTAACTTTTATCTAATGCTGTCGTTGTAAGAATTGCTGTCTAATTGTGATTTCTAAAATTCAGGACGGTGCACCATTGCCAACGATCCACAACAGTCCCAACGACGTTGAAAGACCCAATGGAAAGCTACAATAAGACCCGCACATAAGAACCTAACTTTTCGAACTCAGCCTGTTTAGGTTCTTATATAATGAGCCACATCCCGTAATCAGGGTGTAGGTTCTTAACATTGGGTCTTAAGTAAGCAGAAGAAAAAATCGTTAGTTGAAGGTTTAGCATTGAAATATGAAAGCAATGCAATGCCAGCAATGCCAGCAACACAAAGCTTTGATTTAAAAAATATAGTCCTTCAGTCCTTGAGGTTGTATCTTATCAACCAGTTTTTTCAATAAGTTTGGTGAAGATTTTTTTCCTTATGAAGAATGAATGGAACCCTTTATCAAGAACCTAGTTAGGATATCAGGCTGAAGTGGTTCTTATTTATTAGGTACAAAATATCTAATTTCAGGCTATAGGTTCTTAATGTGCGGGGTTTTACTGTATATCGATTCCAATGACTCAAATAACGCTTTAACCATCCACAGAGACTCAAAATGTTACATCCAGTCTTCGTTTTACCTCGTTTTACTTATGAACTCAAGGGATTTGTTGTCTCCTGGACGGATTTTGCACAGGGGAGGAATTCTACATTTAATTTAGTTCGTTGCGCATGCGTTTAAGCAGAAAGGCCCATTTTATCATAAATGATAAAATATTGAATTATTACTATTTGGTTGACCCTTGGAGGGAAAACAGATCAACTCATACAGAAATCCGCTCTGTAGGGTGGGTTTAGTGTTGGCTCTTTTTTGTGTAATGTTGGCAAACACATAGAGTTCATCCGGAAATTTGAGTCTGAGAAATGTGGAATTCCTCCCCTGTGTCAAATTTCCCCAGGACACCTCCAGAACCATATATTTTCCTACAGAAGAGTTCCTGAAAAATTTCTCATAAATAGGTAAGCCACACCTTGAAGGGTTCCTCATATCAGCAATCCTGCATGACTCAGTCAGAGCTGAGGAAATCCAATTAGAAAAGTCATCAGGGTTGATAATCTTGTGTTATTGTGAAGGGAGATTCCCAGACACAATACCAGCAACAGACCCATGAGCACAACGCAAAATGATAACAGTATTACATTGGAAGTTACAGGCTTCTTCTGGTTCTAATTAGTGACAAAAATACGAATGCTCCAAAAAAACTAGTCACGTTTAACAAGCTACTAAAAATATTTAGTATTGTCTAAGACACAATAACAATAATTTGAATCGATGCTTAACAGACGAACTTAGATGTGATTCGTTTTTGAAAACCTTTGCAATGAAGGTTCTAGAACTGAAAAAGTTTTTCCAGACAGAGCCATCCCATCGTTTTTAATCAGAGCTTGTTGTAAATCAAAAATAGTATTACCAAGTCTTTCATGATTTGTACAGGAAAATAAAAAATATGCTGAAACCTGAGTTGCTTATACCCTAGGAGTGGATCGAAATCAACAAATCAGAAAAGAGGTTTGTGAAGGGTATAGTGTAGAGACAACTAATTAGCAATGGTATAATGATTAATTTTGTTTATTTTCGTTTTCTTGACTGAATAATCTGATGAGGTTCAGATGAAAGGTTGTATCAGTTATCATGTTCGGCATGTCTCCGATGTTATCGCTAAACCTAATCATTATTTCGGTAGAATAGATTCTATACACTCTTTTTTCTTTATAAGAATAAATTTTATAAGAATATTGAGGCTCAAAATCGCCAAAGAACAATGGAAATTTAAGAATAAACAATGGAAAAGTTGAGGCTCAGAAAATTTTTAAATATTCTTATAAAAAAAAAAGAGTGTATTAGAGAATACTAGCAGGACAGAGGACAACTTGGCCTAAATACCTCATTGATAAAAAACCAACCTGCTCCTTAAAAAAGATCGTGTATTTAAAACCAAGATTAAGTGTAATAAGCCCTACGTAAACGACGAGTATGCTTAACTTTCTTTTTAAAGGAAACCCTGAGAGCGTGCTTCTTAGAGCAGATGTCCAAGGAAGATTAATATGATCTAAAACTCATCAGTGAGATAGGACGCCCGAAGCTGTTCATTTAGCTAGCTAAGCTCACGTGAGAAGAGCAGTTTCTGTAGAACCCGCCAAATCAAAAACTAATGTAATGTGTGACCTAGACAGCTTGTTAAGTTTGCATTCTATCATCTCACCGTTCTTAATCAACCTTGGTAGAATTCCTATTAGAAGGAGAATTTTTGACGTACTAATGATCAGCTGACCATTTCATCAACCAAACAACGAGTACACTCATGTCGTACTTCAAAACCAAACTTGGTATGATTATATTAGGAATTTCATAGATCGGGAGGATTTTTGTGAATGAAATTATCACTGATGAGATTTAAGCCCACGACTTTTGCCGTTGCACCTCGATCACTCAACCAACTGAGCTACAGCATTCTTCCAACCCGATTTAATCGACCAACCCCAGCTACATAAATCACACAAATCATACCTCTAATCACGGCTATATTTAAAACACAGATTCCGTATTCCGTAATCCCTACTCCGTAATCTGTATTCCATATTCTGGAATCAGTATTTTGTAACCCGTATTCTATAATCCCTATTCGGGAGTCTGTGTTTTAAAGAGATCCAACCAATCACTAAATATGTGTTTAGACAAATGGTGTGTTTTTGAGGTATATCAAAAAATGGAGTTCAAACCTGGAATTCAGACAAGAAGTCTTTAATCTTCTGATCTCTGGCTGGATTTATTGGCAGATCTACAGTTCTCAAGTCGTTGATTCTGTCCACTATCTGCATCAACACTTGGTCAGTCCTATAAAAAATTTGAAATGTTATAGAGGGTATCTATGAATCTATGCTTGTATAGATTTGCCACTCAAAACTATTTACCATGCTGAGAATAAAAAATGAGAAACGGTGAAAATTATACTACACATTGATTGATATTTGAATGAAGAATTTGATGAAAACTTTAAAGCGAAAATATAAAGCAAAAGCAACACCCATAGCTAAGCTTAGCTAAGGTGGTAGGGATAGCAACAAAAATGTGCAAAGGACTACGTACATACCTAGGGGGTAGGCGTGACCCAACCTCGAGAGAGATTTAGAAAGTGCAAGTCCTTGAGATCACAAAATAATGGGATTCCCAACAATGCCTGTGACCATAAGGAGGGGTCCAATAGAAAAATCTATTAGGGGCGCCCACTTTTCACTTTCAGATCAATAAATAAACTCTCGCTTTTTTAGGATTATAAGTTTTGAAAAAGATAAGAACCCACATTTTTTATTGCCCGATGATGGGAGACGGATCTCTCTCGAAACGTTGCCCTACTGAATATCAAAGACTTGTCATGATAGATCGTGACTACATGTCGTGTTATAAAGACTTACTTAGTACAAAATTCTTCAACATTGTCTGCCCATTCCTCTGGCTGCCTTTCTTTACCAATCACGACTTCAGCATTTGGCAGTATCACTTCGTACAGCTCAATCGGTCGATATCTAGAGAGTTAACAAATACAGGTGAGTCCTACAAGGGTGGCAAACAAACAACACAACATTTTACTCTTTTTTTAAAGAACCAGTAAATTTGATTTGAAGCTGGCTGTTTTTGAATATTCCTCTATTTTCAGCCTGAAATGTTATTGAATTGTTCTTATTTTTACAATGATTCGGAAGCCTTTCTTGCTAGCAGTAGTGTTAATTATTTAAAAGTTTGACTCTCTTGACCATCTGACATTAACTGTGTGCTGTACATCAGCTTGTTTCGTAATTATTTCTCAGTCTTATGGTTATTTCGTAAAATTTTCCTATTGAGTCAAAAATGGTCAGCCTCTGTTTGTTTTAGCTTGTTCTTAAGTTTTGGCCAAATTTGAGGCTCGTGCTTTGATAAAATTTTTCTTATAGAAAAAGTGTGTAGGCTCGTAAGAGTGGGATTCGACTATACTAGCAGACTTATAGATAAACTGGGTGTTCAGAATGGGCTTTGCAATTCTATACCGTGTGTGCCTAGTATTCAAACGGGCAGGGCTGTTATAAGGGGGGCAAAGAAACAACACAACATACATAAGGCTTGTAAGAGTGGCTTTCGGCTGCAAATCATCTGAAATCACCAAGCAGGCTTACAAATAAACCGAGTGTTTCGAAAATTGCCAGAAAAATCGGAAATACAGCGAAGTGAAAACATGGCTTACAGCTCTTCGTCCAACACTCAACAGAGTAATACATCAGAAAGAGAACGAAACAAAAACCTAACAGATTATTATACCCATTAGTGAATCGAAATTAGCCAATCAGAAAAGAGGTGGATGATTAAGTGTAGGAACATCAATCAACACCTGTAATACAGTTGGCGTTGATACATGTTTTTTAATTGTAGAAGGCGTGTTTTGGCCTTGTGAATTTCGTTGAAATGCTATTCAAATTCATATTATCAAGCATATTACAAGGATGTAGGGGTTGGTGTTTAGTCCAGAATAGCTAAATAATCAAAATAACAATTTAGAGAATTTCTTGCAAAATAAAACATTTTGCGAGCACTTTGTATCACGTCAAGCACCCACGTAGATAGATGAGTATTGAAGCATGAGAGAATAGGTGCCAGCATAGATTCATGGCCTAGTACATGAAGTATCTGATGCTTTAAGGTGTGCTGAACTTTCTATATGGAGCTTTTTTGCCAGGAGACGCAAAGTGTAATATAAATTCTTTAAATTCTCTAATATAAATTCTTTTACCTTGATCTAAAAAATGGGATGAATATGGGGTAGAAAATTATTTCTAACAACACTCTTTTTTTCATAATTATACTAGATCCTGGTTGCGTTTAACTTTCAACCCCTAAAATGTTACGAAAAGTTTCTTAACAAGTTTCTTAACCACAAAACCTATTTTTCCTTGACTCTGTGT
The DNA here is from genome assembly GCA_963924455.1 of Pelagia noctiluca. Taxonomy (NCBI): domain Eukaryota; kingdom Metazoa; phylum Cnidaria; class Scyphozoa; order Semaeostomeae; family Pelagiidae; genus Pelagia; species Pelagia noctiluca. The sequence continues at coordinate 7,501,136 of OZ004331.1, read as the reverse complement.
TGATATGAAGAGCTTGAGGTTTGCCCTTATCAAATCTTATCCTATGTCAATTACTCCTGATGAGATATCTCAGATGAGAAGTGATACGTTAGGATCTATGCCAATTCAAAGGCATTGAACCCTTTCAAAACTTTTTGTAAAGACAACATATTCACTTTCTTAACTACTTTGAATCATACAAAATCTCCTACCAAAGCTTCCTAATTCTTGAACATCTGGCCTCACTGTTCCTTATAAAAAATGAGTGAATCATAAACTCTTTGGTAGCTATTTTTAAGCAGTCACTTTTCTCTTTTGCATTTCGTTTTCATATGAGATGAGATGCGTATAACGATCCTGTACCAATTAAGGGGATGATAGTATATATTATACCCCATATAGTATATCAAAGGGAATAGGAGATGGTTAAAACAAGAATTAGACTGGAGTCCTCCTCCGCAACCTATTTTCCCTGCCTATCGCCCCCACAACCTATGTATTTACTGATAGAACAGCAATTAGCAAACTCTGAAAGCCAGTAACTCCAGAATGCTTTATCTCCCATCCCGCCAGCAATCTGTACAAGATCAGCGCACATGAAACTCGTATTTTCGTTTGTATACCATCCGCACTTACTTTCTTCCTCCACAATCTGTTTTCCTCGGTACTGATAGACAGTAAATCAGACTTTTGTGAAGTTTGAGATCGGATCACTCAAGAGAGCTCTCTCCGACCCAAAAGCAATATTTACTAGATTAGCTCTCAATCTCGTATCTTCATTCTTGTGAAAGCTATGCCGCGACCATAAAAATATCTAATCAACACCTGCCCCCAACGATAGAGCTGGAGAAAAACATATTAAGCCAAAGATAACAACTATGGAATCCTTTTCCAGCCAGTACTTTGGGGATATATTACTGGTTGAACTCAAAACTTAAGTTCAAAACACACGACAACATTAATTGCGCATGCGTTCGGTGATCTACAGAATCATCTGAGACGCTATGCAAGTTTATTGCAAACTTTGGAAAAGGTAGAGACGAAAGAGTTGATAAGAACATCAAAAAGGCTTCAACCGATGCTAATGCGCACGATAAAAAATTTCTTTTGCACTATTGGCAATGAAATCGCGGATAAAATTGATCCTTTCCCTAATTCCCTTACAACTGGTGACTGCGAGATTAACACGACTACATTTAATTTTCAGTCTATCAAAATCTGGTAAAATCCGACCTGCGCTAGCTAAAATTAGTGGAGAATTGAAATTGTACCATTGAGATTCGACCGTGCCGTGACCATTGTAGACCAGCGTAATTGTTGCATTTTATATTCACTTCAATGTTGGAACTACTGATCGGCATGCCAATTCAATTCAATTTCAAATTTAAGGCAAAACACTGTCGGCTAAAGTGCATTCTAGGCTTTTCTTCACTTATCTAGGTCAAGGAATTGGCCGCTCAAAACATTTTCTTGCTTAGTGATTTGCAGCTGTCAAATTAAGAATTCAAATATACAAAAGCGCACTGCTCTTCGTATTTTCAACCAACAAGACTCGAATATAAAATCATATGAAAATATACAGCTATTTCATTTCGGAATGTAATTGAGGAAAACTCAATCATCGTGAATTGCAGGTACTTGAAACTTCCCAGACTAAAATTGATTCAAGAAAATAAGAGAGTTTTCTTCTAAAAAGGTCTTATAATTCCGCGGTACAATCTTAAATATGTAAAGAAATTCATTCCATGTTTGGCTTAAAAGGCCTGGAATGAAATCCCAATAGATATTAGGGAAGTTACTACCTTGCAGAGATTTAAAAAGCAATTTAAAATCATTTGTTTGGCTAAACACTCATCCAAAGCACAACTCCCTGGAAAATCAGCAACCCTAGCAATACCTTTCGCTCTTGACGATTTTCTAGATATTTCATTTTTCAAATTCATTATTTTTTCTATTCAAACAACTGTAATTGTAATTAGCTGAGGATATTCTGTGGCTAAATAACATAAAATTAAAAAATGAAGGTTTAAAAAACAATATTGCCTCATTTATTCAAGACTGCCCTTTAGCTATTGGTTCTATTCGCTTCCTTTTAAACGCTGCTTCTTTAAGCCTTAGATAACTTAAATCAACTTTATCGTCAGGTCTTCCAGCTGCTTGCAGCATATAACAGCACATAAGAGCATTTAACAGCACATAAGAGCATATAACAGCACAAAAGTAGTTGTTACGATAAATGTTCACAATAAGCTCTCACAATGAATGTTTATAAACCTTTCTTCAGTCGGTATAATTTAGGAGAATAAAAATGACCCGAGTAAGGCTTTAACCCACGGGATCTAGAAAGACAACCACTAGATAGTTACTCTAGTGCTCTATACCAATGTATCATCGGGGCTCCATAGACCAAGGCCATTTCCCTTTAAAAATATGTGGGCAGTTTTGCTTCTTCTCTAGTTAACTTTTTAAGTGATTTTACAAAATCGCTCTAAAATATTGCTCTAGGTAAGAATGACTGTATCGTAATCTTGTCAAATCTTACTGGGAAACGTTGATCAAGTTGCTTCATCCAGAAATTAGTTAATTCACATTTTTGAAAACGCACTTGCTTGATAGATGCAAAAGCTTATCTAATGCTTTGGAATCGTACCCAACATCCTCTATGCACCACTTTTCGTTCAAGTCTACCATATTGGATTAATGAAATTCTGCCCCCCTGTGAATCCCTTGGTGCATTGCGTTGTCTAAGTATGTGCAAAGATTCCTGGCATAGTATTTCCAAGAATCTTTGGTTTGATTAGGGCGAATTTGCTGTAATCTAACATGGAAACATTAATTGGAAAGTGACGGTGTTGACGTTGATCAGGAAATACGCTTACAATCTACATACGTAAGGTATTTGGAAATGGGCGAGGCACAAAGAGCCCGCCGAATGGGTAGACTACTAGTGCAATGGGACCCTGGTTTTTTCTCTCAAAAGGACAAAACACCCTGTTCATTCTTGCCTTGAATCACAGAGAGCTGGCAAATTCTCTTCTCGCATTTCAAGTGACGGGCCTGAGGGTAGGCTTGAACAACGCCCATTAGAAGAAAGGTTGAGTGACTACCCATACAGACATCCCCGCAACTAATGGTGGGCCAAGCAGTGCTTATATAACGAGTCTCCAAAATCAATTAGTTTTCGCAATCCCAGTCCTTCCTACGCGTATTCATAAATTCATGCTTGGTGATTGGATGTCCAAATACTTCGAAAGCTTGAAGATTTCCAATGACGTAATGTAACATCTGCAATACATCAGGGTGTGGAGTCAAATTTGAAGTCAATTGTCTTTGCAGTAATTAGTTTAGCCGCTGCGAGGCAGCTTCTCTCAACTGGGGTTCAGGCGGTTTGCAGGTCTGATCACAGGGTTACTAACTGACCTAATCTAATGAATGAAATAAGATTTCCATTTTGGGGTACTTTCTAAATCTAGCACTTTTTCTGTATATTCCCACCAAGGACCGTGTGTTACATTATTTCATGGACAAGAAGATATTGTTTGATATATCTTAATTCATTAGAATTTCATAATTTTAGAATTACCATAATGTTGGTCTTAACCATTTCAGGGCTTTTGAAAAGAGAACACTACCGTTGGAAGTTGATTTCTGAAATCATGGTTTTGCTCTCTTTAGCCCTGATTGGACCCCCCCTTGGAGTACCCCCACAAGCAACCCCATTACAAGTTGTGTGTCTTGTTGTCTGTTTTGCTTCCAGCCTCACAACCAGATGTTAATGGCGATTTTTGTCGTTCTAGTCGAGGATATCCATTTGTTTGTGCTCATTGAAAACTTCTTTAAAAACATCCCACAGGATAATCAAAAAAGTAATTCGATCTAGAGTCGCTCATCTGATTCGCTGTTTGGCGAGTTGCTCTTATTGAAAACGTGATTGATAGAGTAATCTTGTATTTTCATACACGCTGGTTCGCTTCAAAAATAAACACGTTTTTCTTGTAAAGAAACTTAGCTCCTATTCTAGTACGAAAGGTGTATCAATTTTTCATCGTTTTAGACAGCATTTCTAAAAACTTCCTAGTTCTATACAATTAACCATACCAAAGTAAAATCAGATGGCGAAGCATGAGAAAATGGATATTTGTGAGTTCCTTGTTTTGAACAACTCGCTAGGTTTCATTTTCGTTCAAATTCTGATGTACTTCCCCGATAAGTCTCCACGAAAAGCACTAGTAGTCATTATGTTTTGTTTTGTTTGCTCCTTTTCCTGAAATTCAAATGTTCTTTACTACCGATGGAAATATGTTCTAGTATTTATAAATCTTGAAAACAAGAATTGTTTAGCTAAGCGAGAGCCAGTACTGAACTTTTTCAACTTTTTGATGAATTGAGTACTACTTTCTTATAGAGCAATTATTTATAAAAGTGTACAAGGTTGCTTATAAACTATATAAACACTGGCGTTTTAAGCTTTCGTCAAGTGACTTTAAAAGAGCAAGAGTTTGCAACGTCAGTGTTAAAACACCTGATACAATGTATCTCATTCACTTTATCTGATTATAAGTACCAGATGCATAAAGATATTTTTCTTATAATCCAGTTACTTAAAAAAAATATTAGATAAATGGATGATAGCCCCGCAAATGCACGTACTAACTGATGCTTGAGCTGATAACAGCAGGTTCTGAAAGGTGAAGTTCTTATCAGAAGTAAACCTCGAGTAAGCCTAAATTAAGAATTTTCTGACAAAACTTTTCAACGAAGACTAAAGATCAAATATCCCATACATAATATGCATTGTCTAAATTTGAAGTTTGCTTTCAAGGAAAAATAAGAAGTAAACTAAGACTTTCACCTACCGATGATTGCTGCTCGGGTACATATTGTTTTCATGTGGTTTTGAGAGAAACACTGAAACTAATTTTCCGAGGTCACGTAAAAGACATATGGTCGATACGAGTTTCGCGATGATAATGATTACATCTGTCGAATGAAAGGAGTCTTCTGAAACAGGGGGTTGTAAGACTAACAGTAGAAATAGTATCACTGTCCTCACATGGGTAGATGCTTGGCTTACACGCGCTCTCTTTTATAAGGAACCTACCTCAAGACCTAGTACTAAAAGTTCCATAAATTTCATTTTCTATTGTTACAGTAGGCGATAGAGGAAAATAATCCATTGTCTTCTACGAGAATCTTGGTTCCTTATGAACTGGTTCCTTATATTGAAAAAAGAGTCCCTCAAGAGGGAAATAGTAAAAAATGAAAGGTCTCCAATTTTGATCCTTGGCAGAGCAGGGTCTACATCTCACTTAGGTATTTTGGAATCTGTCTCCATAAAAACCAGGGATCCCGTAAATTGTAGACAGGAATAGTTCGTTTTCGCCTTAGGACTCTTTAAGTAATCTCATTGGTCAGCTCACTGTATCGTGGGTGTTGATTGATGCTCCTACACTACATCCATCATTTACCTCTTTTCTGATTGGCCTATTTCGATCCGCATCTGGGTATGAAATCCGTTAGGTTTTTTGTTTTGTTCTCTTTCTGACGTATTACTCTATTGAGTGTTAGACTAAAAGCTGAAGTAATCCATGTTTTGGTTTCGCAATGATTCCGATATTTCTGGCTATTTTGAAATTTTAGGATGGCGAGGAATATCGAAAACAGCGAAATATGCTCGCTACTAAAGCTTTACGTTTGACACTGATCAGAGTTGCAACGTATGTCAGGAAAAGGACGAAGATGATTAGCCAAGTTCGATCCACCTGTGTCTGGGTATGATAATTCGTTGGGTGTCATTTTCATCCTCTTCTAAACCCTCAAATCTGACAAATGCCAAGAACACGAGCCTCAAATTTTGGTAAAATGTAAGAACAAGCTAAGAACAAACCGAAGCTGAACATATTTTGCTCAATATATAGGAATTTGGAAAAATTAACCTTTAGACTGAGAAATAATCTCAAAAGAAGCAGATTGGCAGCACACTGTTATGTCAGATGGTCAAGTAAGTAAAAATTTGCAACAATTACCACACCTGATAGCAAAAACAGGCTTCCAAAGCATCATGAAAGTAACAAAAATTCAAGAACATTTTATGCTGAAAATAGAGAAATATTTAGGAACAGCCAGCTTCAAACCAATTTTACCGGTTCTTATAAAAAAAGAGTGTAATTGTTTTACAGAGTTTTCAAAGAGTGAAGAATGTTTTAAGATCATATTAAACCCACTTACTTGAAAGATGCCACCATGTTTGCAAAGCTGAAATACTGAAAGTGGTCGTGATGAAGTGAATGGCCACAAGGCTCGGCACTCGCCCGTCTCGTGTACTGACCACCGTAGAACCGCAGCTCCAGGTACTTAGCAAAAGATAGTGACCAGGACTCAAATGACAACGGCACGACGGGCGTCACCTATTGAAAATATTACAATTGTTTAAGATAGAGAATAGGTTGGAAAATTATGAATGAAATCAAATAATACGATAACAGAACGACGGGGGTCAACATTGAAAATATTACAAATATTTAAGAAACAGGATAAAAGGCCGCAAACTAAATCCTGACCACTGTTAGGAAAGATCTAGGCCACAACAGTTCCATAATGAAATTGACCTGAATTGTGAATCAGATGAAGTAATGTGGTTTGTTTTTCATCAACTTATTTCTAGAATAAGTGGAAGAAGTTATTTAACAGATAAAGCACACGGAAAAAAGAGAGTGCAATTAGATTTAGACAACGAAAACATTTGCAAAATGTGATGGGTTTAATAGAAAGCTATTTCATGGAAGAGTTATTGGTTGTCAGCAGTCCTGGTGAAATTTTACAGCATTATCACCAGTTTTCCGTGAACACCATTACCAGGTTAGCAGGTTGAACATAAATTCACTCCATTACGCTTAAGGGCATTTCTTAAGGAATTTTCACAACTGGGGACAATAGGAAAGAGGGTCATAAATGGATGTCATGTTCCCCTGTTCCCTTATAGAAATCGCAAATGTTCCCTCATTGTCCTAAGAAGAAATATTGATCTTTCGTGTTTCCTGATCCCTGCTTGCTGTCAATGTTCCCTAGTTCCCTGTTTAATTTGTCTAATGTTCCTTTTTTGATTTTAGGTATGTTCCCCTGTCCCCTGGAACCCCTATATGACCCTTAGGAAAAGGAACTAATGATATTTAACAAACTGAGGTACCAGTAGAGGGGGTCTAAATTAGTAAGATTCACTGTCAACCTTCGAGTATCGCCTGACAGAAAATGATAACTGTCAGCAATGTAAAGTGTTACCATTCTAGATTCCCAGGATGATGAAAACAAATTGACCATTATGACACGTATCACAGTTTAAAATCAAACTTTTAGCAAAACAAACCAAAGCTCTTTTAAGCCTTCGGGGGCCTATTCAATTTTTAAGGTTCTAGAGGGGGGCATATTAGAGCAGTTTGAGGAAGAAATTCTTCACTCACAAGCATGTTAAGTAAAAAATTCGCAATATTACGATGGAATACACTCATTACCTAGCCCTAACTAATTACATTTTACTCGGTAGTCTTTCTCGTATGAAGAGGGATTGGGGCTTAATAGAGCTTTTACGGTATTTATTGAATTTGTCTTTTCCCATATTGTATACTATTTTACCACAATATAGTTAAGTTGAAACTGTATAGTATCTAGGAAAAATGATATCAAAAGGGCCTAAACTAATAATATAAATTCTCAGTTCCTAGTTGGGAAAGCATTTGCTGGGATGCCTACCCAGTAGTTAAAGTTATAGTTTCTGCAACAGCTTTATTTCATAAACTATATCACCCACCTGTTTGCACTGTTTGCACCAACTCCATGTCAATATTGTTCTGTCATAACCAGGAATGGGGCTGTCCAGGTTTCTCATGTGAATGTACAACGAACCATCTCCATGCGCGAAGTATCTGACATGACTAACCATTGGAACATCGCAGTTATGACTATAGCAAATATACGATGGTCTGCAAGATAGATGGCAATAATTAAAACAACATATCCCTTGAGGTAGTACCAAATGTCTTGAGCAGCACACGTATCAAGTCTCTGTGATCTAATGCATATCAAGTAGAGATGCAAAAAGTATCGGAACTTTGGAACTAGGTTTTCAGAAATTGTTTGGGCTCGCAGAAAATTTTCAGTACGATTTGGGTGAAAATTGAATTCGCATAGTTTTAAAATCAAAGGTGTATATACAGAATAATCTTATGCCAAAATATGATTTTCCTCAGTTTTCAGCAATCAGATAGCATCAAATTGGAAAATTCCCCTTCGGTAAGAACAAGGTAGGGTGCTGTCTGTCTCTGTAAGCTCCTGTTAACCTTACTTTTCTTGTCAGACCGTATGAAATTTCACTAGGCTCCCTTCTATGCCATAACAACGTAGCTTCGAGTTAAATTATATCAAACATATTGCTTTTACTTTGCTGAAATTTCTTCATCGGTTCCTAGGTTCCCAGAAACATATTTATTGCAAAAGCACATAAAATAGAATCTGTCTTGCTTCAGTAGGACGAGAAGCAAATCAAACGAAAAATGCTCTTCAATTCAAACAAATCTTCAAAAACCTTGAACAATGCCTAGAAGTCTTTAAACATCTTAGAAATCTTTAAAAATCTTTAAAAATCTGTAAATCTCTCGTACACTTTTTCCAAATGTGATTTGCCCCTTGGAGCATGATATACCCTTGAAGTTCAGCCATGTGTGATTTTCAAAAATAATGGAGGAAAGCCAGCAAATACTAATCATATTTAATAATTTCTCCAAGAGGATCTACATCTTCCCGATAAATATGCAAACAGTTGGAAAGTAAAACTTAGAGTAATTCAAGTAAGTTGGAGACTAACAGCAAAACAAATCCATGTAATTGAAGAACAATCTTACAGTTTGTGATTTTAAGTATAAACCAACAAATCATCATATAAAATAAATGAAATAACTGTAAAATTACAATAAATGTTGTCAAGGACACTGAGATGAATCATAGGATTTTCATAAAAGCGCGTAAATGTTTTGATTAATGTATGTAAATATCAGTGAGCATAAATGTACCTGAAACAGTATCTTTCAAGGAATCCACCAAGTGTGATGTCATTGCGACCATAAAATTCCATAAATACAGCCCTGAAGGAGGATAAATTTAATCAAGTTAGGACAATATTCTAAAATCGATGCTCGATAATCAACTAATGTATAATAATCGAGGTTGAATTTGTTCGATTAGATTTGGAAATCGTCACAGATTGTTACATGTTCGTTACCGATCTTTGCGAATTGTTCCTTTATCGTTAGTAAATTGTTTCTTTATAGTTTAATCGTTAAAAATTGCTGCCCCGTTTCTCATCAAAATAATTTTCCCGCACTACACGACTTTATATCTATGCGATTATATACATAGCTCTGAAGAAGGATCTATTCCGTATACGAATTAATATCATATGCATGAATAACCCGTGTAAGACCATGCGATATGAATTAATTTTGATATTACATGGCTCTGAAGAAGGATTGAATCCGAAACACGAATAAATGCCTTACTTTGGACAAGCCTGGAGTTGTTAACACATCAAGGTTACTGTATTAACTTATTGTCCTGGTTTGGGACAGTGGTTAATGCGCTCGTCTGTGTCCGCATAAACCTGGGTTCGAGACCCGATGGTGGCATATGTCAATTGCAGTAGCCTGCTGTGGTATATTTCAGTTTCCCCTGTTAGACCGTGCTTTATGAATTAATGCCATATGAATGCATGTAATAAGATACATGGCCCTAAAAAAAGACTTTACCAAAAACACAAATTAATGCCTCTACTGTGGATATGCCTTAAGCTAGATACACTTAAAGGCTACCCCGCTAACTTAATATCCTCATTCAGGACAGTGGTCAACGCAATCGCCTTCGATGGCAAACCCCTAGCGGAGGCATACCAAAATTCTGGTAGGCCATTTTGGTGAAACATAATGTTACTAATCTTAGATATATGGAATATTCTCTAGTGTATCGCTCTGCAAGATAAGTGCTCAATGCCATGGGCAGACAGGATACCGTCTGATGATTGCATAAGCATGAAACTTTAAGTTACGGTAAAAACTTGTCTTTGTTCGGATTTCTAATCTTCAAAATAAAATAAATCGATGACATCCTCAATAGCTTCACTTAATACGAGCTTCACCTTTTGAAACATCAACTTTGAATGCAGCCAGGACCACTCATAGTTCATCAAAACAAAGTTAAACATGATAAGCACCGAATATACAACAACATACCATGGACTGATGCAAGGCTTGGGAGCATTGTGTGATTCGCCTGAATAACTGCTGAAGAGAACAGCGATTCTTTGGTGATTGTAAGGATCAAAGCAGTCCATCTAGGAATAGAAAGGTGGTCGCTACTCAAATCAAATCAAAATTCGGGGTTATGTAATAGAACTAAAATAAAGTCTTTGAATGGTACAAAACTTCAAAATAGCCAGAAATATCGAAACATAGCGAAACGACCACATGGATTGCACAAGCATGGAGTAATACGTCAGAAAGAGACGGAAAGATATTCGTTTTGCTATGGTTCCGATATTTCTGGCTATTTCGAGCATTTGAAATTGAACGCGAGTTCTTTGTTATTTATCAATGAGGCCAAATTTCATCCCCACCTTGAACATTGTTTTAAAAATCATTCTTGAAATGCTCGGCACAGGGGCAGCCTCTTTCAGATATGAGATACGAGAGATTCAGACTAAGCTGTTGCGATTTATCGTGCGATCTACGGACAACTATTTCTATTTCGGCTTGTTTTCCCCAGAAAAACTTCTCTTGGGTAAGCTTTATTGAAATATAATAAATTTCTTCAGATACAATTGCAAAAGCTATAGCCTAAATATTTTGCAGCAATTAGTTTTGGTAACCATAGGTTGCTAAGGAGCATATTCCCATCATGCATTGCGTGAAATAAGATCGAACGTCTTTAGCAGAAATGTCTGTCACCTCGGCTTGTTATAGTTGTTGTTGTTGCTGTATGTAGCAGTTGGGGCGTATACCGAAAACTTTCCTCTATATTAGCCAGGGCTAGAATTGCTTTTAAAAAATGCAGTTTCGCTAGAGAGAATGGTTTGCGCTTTTCTCCTATAAATAATTTGTTAGCCGTAATCTCGTCAAACAATTCGAGAAACATATTTGAGTAAGATTTTGAATCTCCTACAAATGAGTTGGTTTTCGTTAATTTACTAATCTCGAGTACACATACGGAATGGGTTTGGCGAGATTAACATATGCTGAAAATTAAATGTTTGGATTAAGACGCTTGCTGTGATGGCAGTGTAAATAGAATGGGTAAATTTTAATCATGATAAGCGCACACAATTTAGTATTTTTATCAAATAGTTGATTTCAATATAATAAGTAGAAAATCGACTATGATTTCAGTCACAATAGACATCCTCGAATTCGGATTTGTTTGCCAATTTCACGTCACGTTGCCTTACTCTTGGGACGCTTTACTTGGGACACTTTCATTCCATTTCATAAATATATTTAGAGTTGGTAAAATTACATAGTATTTATTAGAAATGCTAAGAATACTTATAAATATAGAGACCGGAAAAGACGGGGGATCTGGAATTAACGGGGTAAGTGGAGCATTCCCTAAATTCCAACCAGCAGGTAGTTTTGAATAGACATACTCCACGAGTCCTTGTTTCCCAGCGTTTTCTGGTATGGTGACGTCACTCCGGCAATAATGCTGACTTCATTCTTTGATTGACCGTGAAACCAGGGAAACAAGGACTCGTGGAGTAAGTCTACGTTTGAATACACGGGATGTTTAGAAAATTGCCCAACATAATTCCTAAACGCGAACATAAAAGGGCTTAATTAATGATTTAGTAATTTTTTTGAGATTAATTACTATGGCCGAGTTCTTCTACAGTTCGTTTCAAATTCATAAATGAGAGAAAAATAATATTTACAGATTTACTGATCCCATCGATAGTTTAGGCCATTTTTCATGCGCAACAATTCAAGACTTTAGCTTTCAGGCATTGATTTGATGTTCTTTAAAAGTTATCCATAATGGAAGAGCTATTTTGATTGATTACTATAGGGCCAGGGTTACAATTTGGCTAAGGTTATGATTGGGGTTTTCATCACTCTAGGGCTTTGGTCAGTTAGGTTAGGCCTTTTTTAGCAATTTTAAAAGCTATACCGAAGTGGTTGAAATAAGGATAAAGGTGAAAAATATCAAGAATAATGGCTGCCATTTGGAATCAACCATAGCTGTTCAGTCCTATTTCGGGTGTAAAATATACTAATTCATTTTGATGGGGTTATTCATAAGCTTATAGGTTGAAATTATAAAGCAGAGTGAAAACATTGAAAATAAAAACAAACATGTGCTTTTCGGTGACTCTGAGTTTCGGGCTTGCCCACTCGTCAGACAGACTATACTAATTCTACTATAGGTACCGATTATACCGATTATACCGACTTATCTGACCAGTGCGGAAGCACAAAACTCAGAGTCACTGAAGGACTTGTGTTTGTTTTTAATGTGTTCATTCTGCTTCACAATTCCTCTACACTCGCATATATCGAGCACTATAGCCAGGATAGGCACTCTCTACTCGATTAAGATATAGAATGAAATAAAAAAGCTTGAGAAGCAAAAGTTGATAGAGAAATCGGCGTGATTTTCCCTCCAACTACTTATGAAAATTATATAAAACACTATCACCGAGGAGTAATAGACTAGTCTTTTGATCTCAAAGTTTGAGTTCAGTTGAATGTCTACAGTTAAAGGTACAGTAGAACTACTGCAGAGTTGAATGTACGGTAGAGCTATGTCCTTGATGGGCTCCAACCCTCATATTAAAGCCCCATATCGAGGTGTATTTGAAAATACCATTGGGAGCGTATTTGATCATTAAGATTGTGGAATTGAAGTAATTCTACAATACAAAAAACACTCACCTTTTTATCCCGCTCTTCAGCAGCCCTTACTTCTTTCTCTTCAACTTTATTATCAACCTCGCTTGCATCTTCGATCTGTGACCTCGCATTCAACATCGTTTCCAGCTTATTCTTCTTTTTGATATTCACCTCTTTCCTCCTCATTGTTTGCAGTTCATCGAAATGCCTGTACGTCTTCAAGTCGACCAGACCCCCGCGAGCTCTGAAGTCAGCAATTAGACACTTAGTATCGCGATCTTGTAGCCGGGGGACTACATGGGGCCTTGTAAATGGATGTGGATCATTGATGATAATATTCGGATGTAGAGTTTTCGGCTTTGGCTCTTTGGGCGGTTTGATTGGTTTAATACCGAGATCTGGTTCATCGCAACGTAGAAGCTGGGACTCGTAAAGCTGGTCTGGAATGAATCTACGACAACTGCACGTCTGCCCTTCTGATCCGAGCAGATATGGCATTTGATAGACGCAGAATGGCGAGCTCGACAAAATTATCCTGGACAGAAGTTCGGCGAATCTTGTTGACTCTTCCACGATATTTTGCTGTTTGGTCTTCGATGATTTTACTTCAGTTTGGTTATCTTCCTCCTTATCTTCTTCATCTTCGTCATCTTCTTCACAGATTTTGAAAACCGCTCTTCGACTCTTCTCGCTCTTCAATTGCTTTGGAATAAGTTCATCTAGTTTGGGTGGCAGCGCAAACTCGTCCATTAAGAATTTGCATTCTAGTTTTAGGTGGTACGCAACGTAGATGAGATATTTCATGATTTTCTTCACTTTGGAGAGGATTTCTTTCTCTGCACCTTGCAATACTAGGGAGCAACCGAGATCAGGAGCACAGCCCTCGAAAAACATCAACGTCTTTGTTTCTCCATCCTGCATAACAATCATAACTGAAGATGTCAAGAAATATTGAGAAAATAGCATAAATATATTACTAGCTATCTATTAGAAATGGTAAGAAAAAAAGGGAAACATAACAAAATAAATTAACTACTTAGAGCTTTTTGACCGGCATTCTTATATTTTGCCTTTTTCCCTAGTTTTTTCGCTATCCTGAAGTTCTGCACCAATTAAAGACGAATCAACTCATAGAAAGTAAGTATTAAAAGCACTATGCTTCAGTGAACTACCATATAGGAATCTAAGACAACACTGTATAGTTGGTATACGCCAAACTTATGTCTTATTATGTATCATAAACCTTATCAACAAACCATACGATATAACTTAAAAATATAAGAATCTTTGATTGAATTTTCTCACAAGAGAGAGCTTCTTTGATTATGTATATCATGGCCTAAACAAATATATTCAGCAAGAGAGGGTAAGATAGCTGGTAAATTGGGGACTTGAAACGCACATAGCGTAAAAAATTACGCAGTGATGGTTTTCGAATTCTACCATCAAGGCCATTCTGAGGCCAAAATTTACGAACGCAACATAGTCTTGCTGTAAAAAAGTAAGTAGGTATTAATTTGTCACTTCATATTAAACAATAGGAATAAGAAAGTAAAATAAGATTGATAATCAAATTAAGCAAGTTATAGAAATGCAAGGAATATATGATTAAAAATACCAAAAGATAAAATTAAGTTGAGGATTAACTCTGGTGGCAGGGACAGCATTAAAAAGGTCAAAGTGTCCTAATTTCCATAATAGCCCCATTAGAGACGTGAATAAAGACTGTACAAAACTCATATTTACAGTCTGATCTTTGCTGACAATGTTTCACTTTGAAACTTGGGGTCGCAACATCTTAAAACATTATGCATCTGTCTACTGTGAGAAAATTGTAAACTTGACAGTGTCATCAGAGTGGATCTTCATTGCCAGACATCAACAAAATATATATCAAAATGATAGAATTGAGGAATTTCGGTTGAAATGTAAGAGGACTTTCTAATCAATCTTGAGGGGGACGTACTCCAAGTGCTTACCGAGGTCACTATGTATCTGTGTGTTTCTAGCAGAACGATATTCATTGGTTGGTATACTTACAGGCATGTTATATTTCTGCAGCCGGAAATGCTGGCAAGAGCCAAGACGAGGACGGCTGACTTGTTCCATCGACTGCAAAACATCGGCACCAGTGCACCGAGAAATATTATCCATCACATTCTGAAGGGAAACAATAGAAACAGTAAGACATTAGAATGATAACGAGAATCAAGCTTATTGTCTTGACTTAGAACAGTGGTTAGCACACTCCATTTGATGGGTAAGGTTCAAGGTTAGAAACCCGGTCTAGGCATATCAGAATTCTGGTGGCAAATTTTGGTAAAATATATTTTCCTGTGTTACACCTGTCTTATGAATCCATGTCATCAAAATAAGAATATAAGACCCTATGGCTTTCGCAGTATATTTTCTGGACACTTGAAATTTACAAAAGGAAAATGAGACATGCTCAAGAAACATAGGCTGCGATCAAAATTCACAAGCTTCAACTCGCACATGCACAGAGCATGCTTGTAAAAAACTGCATGAGCAAGCTCATTTTAATATTAACAAACATTTAACTTCGCAGTTTTCCTATTGGCACAGGCTTCAGTTTTCTTTCTGCGTAGAATTCCTGGTTGCATAGATTTTTGAAGCGTAGAATAGATTTCTAGCACAGCAAGTAGAATCACGGCATGTAATTATGTTAAATATTTGAATGTCTAACCATCTTACCGATTTGACGTTGTGAACAAGGATCACTCCAGAATCTCTGAGCATGTCTTGAGCAACTCTGGCCACAGTCTTTTCCACCAGGACAATATTAGGTTTCAATGCTTCTATTCTTGCAATGAAGTTCTTCAGAAATTCGTACTCCTGTAATACTACAGGATCAATTGAAGTCAATTTGTTTTCCACACGCTAGAAAACAAGTAAACATTTCTAAAATGTGATGTTTTAAGGAATTTTTCACTATTTGAGCTGCAGTTTGGTAACGGAGAGAAATTTGTTGCCTAAGTCTATTTTCTGGTTTCTGTAAAGGTTGGGTAAAAATCATTTAAGATTTAGGGCTCAAAACTTTTGACACAAAATAATTTGACTTAAACTGTGCCTAAATTACTATGAATTAGAAGGTCAAATAACAGGTCAAAGACGATATATCAGAATATAGCCTTGAGGAGCATTTACAATACACCGATGCCGAGTCTAGGAATAAATAATTTTTGAAATGTTTGTAAAGCCTGATTGACACTGGATACAATATGGCACAATACGCAATGTCACTGTGCAATACGCCAATCACATCATATCTGTAATCTGCTTTTCGAATTGACAGGGTCAAGCACTTTGTTGAAATTATTAGTAGAGATGGTTTCCCCTCTCTAAGAATTCTTTTATTACTGTCTTAATTATCCCACTCTGGCAAACTTTTATTTTTCCTGCTTTGCAGTAGTTTGAAAACAGAATTTAATCAAGGAATGAATAGACTTCAGGGAGGAGAGCTCGGTGCATGCTGGGTATGCCACGTCATACTAGAGATAACGGTATGCGTCATTAGCTGCAGTACGTGCGAATTATGACCTGTCAGAAATATGTCATGATGCTCATCATGACATATTTCTGACAGGTCATAATTCGCACGTACTGCAGCTAATGACGCATACCGTTATCTCTAGTATGACGTGGCATACCCAGCATGCACCGAGCTCTCCTCCCTGAAGTCTATTCATTCCTTGATTAAATTCTGTTTTCAAACTAACCTGATATTCGATGGCACAACTCAACATCAGAATTCTTGGTTGCGTGAAACTGCACGTCATTTTCTTATGGACCACATTTTTAGTGAAAACCACGCCACTGATAACCTGGCATTCAGGAATGTCCCCGACTGGAATCTGTTTGAACCAAACATAACGGCGGATATCCATGTCATCATCACGTCGTACATCAGGTACTACCTAAGGAGGTTGAAGAAAAAAATTTAAGTAAGGAGCATGAAAAACGGAGCAGCTAGATATATGATGTCAGAAATGAGCGAGTTGGCTCTCGCATACAACGTAGCTCTGGTCTGCATTACTGCTAACAGCTATTGCATTGAGTAACGAATCTTAACTGACCCCTTTGAGAATTATTTTGTTCCTGAAAAGGCCAAATATCATAGATATGTATCAAACAACTGTTTAGACAAATGTGTATGAAAATTAAAATCTAAGGGCTATCTGGGGTTGATTTTTGGACGATCCTTGTGGTAAATATCTACCATGTTAGAAATAAGAGAGTTTGATCTCGCAAACACCATAGGTGATCTGATCTTCCTTACTTTTAGCAGCTATTTCATCGAGTAATAGATCTAAACTAAGCTCTTTTGATTGGAAAATTATTTTGTCCTGAAAAGGCCTGCAGTGCTCAATTTTGTAAATGGCAAAATTAAAATATAGGGGTTATCTGCGATGGATCTATGGATGATCCCCTTGGTATATTTAGTATTGCTGTTGGGCAAACGCAGTCGGAGGCGGCCCTAAGGCTCCTATTTCATTTTCTATGCATTTAATATACAGCAGGGTGGTTGCGACTAATATCCCTGGTCCGAGGGCAACTTACTGTCAATCCATATTTGTAGAGAGCTATAAACCATAAAGAGAGACAAAGGGTATCATTTTTAGAGTCTGTTGTTTGATCCAGCCAGGGTTTGAACCCAAGACCTATCTACACAGTGGGGAGTACTCTTTAATCACACCACTAACTGCTAGGCTATGTATGTATCTCTCATCATAGGGAAAATATAATAAATCACCTTTTCACTGATACGAGTGACAATCGGCAAAATGATATCTTTCCATTCTGATGAGAGGCCATCTTGTTTGATCAGCTGATGCAGCAACGCAATGAGGTGGCGGTTGCAGGCAAAGCTGAAAAAGATGAGATCTTAAAAATTTGTACCTGGAAATCCCGCCAGAGGGGACCATTAGTGAATGGGAACCGAGGAACCGTAATGATAATAAGGACTATTATGACTATTTGTGTTATGCCATCCCTGCCATTGTCGATAAGTTTTTTTAGATACCTTTTAATCATTGAGATTTTATACTGATTTTATGTAACTTATTTAGCAGTTTTTAGATTTAATTTCTGTAAATTCTATTTAGCAAAATAAGACTTATATACTTTCTTACTTTTGTGATTCAAAGCAAGGAAGCTGATTTTTTGTCACCGTGGGCTCGGGGTTTGCTAGCATGGCAATAATGTAAACCTGAAACTTGCGCCCCAAGAGTTGATGTTCTATTTTAACTTTGAAATTTCATTTATGACTGGCTACTCTTTAATTCAGACAGGTAGAATTAAAACCGACTGACGCTGCTCCCTTGTAAGAATATCCACTGCATATAAGTATAACATGCCATCTCCTTGTAAACGCATCTATATTGCAAGTAAGATGCTACGACTCACGCACGATGATACAATACCCCTTTCCAGTGAACTTCACGTATAAAAATGATATTTCATCCCTTGTAAGCCTATTTCATCCCTTGTAAGCCTATCGATTAGGATGGGGGTTCAAAACCACGTTCAGACCTGTCCCATAAAGTACGAAGAGAGAATTCACCAGCTATCTGTAACTCCAGGCAAAAAGGCAAAAGGAGTCACGAGGTGTGGTCACATTGAGAGGTCCAGGGTTGCACTGTCCGATTACTTTACCTATTCAGTGGGCTCTTTGCAATAGGTGCACAAAACAATACCTTACAAAGATAATAAGCGCTTTTATCTATCAACAACTATCAACTGAACTATGTTACATGATAGACCACATCATGCAAAAACCACTCCCCTTTAAGGTTACCCACCACAGTCACATTTACAGCTCTGCTAGCGTGCTTATTTGCAAACTGTACAAAAATACTTGAAATTAGTAAATAGTATACTAACCCTAGTCGCTCTCTTGCTAAAATCTCTCCACTTTCATCCTGTAATTGCTCTCTGATATTTTCATCGTGTATTGAGCTTGGCTTCGGGAAGTCTACGATTCCTCGAAAAACGTCATCTGGAAGATGCGAGGAGCTTGAAACTTTCGACATTCTTTTCTTTGCTGCAAATGGGTGCCCTTCAACACATACATATGTGTCCAAAGGAGGGGGTGGAACATGTGTTATCAGAGATAATTTGTTGGTGTGGTCGTAGATTTCCTTGCGAAATTGCTTTTCTGGATCCTGTTGAAAAAGAAAACTAGAACTAGAATAGTATTTGATCGGTATGGGACTTCAAATGAGGATGATCGAAAGCTTGAAGAGAGAGAATATCTGCTAAAGCTTTTCAAATTTTGAGCCGAGTAAGGTCTACATTTCATTTAGGAAAATCTGTCTTCATCAAAAACAATGGCTCTTATTTTGGATAGACATAAGGAGTTATATTTCCTATTACGACTCTGTAGCTAATCATCATTCTGAATAAGGTTGAGAAGTAAACTTGAGTTAGAAATAGGAGTCAAAAAATCAATCCAGATTATTTGCATGAAATAACAGAAAGTCTTACAAGAAAAGAGAGCGTGAAATAATGATATAGCTATTTAAGTGATACATTTAAAGGAAAATGAAAAACAATGAAGAAATTTGAGAATGATAAACAGGATGTGTCAAAATAAGGTTATAAATTAGCTTACATCTGAAAAGTAGTCGAGCTTCATCTGCAAGGAAAGTTCTCGTGGAATGGATCTGGAGCTTGTTTCTTTATTTTCAATCGTTGCTTGGTCTAAGTCAAGATGCCGACCTGGAAAAAGAAAATAGTAAGTCAATTAAGACCAATAAGGTACATCACATCAAACAATATGCTAATAGCAAATTTTGAATGTTTCAAGATTCAAAGTAATAAAAACTGTTGAAATATTTTGAGCATTGGCCAATTCCGATCCGCCTCGGAGTGCAATAATTCGTTGGGCTCCATCTTATTTAAGGTACTACTGCGATGAGTGTCTGATGAAAAACCTAGTAGTTCTTATGCATTGCTTTTCTTTTCAATTTCAAAAAAATCATAAGTTGGTGTGTACAAAGTATTTTAAAGGCATACTAATTCAAACAAACTACAACATCCATTAATTAAAACCAGAACCTAAAACGCAAAAAAATTCAATAAGCAGAATAAGATGCTGGAAAAAATTATTAAAATCCTTGATACCTGGGTGTGAATATGGCACATGCAACTTTAACTATCAAAGTGTCGTCTTTTTTAAATATCTTAATTGTATTGACCCCTTTGATGTTATCCCTAAGAGTGTCCTAAATAAACATATTTTGAGAGCTTGTCCTAAACGTTCGGATTTCTGGGCTGAGAGTATGCATAAATCTTTCTTAGACAGGTTGTACGCAGCACATTCTATTAATGAATAATAACAGAATTTCCCAATGCAGGCAGGATTTGAATTACTTTCTGTTTTGTAAAACCATCAGGACTTTTGTGCATCATGTTTTCTATGTTTCCGATTTTTCTCATCATCCATATTTTCAGCTCTTAATCGAAAACGAATCTTCTCAGATTGGTTTCCAAAGAATTTTAGCCACAGTTTAGTTTTTCATTTAAATTAGAATGATCTTCGAAATAAAACTCTACAAACTCGAGACAATATAAAATTTGAGCATAATGAAATACAAATACATCATCACTCACTAGAAGATATTCTTCGGGCCAATAAAGGAGTTTCCACACTAAAATGTGACTCTTGAGCTTCAGCCTAAAATTCAGAGGTGAATCTAAATTTGTTACTGATTAATAAGATAAAAGGTTATTCCAAAGATATGACTACAAGTTTACCAGCACCAAAATACATGTCAGTAAGAAGAAGTTTTAGCAACGTTTTTGAGGCTCTCCCTTTTCCGAGAGTTTCAATGCTGAATTCATGCGTTTCATAGTTTTTGTCCATCGTTTCATTACCGATATACGTCATTCAAGAAGCAAGAAACAATTTAACCCGAATAGATCATCATTGAGCAATCCCTACTCTTCCTAAATTACATAGATACTATCTTTGATTGACATTGAATTATATTGGACAAATCATAAACACTACAGATATCACGTGACTATGTCAAGCCTTTGAACACTTGCTAAATTGCTTTCTGGGGTTAGGGTATGGAAAGTGATTTCATTTTCATTCTTTCTACTGGCAAAATATTCTGTTTGGGCTGAAGTCGATAAAGAAATATTGGCTAATTACCTTCATGGACTGAGGACTTTCAGTACTCAAAAGTCGAAAAATGAAGCAAAATTCGGTACTAGGCTGAATTCCTAGTGCCTTATAGAAAAACACGTAGAACTTTAGAAGTTGTGAGCTGAAAAAGCCCCTTACCGAGGTGTATATAGTTTCTGAAGAGATTTGCCTGAACCAATGAGGCACAGTTTCGTCATCATCATCCACTTCAGAGTCATCTAGTTTCGTAGAGCTTGCATCCTCTTTCTCCACTTTCACCATCGTTTCTTCAATTTCTGCCAAAGAGCACATTGCGCCTTGGAGCTCCATGTCTATTATGGCAAGCTAGAGATGAAATTTGCAAAATTTAATCATTTTCAGCATATCTCTGAGCTCTGAGACACAGCTATGGAGTGTTAGCAAAGCCATGAAGAAAGGTGATACCTGTTTGTTGTGATCCATATGGGTTTGAAACAAAACGAAAAACGTCAGATCATAAACCAGACAAAGATTGGCTAAATGAAAATAATATACGTCACCTGCTAGATATTTCGAGGTAAAGAGAATATCTTATTTGATGATTACGAATAATAGATTTCCCTGATCAAACATCACTCTGGAAAAAACACCCCTCGAGTAACTAAATTTAGAAATAAACAACACACCTTTCCAGGTTGATAAAGCATATATTCATCTTTAAAGGCATCCTCTTCTGTCGATGGGACAGATTCAATCCAGCCCAAATCAAGAAGATCTTGGCCGACAGCAACACCCTGAGGTCTAAAAATCAACAAATTGGTATATAATAATGGTTTTATGACAATAACGACAATATGGACCTGCAAAATATTTTATCATTCCAAAAAGAAATGAGATAATCTCATTTTAATCAGCAAATCTTTGAAATTATTCAAAGATCCATATTATTCAAAGATATGGGATTTTAACTCATTCATCATTGGAATCTCCAAGAAACTTCGCCTGATGTAAAGTAAAGAGAATTCCATCGAAACCCAACACAATAAAAAGTTGAACAATTGGAACTTTAAAGATACGATGTAATTTTAAACTCCGCTGTTCCAAGTCTAAACATAGTTAATAGAAGCAAGATAAAATAAGGAACTAAGCAAGATAAAATAAGGAACTACTAGTTCCTTATTTTATCTTGATAGAAGTAAATGGTTAGGAAGCCCATTATTATACGTCTTTGTTTCACATTTGATGTTGAACGGTACTCAAGAGTGCCTTACGTATGCCTTATTCTCTCTCTCAGCTGTTAAAATTGCACATGTGTACACATTGCGTACATAGGAATAGTGGTAAATTTACAAAGCTTTTCATTGATTAAGGAATGTTTTCGGATAAGGAGCTAAAGAAGCGTTTTGGTCTATTTGCTCAACCATAACCTTGTTGGCTGAAGCAATGGCAAAATAATACTCTATTTTCTTTCAACTTCGTAAAACTTGCAGAAAAGATACAACAACAGGTTTCTAAACCATTCCCCTCTATAAAACTATGGTTTAAATGAATATCATGTTAGTACCTACCTGTTGGTTGCTTTACCGTACGTCAGAAGCCAATCTACGAGCTCGTGGCCGATGAAGCAATTGTTGTATGTCTTCAATCTGTATCGATGACTTTGAAGCTCAAGTTTCGATTTCGGATCGGTAATTTGTCTCCACAGATCCCTCAAAAAGTCCTATGAAAAATGCACAATACTACCAGGTATCTCGCAACACGGGCAACGCCATCCGGAATTTCTAGCACCAAAGCAGCTAGGTAAAAGATGCATGCAACCACCAACGTGAACGCCTAGGTTTGACATCACTTGACACATCACAAAATACAAAAGAAAAAGGTCCCATAAACGTTATTCAAATTACCATGTTACCTCACTTTATCAATAATTTTTTTCAACTCAAGACTTACCCTCGGAAATCATAAGTGACTCTAAGTGACTTTGCTTTCTTTGTCAACCTGTATCTACATGAAAAGAGCTGATATACAATATACATACCTGCTTGATGTCATTTGCCTCTTGTGGTGTAACTCCAAACGCATCAAATGGAATCCTAGGAACTGTCAGTGGGCTCTTAATATCCCTGTCAACCATTCCTGGCAGACTTGTGGAGCTGCTCACCTTGAAAAGACCAGAGTCATCCCTAGTAAAGCTTGTTGACCTGCCCCGTAATGACGTCATAGAGCTTGTTGATGGGTGGAGACCGATAGGGTCACTTGCGTTCCAATCATCGTAGCAATTCTTCATGTCTTCTTTCAAAGCTTGTAGACTTTTATCCAGATCGTCTTCAATATAAGCTTTAGCAATCTTGTAGCAGTAGTTACAAACTCTGATGTTGCCTATGGAGAAAAATTACAATACGCTACAATACAAAGAGGAGGGGGAAGGCCTAGAGCAAAGCAACACCAAACAGTGGACATTCTTAGACAGACAAATAATGGTAGAGATATGTTTATAATGGTAGGAATAATTATAACAACATACCTTTGTGATGAATATGATATCAATGCAACAAATCCTCCTTAATGCGAGGATGGAACAAGTGAATGAAGGAATTGCACATTGATTCTCACAGAATATTCAGTACAACTTGAAAGTTATGATACGCTATTTCTGACATGTTGCGGAAAAACTGTATGAAGTTAAGATTTAAAAAAACATAGAATTTTGTCTGACATTTAATTAACAGAGTAATAGGTCAGAAAGAGAACAAAACAAAAACCTTGAAAATTATTATACCAAGATGTGGATCAGTATAGGTCAATCAGAAAAGAGGTGAAAATGATTGGTAATGTGTAGGAAAGCCAATACCAGAGTTGAGTATCAGATGAAAAGCTTAATAAGAGGCCCCCCCATATTTGTACGTAAAGCGTTATTTGGTATATTTTCGCGCGTGATTTCGTGATTTAGATATTTTTGGTTTGTGAATCCGTGATCAAAGAATCCTTCGTGCAGCATGATTTGTTGAAAATGTGGTCGTTATTCCATGAAAAGGAGTTTTCAAGTGCGTGATTGCGTGACGCGTCTTAGTTGTTAAAAAAAAATTTTCTTGCATAATTTCGGTCCTTACAAAATTTCAAGATCAAAAAGATCATGAAAATTCTGTTTAAAGGTCCGTGATGGAGTGATAAATGAAAAATTGACGCGTGAATCCGTTATCCAGGGGTACTATGGGGGGGCCTCTAATAACTAATCTATGTTTTCGCTATGCTTCCAATATTTCTGGCTATGTTGAAGTTTAGATCAAAGACTGTTCTATTATTTTGATCTTTCTTCTAATTTTTCTGGCTATTCTACAATAAAAGAAAGTTAACACAAAATATTGAAAAACTGTTCTCACCATTAAAGCCCATTGCTCTTCCTGGCACCTCTTGACTGCAACATCTACTACAGAATATCTGCCCGCAAATTCTGCAGTGATGCCTTCTTCTAAAAGTATTGAAACGTCCCCCACATTCATAACATTCTTTACAGTGCTCATCTGGCATCCAGTATTGCTTGAAATCTTGCTTGAAGTCACCTGACGTCTAGAGAGAAAACAACTCTTGCAAAACATAGCTTCTACAACCAATAGCCCTAAACAGACAACTTTGCATAAGGGTCATTCCATTTCAAATCAACACAAAATAGAACATTGTTTAACCATAAGTCTCGGAATTTCCTCCAAATTTGGTTATCATAAAGAACTCAGTGTGGAAAACATGATCCCAAAATTTTTTTCTGATATCTCTTTTTATTCCGATTTGAGGACCGGTTGAACTTTTGGCCCAAATTGGCCCCCGATTTTAGGTGGGCGATGACAAAAATTTCGCGTCGTACAAAACTACCATCAAAGTGAAAAATATTTTAGATATGACAGTAAAATTTGGTATACAGAGGGTTTGAAGCATGCAGAATTCGAATATTGAGCTTAGAATGTACTCCAGGGTACCCAATAGATGTTATCTTTGCTATTGATAAGTCAAGGCAAAATCTGAAAAATTTAGCCCAAATTTGATATTGAAACCCCCTGAAAAGGTACAACTTCAACCAAGTTTATAGTTTTATTTTTCTTAAGCCTATTAGTTTGGCCAGATTTACAGAGAGTTTCAGCTTGGCATCTGTTATACTCTTGCCACAATTAAGTCATGAAAATATCACAAAAATTTACGTTTTTATATTATTTTTGCCAATTTACAACTGAACTTTTATACTTAGACGAGGTTGCATATGCTATAATATGTTCTAGCAAGCTACAGAATTGGTGTATTTAATGTTTGGAAGTTTTGATTTATACATTAAATGAAATAAAAGCTTTCTTTACTTCAGACATTTCTTTACTGTTAATGTAATATTGTCTACCACTTGCAGTTAGGGGTGAGTTAATTTTACGCAATATGTGTGTTAGTGGTACATAACACTGGTGCTCAATGGCTGGCCAATGGAAGGACCTTGCTGGACCTGCAGGGTGCATAAAGTTGACTAGCACATCATTTTCCTCCTTGTCGACCTCCATAGAAACTCCAAGCCACCACTTCTTTTCATACATGCAACTGAACTGATCGGATACAGAAATATTGATGGCCGTTATCTTTTTTGTCAAATTATGGGTCAATGTCATCTCTTCATATTCACTACATCTTTTTGCCCCTACGGTGTTTTCACCGAGCAGAATGTACTCATGGAAGCTCCTTGTTTCTGGTACCGCAATTAAATTTTTCCACCGTTTCTCAAGACTTTTTCTTGTTGTGGTTATGTCCTCTTTATCCAAATATATAAAATGTATTTCCTTAATGTTCTTTTGGCAATAGCTGAACATATCTTCAGGTGTCAAAATATGACTAGCTGTGTCTTGCTGCAGGCTCTTTGCCACAAGCCTTTTCACAGTACCAAGGCTGTTTTCCGTGGCTTGTCGCAAAGAAGACCCATTTTGCACCCAGACCAAAATCTTTACTATGAAGGCATAGGTTTTGAAAGTTCTTCTTATTTTTATATTGGGCAGCACACCCGTCAGTGAAATATTCAATGTGTGAAATTTGTGGATGACACTCTTTTATTTGCTCCGTGATCCGTTTCTGAATTTCATACACAGTTGCAACATCATGATTTGTATCATCTGATATAATGCAATACGATGTGTGCTTTAGTTCTGTCCCATTTCTGTAATATGTAACTACAGGGTGAAGGGTGCACTGCAAATTATTCCATTGGAAACTCTGGACCTCGTCCTGTACTTTAAATTTATAATTTTCTGCAAAATCACCTAAAACAATTGCACAATTCTCCTCAAGATTTTCCTTTCGCTGCTTCAAATGTTGTGACTGACATTTGGCGATGTATGAATGAGCGGTCAGATTTTGCAGCGGAAAATTTAATTGCTGTACCAGGAAAAAGGAGCTTCCATGAGTACATTCTGCTTGGTAAAAACACCGTAGGGGCAAAAAGGCGTAGTGAATATGAAGAGATGACATTGACCCATAATTTGACAAAAAAGATAACGGCCATCGATATTTCTGTATCCGATCAGTTCAGTTGCATGTATGAAAAGAAGTGGTGGCTTGGAGTTGCTATGGAGGTCGACAAGGAGGAAAATGATGTGCTAGTCAACTTTATGCACCCTGCAGGTCCAGCAAGGTCCTTCCATTGGCCAGCCATTGAGCACCAGTTTTATCATTGGCCAGCCATTGAGCACCAGTTTTATGTACCACTAACACACATATTGCGTAAAATTAACTCACCCGTAACTGCAAGTGGTAGACAATATTACATTAACAGTAAAGAAATGTCTGAAGTAAAGAAAGCTTTTATTTTATTTAATGGATAAATCAAAACTTCCAAACATTAAATACACCAATTCTGTAGCTTGCTAGAACATATTATAGCATATGCAACCTCATCTAAGTATAAAAGTTCAGTTGTAAATTGGCAAAAATAGTATAAAAACGTTAATTTTTGTGATATTTTCATGACTTAATTATGGCAAGAGTATAACAGATGCCAAGCTGAAATTCTCTGTAAATCTGGCCAAACTAATAGGCTTAAGAAAAATAAAACTTTAAACTTGGTTGAAGTTGTACCTTTTCAGGGGGTTTCAATATCAAATTTGGGCTAAATTTTTCAGATTTTGTCTTGACTTATCAATAGCAAAGATAGCATCTATTGGGTACCCTGGAGTACATTCTAAGCTCAATATTCGAATTCTGCATGCTTCAAACCCTCTGTATACCAAATTTTGCTGTCATTTCTAAAATATTTTTCACTTTGATGGTAGTTTTGTACGACGCGAAATTTTTGTCATCACCCACCTAAAATCAGGGGCCAATTTGGGCCAAAAGTTCAACCGGTCCTCAAATCGGAATAAAAAGAGATATCAGGAAAAACTTTTGGGATTATGTTTTCCACTCTGAGTCCTTTATGATAACCAAATTTGGAGGAAAATGTGAGACTTATGGTTAAGTGACTTGGTGAAGTAAAATGGAATGACCCATAACCGCTTATTTTTGACAAAGCAGCATTCAAATGCTACTTGAGAATTACTAATGGCTCTGAAAAAAGATTCAATCCGAAACACGAATAAGCACCTCAGCTTAAATAAACCTAGAGTTGTTTACATGGAAGGCTACTGTGCTACCTTATGGTACAAGTTTAGGACATTGGTTGGTGCACTTGCTTTGGTCGCAACAACCTGTGTTTGAGACCTGGTGCTGGCATATGTCAATTATAGTAGCCTGCTCTGGTAAGATTTAAGAATCATTCACATAGTTCCATTTGCTTTAGAAGAGGCAGGATTTGGAAAATTAATCGAGAAGGGCAACAACTTCCTCACACCAGGAAGACCATCACAGTCCAATCACTGGATAGAGTAAAAGGCTCAAAAATGTACATACTGAAAGTGGTCTTGATATTGAGTATAATTTATTTATTATTCTCCTTCTTTATTTATATCCAAGTAGAAGCAGCATGGTAGAGAAATTTTTCTATTTCTCTGTTGCTTGCAAATGGGCCTGGTTCTTTCTGTGGTAATGGAGTGCTCTAGTTTACCAAAAGATATCCAGGATGTATCTTTCAGTTTCAAGGTTTTTTCAATACAAAGAAGAGTATTATTTACCAAATCAATTCTAGTAAGTATGATCAATTGAGAGTGAATATGACAGGCTATAGGTACTCAGAAAAGACAGTACAGAAAGTATGGTACTTTTAGCTCTATTGCATGTGCCATACCCAATTTCTATCGTTCTAGTTTTCACTCGCTGATGGGGAGAATACACCTCCCAAGAATTTGCACATGCCTATTCTATTCTCACACAATCCTTGTGCATTTTGAAAAGAAATTGTCTAAATATGTATTTGAGCTTTACTTTGATTGTGATTGATTTCAGCAACTGATTCTTCAATTAGAGATGAGATAGTGCAAGCTTCTTTGAGAAAGAAAGCTTTCAATTA
The DNA here is from genome assembly GCA_963924455.1 of Pelagia noctiluca. Classification (NCBI taxonomy): domain Eukaryota; kingdom Metazoa; phylum Cnidaria; class Scyphozoa; order Semaeostomeae; family Pelagiidae; genus Pelagia; species Pelagia noctiluca. Next base: position 7,472,635 of record OZ004331.1, on the reverse strand, counting down.
AGAACGTTCTTCGGATAAGTAATATCCCCAGCATTGTGTTAATATCTGAAATGCGTAAGTGCCATACTTTCTGTACCAGTTTGAGACGAAGATAGATTACCTGATGCCATCTTTTATCCACAGCTATTGCACTCAGTCGTCTCAGAATTGTCTTCACATTTCTGTATCTTCCCTTTTCCTTCCTTGGTAGGTTGGGTGAGCTATTTTCTGACTTTGATACCCCATAGTTACCTGAACCTGACTGAAGTACACTGCTTGCAGAACTTTGCACAGATTGCGTACAGCTTTTATCAGTGATGGCTTCACCGACTTCCTTCCCAACTTCCTGATGTTTTCCAGCTTCATTTTGCTTGTAGTCTTGCTCTTTTTCTTCAGAGAAGCTTTGATCGTGCAATGCTTGCCTGTTTTTCTTCCATGGGAAATCAAAAATTCGGGCAAACGAGAAACCTGAAGTAATACCACTAGCTTCAGGCGTGAGAGGAACAAAAGAGGTGTAATTAGAGAATGTTTCAGGCTGAGCCATTAAAAATACAAACTGAGTAGGATGTTGTCGTGTCTTTATCAACTGAACCGCAGCTGTTGATTGCTTCTCTCCAAACCCATGAACATGCACAAATGCTCTAATTTGAGGAACTTCTGATATTGGTGAATTTTTTCCAATTTTTCATACATTCACGAAGAGAGTAGGCCTAAACAGCAAGCAAGAGCCAAGTGGCTATTGTTCTATGTCTCTAAAATCATATTGCATTATTTCATTCATCGGACAACTGTTTTGAGAATTTGCCAGACTCAAGTTCCTTTTTTCTCTATACAGGCCTACAGCAGGCCTAGTTGGTAGGCCATTTTAAAGTGCAAAGTTCATGTCAGTGAGGTCAGGGCCTGAGACAACAAATAAACATCCTTTATATCCACACAATCTCACCGTCAATAACTCGCCAAGTAAAACATCATTCTCCTACCCATGTTCTTGCAAGGCTTTTTGAATTCAAGTAGATAGTATTTAGCAAAATTTTAAGCTTGCTTGAGGTTCTTACACCCGAAACCTTAGTTGGAAACAGAAATCCTGCTGCGAATAAGTCACAAGAACAGACAAAAAATAACGTTGTTGTTGCTGCTTGAAAAGAAAGTCTTCCCAAGTTCAAAGTTGTTTCAAGATTTCAGTTTTCTCCACTAATCTAGGAAAGTCAAGAAGGACACAAGTATAGGGTAAAACATTTCCTCACAAAACCAAACACTTTACACTAACAATACATTACAGTAAGACCACTAAAGTACGACTAAAGTAATTTGGATGGCGTGTTCGTGTGTTGATTCTGGCGCGAACATTTTGAATAAGGAGACTGGTAACAAAGGGATAAAACATTTCAACAAATTTTATAGGCCAAATGGACACTTTAATACCACTTTCTTTTCGTCAGTGCACGAATATCTTTAATAAGAGAGTTAAGTTTAAGTCTTAAGAAACGACTTCCCTCATTTCGTTCACCAGAGTCCTGTTCTTGGGCATTTTCCAGTTCCTCGAAAATTACTGTGCTGAAAGTTCACTAAAGCCACATAAAGTACTACAGGCAACAGAGGCCTCTCTATCCATAATTTGTTTTGCCAAACTGTCATTGATACAAACTAGGGTGGGCCATGTTTTATCCAAAAACTTAAATTTCTTTGAATAGTCATTCAACGTTGGGGAAAAACTGAAAAGCTGGATGATAATTGTTGTTGAAAGAGTTTTTGCATACCTATAACCAAAACTAGGAATCACTTGAGCCATATATGCAAATTAATAACATTGACAAGCAGTTCGGTTAAGTCTTCAACATAGACAGAATAAAAATATTTCAAAATAACAGTCTACTAATTCTTCATATCCCAAATATATTTTCCCAAATATAACATGGTTTTGGCAGTGTCAAATTTTTACAAGATGTAGCTAGGTAATGAAACCCCAGGGATTTACACTCGTCTACAAAAAAATTAAGATAACCAGAGAAGAACAGTAATGATGGTCACGTCTCATCAAATATCATTTTAACTGAGATGAGATGGAGTCTGGTATGTTAAGGCCTAAGGGACCGTGCAAGTCGAAACCTGAAAATGCGCTTTGATTGCTCACCGCCTTTTCTTGAATAGAAGTCTTTGACTCTATTATTTAAATGGTAGAGCAAAATAAATTCCCTTTTTAGAAAGAGAATGGTGGTCCAGTTTCCTTTTGATAGAAATTAAAGACCTGCCTCTATCTCTATAGCATTGTTTAGTCTATAACTGCATCAAAGTACTTGATGTAGCGACGGAAGTATAGAGCGATGGTGCATAAGAGACAAGAAAGGATATTGGCTCACTGTTACTCCAAGTTTCAGGTTTACACCGATCTGATGATCGCATAAGCATGAAACTTTAAATAACAATGAACTGGTCTCCTTTCTTGTTTCTTATCCAGGCCTACTTCTATTTCAGTTTTCCTGGCATTTCTAAAGATTATATAGCTCTAAAAAATACTGTTGGCAAACAAACAAATAATAAGTAAATTTCATTTTTATATTCTCTGCGTCAAGCAATGCTGATGGTTTAAAAGATAAAAAAAAACTAGATCATTTCGATTATAAAGATTATAGACGTTTGCCGATTTTTGAAGAGATGAAGACAGAGGAAATTGCCAATTGCCATGAATTCAGTACTTAAGTATCTATATGTAGAGGTAAAATAATACATTAGATGATAAAAATAGACGGGGAATACCTATTAAATCGCTCAAGAATAATTTATACTTTATAACAAAAGAAATCTTAAAACTCGATAGAAACATCAACTATACCTAGTCGACATTTTAACATCGATAACTTGGCTTTAGTAATATAGTAAAAACATTTCGCCAGAGTCAGTCGGGATAAAACACTTCTCAAACATTTTCGCATTATCTTCCCCCATGATAATAGCGCAGTGAATATTGAGTTTGTCAATACCATGGAAGGTTATTATTTCCACTTATCTGCAAGAATTTGTCGCAGTAAATTTGCTAAAGTTTTGCAAATAACTTTGCTAATATAATGGACCCCTTTCACAATGACGTAGAATATGTTTGAAAGTAAGGCAAGTGATGTGATTCCCTGCTGAGCAAGAATCCGTTATCATATCATTATGCTAAAAGTACAACTACAATACAACTCCATTACGATGCTAAGAGCAATGCACGCCTTTGAGATTTGGATCAATATGATATCGAGGATAGTGATGTTCCTAGAAGAATTTCAAAAGAATTGACGTCATTGTGAAAGTGGTCTTTGGAACAGTCTTTAATCGATAGAAAACTTCAATATAGCCAGAAAAATCGGAGGCATAATGAAGCGAAGAAAATAGATTACTTGAGCTTTTCGTCTAACACTCAACAAAGTACTACGTCAGAAAAAGAGCAAAGCAAAAACCTAGCGAATTATTATACCCACAGGTGGATCGAAAAAGGCCAATCAGATAGGATGGCCAATCAGGCTTAAGTAATCTATGTTTTGGCGTCACTATGCCTGTGATTTTTCCGGAGAATCATCCAAAAATTTATCGTTTCATCTAGTCTGATGCCAAAACCTAAGCTAAATATAAACTTAATGATAATGTGCACTAGTTTTAAGTACTTTTAGATCAGCAAACGTCTTAACGTTTTCCTGGTCCACTCAGTATAGGTTTAAAACAGTAAATTAAGTCAAGTTGCCTTTGCAGATTGCAGTGATCTTTGAAGTTTCTTGATGTTAGCATCCAGATTCGCTAAATCCAGCTGAAACTCCCCGCTATCACAGGTCAGAGTTGAATATCGATCGTCCATAGAAACACAGGAGTCAATCTCACTACATGAAGTAATACTTCTGATACCATTTGATTCGGAGTCGACAGTGCTTGAGAGTGCCTCGCTTGCGATATCCGAGCTGAGGTCGGACCCAATTTTCGGCATTTCTACAGTACGGGATGTTGCCTGCTGATGCAGCGGCCTATCTGAATCGGTCACAGAAAGCTTCGGTCTTTTTGAATCATTCGTCTTCAAATAAGGCTTGGCAAAGTTGTCTGTAAGAATGGAAGGTTCTTTAATCAAATGATTGTTATTATGGTCCTGGATTGTAGGCCTGGCAAACCGTTTCTTACGACTCTCTGCTTCTTTATCTCCATTAGCTGCACGCTTGAAGTTCGATTTAGGCCTTTCTCGTGTTGGAATCTGTATATCTTGTGTGATAGGCTTCGGATTTGAATATCGAGTATTTTTCCATTCCAATATGTCTGAGGGTCTTGCGTCTTTAAAGTTTACATCTTGCAGCAATTTAGCAACAGATTCTTGCAAACCCCTGAAAAAAGCGATATTCCAGCTCAATAGACCGGTTAAATTTGTGCATGCAGCAATATAATTTCACTTTTAAGGGTAAATTCTACAATCCTTTAACAGCTGCTTTTGAGCAAGAAACTCTGGATGTTGTGGGTACGAAACCAGCATAGACAGTTTTTGAGCAGTCATTTTCATAATCATGAACTTCTGTTGCACAAATGGGGGCATAGAGCATAAAAGGAGCTCATTTACTACTATATGTAGTGATGAAGTGCATGAAGTGCATTATATCCCTACTCGAAATAAGATCACTCACTCACTCGTTCATTACAAGCTTGGAATCATTTCAACAGACAACTATAACAGTCTATTTATCATACATTAAAACCCGGGTAAATCAACATATATTTGTTTATACAGCCTAAATACTTATCAAAGAACTTACAGATTTTTGTTCTTATATCTAAAATACATTTAAAAAGCTGGGAAAAATCATTACAAATACCTAGAAATTTAACTTCTCTGACAGAAGCCAGAATTTTTTCTTCGTGAAAGATGAAAGGTTCTTAAAACCCATGTACACGCGGGTTTTTATTGCAATGCTAACTAGAATAACAAGCACAGAAGACTTTACCTATTAAGTTCTTTGACACGGGCTATCTCAGCTTCGGATTGAGAAATCGATAGTTTCAATATTTTATTTTCCTTCTCGTGCGCTTGTAAGTTGAGTGAAAGAGATTCCATTTTGTTGAGCAGCAAACTATTTTCTAAAAGGAAGAGAAATATTTATGAGAAATGTCACGCGGAAATCATCAAAGAAGGATTAAGGTGGAAAACATTAAAGAGAAAAGCTTTGATGTTGACTTTACCGGCTTAATGAAATTGAAAATATCATCATAACAGAAAAAAAACCTTGACAAGTTTATCATGCCATACAGATTCAGATTTTAGATTTACATTTGCTAGATAAAGCCTAGTAATATGTATAAATATAATGATATATAATAATATTTATATTCAAACAACTAGTGAAGAACTAATGTAACTAAAACAAAACATTTAAAGAACGTGAGCACATATACATGAAACGTGGCTAAAACCTACAAGTAAGGCGAAAAAAATTAATCTGAAAGGCTGTACACTTGAAGCTGTATTCTGAAAACTTGTTTGACCGTACGAAACTTTCGTAGAATTCACAATAAAGCTCTGCATCAGAGGACATAGAATAGGACTATCATTCTGCATTAAACAAATGAACCCGTCTTTCGTATCCATGTGTCCAAAGATAAGGTGCTGATGCTCGATTTGTTTAAAAAGTTAATCTACGATTTCGCTATCTATACCACATATATATGCCACACAAGTTGGAAAACTAAACAATGTACCTGAAGATAATGCGACTTTTTCTTTTTGGAGTTGCTTGACTTTGTGCACATCCTCGGCATCCTATCAAGAAAAGACCAACATTTCAACTGAAAGAATATAAACATCAAATAGATTCAACGAATACTAAAAAGCTTAAACAGCTACTGAAAAACTTCTATGTACATACTGTAGTTTCTATGTATTGGGTATTTATTGTAGTTTCCATGTAGTTTCTATGTATTGCGAAGGAAAGAGTCAAGAGACTAAGGTCTACATCTGGACGGGCCTATTTCGCAGTCCCTCACTCTTCAGGAGATATCTATAACGAATTCCCTATTTACACCATATTTATCTACTATATCTCGAAAAATAGAACTAAATAATTATCAAAGTGACAATAGAACGAATTGCTGTTTATTTATGCTTTCTTATGCAAATTACAGTAAGTGACGTAGATTTGAAATGATTTTCTCCTTCTGGTTTCCCTGGGATAGAATTCGCGTTTTGTACATTAAGTAACACAAACGATTTCATCAATATCAGCATTTCATTCCTTCGCTATTCAGCCTTTGATAATTTTAGATAAATATGATGTAAGTAGGAAATTCTTTATTATTAACAAGAGTTATCGGGAACACTATCAAACGAAGAAAATCAAGTTACTTCACACATGACCACATGTAATCAGGAGACAAGACAAGCAAGATTATTGCTGCAATTTATAGCTGACACAACGATCTACCAACTTACCTTGTTTGCAATTTTCTGTAGCAGGTTCTGGTTTTCTGATTTAAGGTCCTCAATGGTCTGTTATAAAGATAGAAACGGCTTCAAATGCTGAGTGACTCATACAGTATATACTGAATAAGTTCGAAAAATCAAAAATCTTAAAAGCACTTGGTGAATCTTTACTTTGAAGGTTGATAACCAATGTTGGAATAAAAACTCACTGATAAGAGTCAATATAAGAATCTTTACCCTCCATTCTCAAAAATTTAGAGAAAATATTCCATATAAGATAAAAAAAAATAACATGAAAGAAAATATATCATAATACCTTATTGACCTCGGTGATTTTCTCAACTAGAGCCTTTCTTTGATCACCATCAACATCTATCTGGTTCCTCAACTTTTCTAAATGCTCGTGGTCTGCAGAATGAACCAAAAATTATTTGCTTAAAAACAAAAAGTAAGATACCCCCACCCAATTCCCCTAATTAGAAATGTGGTAAGTTTGATAAACACTTAATCCTGAGAGTATTTCATCCAGAATGGTAACAAATTAGGTCATTAAGCTCAGAGTCCTTCTTAAGAAATGCAAGCTTGGAAAAACTATGAGATATGATAAATGACGATTCTTCCAACAGATAGGGGGAATCATCACTAAAAATCATCAAAACATCTTACCAATAGTTCTCTTCTTTGCATTTGATAATTTCTTTTTGAGCTTGACAATTCGAGCCTCAAAATCCCGAGTTTTCTGGTTGGCTATTCGCAATTGTCTGAAAAATAGAGTTGTAAATGTCATGACAATGGATACAAATAGAACCAGTTCAATGCTTACTGCACCAATGACCAAAGAGATGATAACGAGGATCAAAGATGAATGACTTAAAACACATTTTTAAAGAGTTTTTGCGATGCAACAAGTTCTAGAAAAGCTCAAATTCATAACAAGCTAAACATTAGCGATTTTTTTACAAGAAACCTTGAAAAAAGCAGAACACATAACAAAACAATCAAACATTAATGGACATTGGACAAGGCCATAGGAATCTCTATTTTCACTTGTATTTGATACTTCAAGATGCAGTGCCTTCTGAAATAAATACCAAAATCATCTCTGAAATTGACGTAATGCATGATTTATATACCTATCAAAGATTTAATCAAACATTTTTAGCACAAAATCTATAAATGATTTGATAATAATGACCTTCGTAAATCACTATTCTCGACCCTGAGAGGCTGCACAGCAAGACTGATTTCGGTTTGTAAATCCGGATTCAGATTATTCATCACGAATGGGAGAAGTCCAATGATATGATCAATCTCAGTCAACAGTCTTCCTTCTTCACTCGTTACTAAAAATACGAATCGACAAGACAACGTGAAGAATCTCGCAATGAAAGAAGACAGTCTTTGATCAGTATAGAACTACCCAGGGGAACGTCTCTGAAATACTGCTGAGGGTGTTCAGAGCTGTACGACGATACCAACTGAACTGTGAGTTATTCTGTGCTATTGCGAGGGATATCATCAGCACTAGGGGGATAACGTACTTACGTCTTACGTCTTACACTTACGTCTTACCAGCTGTGCCGATGAGATCCCTCCACAGAACTGAATATCTTCCATAGCACAACTTCAACATTACTGATGGTATCCCTCTAAGGAACTGAAGACATCCCCAACAGTACTGAGTACCCTCCAATGTACTGACGATATCGCTCAAAAGTAATAGGTACCCTAATGGTATTTTCCACAGTACTGAACACCCTCTAATATACTGGACAACCCCCACAAACGCACATACATACCTAGGATGACAACCTGAGAATAGCAAGAAAAAATGGTGGAACAAAATAACCCTTGTAAGTTAGTATAGAAGTATACATTTTTGCAAAAGCTATCGTTTCGACGGAGAGAGAACGAAATTGAACGATACTAGCTCTACTCACTAGACTACCGGTAATTATTGGTAATATTATTCAGAAAATAGTTTTAATTTCAAAGATTTGGCATTTCATGCAAACTCAGTGGCTGTTCTGCTGAATATATTTCGAATTCTTCAACTCCTTCTTTTAAATTCTTGAACTATTTCTTCTCAACCTATAAGAAACTGGGCAGCCTTGTTTTACAACATTCAGTTTCTTAGTGGCAGGTTAGCACTGTAAATAAGTATTGAAAGCGACTCACATTTATCTCCCAGTAAAGTAATGAGCTCCTTGAACAAATAACTCAACATAGTGATCTGGGTGGCTGCGTGCGCAGGCTTCTCGTGTAACCCAGGTTTGCTTAACTTCACACCTTCCACATCACTCTTTCCGTCCTTTAACGAGGCCAACTGACTCGTCACTTCCATCAAAGGCTTATTTTCAACACCCTTCGGACTGACATAGTATTTAGGCCTGTCAACGTCAGATTTGTCAGTAGGAGACTGTTCTGGAATTTCTCCCTCGTGATTTCCAGCTGTATCCGAATCTGCCTTCGATAAATTCTTTTCACCTGCAGCAGTCGAACAGAAAATTGATTTCTTAGTCTCGTTTTTCTTTCGGTTCTGAACTTTTCGTTGCCCATTGTATATCCCATTAGAATTACTACCCGTCTTGCCAAGTTTAGCGTTGCTGCGTTTCTGGGCGAAAACTTTCAGTTTTTCATCTTTCTTTTTAATGATGTTAGCTCTCTGCTTTCCGTGAGCCTGATTTTCGTTGATTTTATTCCTTGTATCTACCTGTTTGTTAATTGAATCAGTTTTTGTAAATTCACTTGCGGTTACTGCCCACGACTCTTTCTCAGCCCGATGAATTTGGTTTTTATCTAAACAGGTACCACCCTCGTTAGAGATCATTTCCTTAGCTCCATCTGCACTTAGACTACCATCATCTATACTAATATCGTCTGACTCATTAGATATCTCTGCATCCGAGGCAACAATCGTGCTATTTGGCGATAATATCTCTTGCTTCTCAATCAAGTTACTGTCCCAAGAAGACGATTCAGTATTAACAATATCATGATTATCTTTTGCACCCTCACTACTTGTTATTCTATCTTCATCGACCGTAGACTGCAGGCTTGAACTATCGCTATCATCGCTTGCTTCTGAAGAATCACACAAAGTCGCTGGTAACGTTGAGTCCGTTCGCGCATTGGTGCTGAAATTATCGATAGGCCATGCTGTATTTCTTGATTCAAGACTTCTGGTAGACTCCGATCCATTATTGCACGTTCCCTCCGTACGATCATACGAGGAACGTGCCTCAGTATCAATGCAACTGGAATAATAAGACACATCATTGTTTGGATAGTCATTGCGAATATAATGAGACGAAGAAGGGGTACAGTCGATAGAAGGCACGTATTTTCTACTAGTGTTTACTAGAAGCGATCCATTCGACGACGGTGTTAAGCTTCCGGGAAACGAAAGCTTCTCAGATATTCTATGTATCGTGCTTTCCAAGTCTTTAAATACAGGCATAGATAAAGTGCCTTGCTCTTGATTTATTCCCGAGGTGATTGGAGTTTCTGAGATGAGCGAGTTAGCATTTAATTGTACACTTGAAATAATATCAACATCATGTTTATATCCGTGGATATTATCTCTACATGGTTCAAGTGTGTCCTCGTTTTCTGCTATGTCACACATTTTCTTTTGATTACGATACTTCACGTTTTGCTGTGATGTTGGCGTGTTTAGATGCTTGTGGAGTAGACTGGCGTATTGCTCCTGAAATTACAATGAAGGTTTCGACATCATGCTTAGATCAACTTTTGAAGAGATTTTAAAACGTATGTCAAAAATCTACAACCTTTTTGAAACAATTTGAACGATTGACAGCAATAGTCGAACAATGTACAACGAATTATAATGAAACAATGTGCAACTTATTTGGAATAATTTGCAACGATTGGGAAACGATTTCGAAACAATTTGCAACGATGACGATAGTTTATAGAAATATATGGTTAGGAAACCTATTGTTTTACGTCTTTGTTTCACATGTGATGTTGAACAGTAACTGGGAGAGCACAACGTATGGCTTATCCTCTCTATTGACTGTTAGTATTGTACAATATTGCCTTCATGAATATGTTTATGAATGTTATAAAATCTTTTCTGAATAATGAATATTTCTTTATAGGGAACCAAAAGAAGCGTTTTGGTCTATTCGCTCAACCATGACCTTGTTGGCTAAAACAATAGCAAATAAAAAGACTGTGCACTCTCAATTTTGAAAAACTTCCACAAAAAGATACAAAAATAGGTTTCGAAACAATCTATTTCTATATACTATACGCAGATAAAGTGATTTTACGAAGTTTGGCAGCCGACTTTGAAACAGTTTGCCAAAATTGCGAACAGATGTGCAACAATTTCAAAATTAGTTCTAAAATTTGATGCAATTATGAAACGATTCTTAAAGAATTTAGAACAAATTGCAACAATCTTGAAACGATTGAGATCTTGTACGATTTCAAATAAATTGTTTCATATTCTTCCATTCTATTTCACTGTTTTTTTAAGCAAATTTTAAAAGTCATTGATAGATATTCATAGAAATACCTGTAACAAGTGCTTCTCTTGTTTGATCTGAGATAGTTGACTTTTAAGTTCATTTTCTTTGCTTTTGTTCGTTTTGCCTTTAATTGATGTTGGAGTCGAAGTTATCATTGTAAGAGAGCTTGGAACTGACTTTGGATGTTTATCTGAAATGTAATGGAGAAATTTAAGTGGTTACTACAGGTGCACAACAAAAAAGACGGAGAATGGTGTGCTCTTTTGGAATGGTTTCAACTCACACCAACTTGAATTATTTAGATACTGATGGTTGATAGGCAAATACGCTCAATTTCTTTGCAAAGTGTGGCTTTATGCCAAGAGTACAAAAAGATTACTGCAAAGGTAAAGTAATCGAGCAGTGGGACCCTGCTCCTTCCTCTTGATGTGAATGGATGTGACCGCACTTCGAAGATCCTTTTGCCTTTTGTCTAGAGTAACAGAGAGCTGGAAAATTCTCTCCTCACATTTTATATGATAGGTGTGAAGGTGGTTTCCAGCCCACAACCCTATGAACAAGATTTGATTTAACTAACCAGGCTATCTCTGCCACTGAGCTGGCCCAAAGAGGCACACCACTGCATCTGATAACAACAGACTAGCCCAACAGCAAACAGTTGATGGTGACACAAACAGGAAGAAAAAATAGGTTTGTTACATGACACATACCTTTGGCTTCATTATCCTGCTTTTGAGAGGTTGCAGGAAGAATTATCTTCACCACCTTTTTCTTATCCACTTTTTTACCAACATTTTGTTTGGTTTTAAGACTTGTCTTTTTCTTGGGTACGTTTTCTGGAACAACAAAAAATAATGGAGTTATAAATACAATTCTTACATTTTGAATCCCCCAAATATGAGTTGTGTGGGTATTTTTCCAATTATTGATGTAGTACTTGATATGATTGTCAAAGGGCCCGAGTGTCTTAAAATGTTGAAAAAAGAACAAAAATTGTAAATTGCACCTCGACTTTGCTCAATTCAAACCTTGGCGCTATTTCAAAGGTTTAGTGGTGTAGCAGATTTTTCAAAACTTTGTATACCAAAAATTTGAATGGCCAAACCAGCAATCCTTCAGTGGCAAAAACATAGAAAAGTGGAAACTGGAATTGATTATTACAATATTTCTACAAAAAGAAACTCTGGTATTAATATGAAAACATATAAAGAATTTGGATACAGCTACACTAAAGAAATGCTTCAAGAATTATGGGGCAAAAATAAAGAAAGCGTTTAGGCAACCTATCTTACCTTTTTCCTCAAGTATGTTAGCAAGAAGAGAAGCACATCTGTCAAGTTTCTTTGAAGTAGAATACACCTAGTTAAAAAAAAAATCAATAAATCTTATGATAAATTGGGAAAAAATCAATTCAACAGATATTTCTTAGTTCATCATTCAGGGGAACACTAGAGTGTAAATGGACCAGTGGCGGTTTTAGGAACTGCGAGGCCCGGAGCAGAAAAATTTTGCGGGGCCCCTACCCCCGGTAAAAATTTGGTCCTAATTGTTTTTTGCGTTTTTTAACATGTGCTTGATATGTTATAGAAAAAGCAAATAAAAAGTAAAACAAACAGTAAAGTAAAGCTTATATGTTTTAATTTTGAAGGAGAGAATTTTTTATTTTATGAAAGGTGCGGGGCCCCTTTTTCCTAGCAAAAGCTTGGGGCCTGGGGCCATGGTCCCCCTGGCCCCCCCTAAAACCGCCACTGAAATGGACCCTCCTGATTAAGTGGTGTGATAAGTTGTATAATTTGGGTTGAGACATTTGGCAAAGTAAGTTTTATAGCTTTGAGACACTGGGGGAAATTAGTCAAAAACTTGATACCTGGTTATAATGAAAAAGTGAAAATGATCCATGAAAAACGTTGGATATTAGTGAGATAAAAAGAATTTTCTTATATCTACCTGATCTGCATCTGAATCCGAGGAATGGTGAAGATTGAATCCAGGCTTTGGAGGCTTTGCTTTTTGACTTTTACACATTAAAATCCTGGAACATAAAAATCAATCCAAATGTATCAAATTGCAGTGGTGGCACCAGGTTTTCTCCCACAGGGGGAATTGAAGCTACAAAGGAAAAACTATTTCCCATCAAAATACCAAAAATGTTCTCTGATACAAAGAAAATCTAGAATCATCTATCTTCCAGCAGTGGGAGCTAACCTCCTCCAACCTCCAAGGCTGTAGACCCCCTGCCCCCTCTGGGGCTACCACTGTCAAATTACATTCTCATAACGTATCATTTCTTACGGTATCAATCTTCATTCAAAAAATTTTAGCTTATTTTGAAAAATATTTCCCCACTAGATTAGATTAAATCTTTAGCATTTTTTCTGAGACATATAGTATGCATTTTGGTTTTCAGCAAAAGAATGCCAAAATTCACCATTCTTCCTACCTTGTTGATGCAGATTTTTCACTAACAGCCAAACCTCTGGCAACTAACGACTGCTTTGATGGCTGAAAGAAATAAGAATAAAAAGGTTACAAGTTGAAGTAAAGCAAATTTAGGATCAGGGCCAAAACAATTGAAAATATTCAGCTATCTGACGTGATATTTACAGTAAGCCCTGCTAAGAAGAGAAAACCTGAGAGATGTAAGGGAAAACACTTTATGCTAACATTTATTGGAGCTGTATGAAAAATCCTTGATATAAACGAGCACGGAGTTTGAAGGCCTTATTATAGCATACCATATTGAATGAACCTGAACTCATATGAAAGCAACAAGAAATTGTGGAAGGGCCATGAGCCAGTGTCGGAAGATAGATGATTCTTGATTTGCAAATGTTTGGTTCATGTTAGAGAAAACCAACCAAAAAGAACACGCAAGTTTAACTCCTTCAAAACACAGCAAATCAGATTTTGTCTACAATTTTCACGATTCTGTTTGATTATGAATAGGGCCTGGTAGTGCTAAATCGTGAAAATCATAGGCTAAATCTGATTTGCAGTGCGCAGGAGTTAATTTTGTGTGATCATTTTAGTTCATTTTCTCTAACATGAAATTGACCAACCCCTTTATGGCCTGGTCAAGAGTTATTAGCAATAGAACAATTCTTAGCTTTTTCATTAGAAATAGCTCCTACGTCTCCTTGGAACTTCTAGCCCCCTTGAAAGAGAAAACCTATCGCCAACACACCCATGACCTCTGTTTCCATGTTGATGCATGAGATTCATTTCTCTGCTTGGATGCTTGCCTACTATAGACCACTTTCAGTGTTTACATTTTACGCCTGTAGATTTCTTTGTTTACTGAACAATTGGCATTGAATTAATTGTCGAAAGGTGTAAATTTTTATTGAGGTCCTATTTTGTCATGTAAACAAAAGAGTTTACTAGGTTACAGCAGCCCTATTAGGAAAATATGTTTTGATGGGAAAGTCCATAGCCCTCTTATTTTAAGTCTGAGAAAATAGAATTCTAAATTTCTATTGTATTAGAATGTGCATAGCTTCCTTGTGATCTACTAGTCTGTCAAAGATCATGCATTTTGGCGCTAAACGTTGTAGGCAGGGCCTAAGTTTTGACTCAATCCGATGAACAACGTACGTACAGCTTCATCTTACTAAACGAAAGTAAAACTTACTTTTGATGGGAGAGTCCGATACTGCTGACCACCAGCTTTTCTTGTGGCAATCGGGTTCATTTTGAAACCTTCTTGAGGGCATTCTAGGAAATTCACTTTCCTCCAACACCAACAACCAAACGAATTTAAAAAGTTTGTTTACAGCGCTAAAATGATTTAGTATGAGCGAAAGTATGAAAAATAAGGTTGGGAGTGGATCCGCTGTTCTTGTTTTTAGAATAAAGACAGAGTTTAAGTTAGGACGGTTATTGTTTGGGTAAGGAAGGATTTGGTTGGTTTTGGACTTGAGGAAAGAGGTTTGGTTTGGAGTTTATTGCTTTTTTTAGGGTTAACTGTAGGGGTAAGCGACAAGTGTTTCAAAATATCCCTTTTAATATCTACCACAAAGACCGGAACACATGGCCTACTTCTTATGGGTGGGGTTTTGTTCTCACGGGAAAAACAAGCACCAAAATCAGTTTGAAGATATGAAATCTCGTTATGAAGCAGGGACGGACACGTAATTTCAACAGGGAATCCAAAATTTCCTTTCTTTTCAGAGCAGTAGGCCCATAAAAGAATCCGAGTTCCAAGTTGTCGTTCGCCGAAAAGCTTATAAAGATCTGCAAATATGGACACTGGGCTTCAGGTAAAACAAAAAATTCTTGTAGAAGTAGAAGCTTGCACAACCACTCGTTATTTTCTCATCTCTTTCAGCCTGTTTTTGTCATCCTTTGTGATCTTGTGAATTGGGTTGATGAATGATGATATGATAAATTGATTGATGATGATGATAATAATAAATCTAGATAGAATCATCATCAAATTCTACATAAAGCTTCAAAATATAGTTTTCTCAACCAGGGACAGATCCAAGGAGGGGGCGGGGAGCCATGCCCCCTAAAACGATAAAGTTACGTTCGTACCAAACATCAAAACTACACATCATCCAGACTGAAAAGTTTGGCCTGCGCGGGCGAGATCTGACCCGCACAGCTCAGTTTGTAAAATTTTCCTGACCCTGCACTAGCCGCGCACATTGTCCAAGCCACACAGTTGGTAACATAATTAAATTGTGAGTTGACCCGCGCACACCGGCGCAGTTATCGTACAGCGAGATTATCTCGCACGCGCAAAAGCCAAACTTTGCAATCTGGCACATCATCTTAGTCTCAGGTGAGTGGGTGAATCTCCAAAAATGTGATGTTTTAATCAAGAATATTATTTATGTATTCAGGAAATAATCAAAACTAAATCTATTGGGCAAAATCTAAACCTAGAAATATAGTCCCAAAAATTAACTAAATATATCAGCAGTGCTAAGTAGATTAATCCTTGCCAGATAATTCTACTTTTGAGCTTATCATGAACAAACAGCATCATTGATTTTTATCAGAAAGCCATCTTAGACACCAGAGTCTGAGTAATGGGCTTGAACAAAACGGGAAGTGGGCTAATTGGATTAGGATCGAACATACCCCTCTCTTACATGGCATAAAAGATTCTTTATAGAGACTTACTCCTTCACGATATGGTAAGCCCGGATACCATTTGACTCCTAAAGTTTCAAAGACGCACCCACTCCTAAGGATTTATGTTAATACAAAAAGGCTCACTCACTTTCTTGAAAAAAATTGAAATGTAATTTGTTTAAAAAATGACAGAAAAAGTTTGAATGGGCATGCATAGAACAAAAATCAGAAAGGGCGTTGCCAGCGTTGTATGGGGGTTGCAGGGGTGTGCCTCTGGGCCCCCTTAACCTTTCTCTGAAAATGGCCCCTCCCCCAAACTGTAATGCTGGATCCGCACCTGATCTCAACATTCACCTGTAGTGGAACGACTAAAAGGTTTCAGAAAGAAGAGAATGCCCCTTTAGGCCAGAGTGCAGAGTGTGTCAATTGTACAGTCGAGATCTAAAGCCAAAAGGGTGCCCCTAGGTGCACTTCCCATTGTTTTCTATCTCTTAGCAACCTCCGAAATCTTTGCAAAAAACCCCCTTCTCTCCAGCCTGGCCTTGAGGATTTATGGTAGTTACTTACTACTTCTTAGCAAGGTATTGCTTTATGATATGTGGTAAAGACTGTGCTAAGGGTTCACCAGCCTAGATTGTGCTTTGAAAATCATATCACAGCCTTACAATGCACCCCCTTAATTTTTAGTTTGACATATGAGGATTTAGAGCCCAAGCTAGCTAATATCTCAAGCCCACATACAGTGTGTCTACAGGTGCACACTAATGTACTGACACAATACAGAAGCTGCATGCAAATTGTTTATTGCAAGCAGTATATGATTGAATCATCCGTTGCCATCTTCTCTTATCATGTATCTCCCTCATCAATGGAAATCCTGAAGTTGAGCAATTCCAGAAATTTTGACATTTTTGATCTTTTATTTTTAGGAAGCATCATTGTATTCAATCAAAGGAGTGGCCATTTTGGATAATGATGGTGATCGTATTTTAGCTAAGGTAGGTGTGCATTACAAAATGGTGCTGATCTCCTATTGAAGCTGGGCAAAATGAGCTGGAAACTACTTTTAGACCTTAGACTGCAGGGCTGAAGAAAAAAATTTGCCTCTGATTACGAATTTTTTTCTGGGAAACCTATCTTATTGATAAATTTATAAGGTCTATGAAAGCATATTAGGGAAATGTTTACAGACGTTAAAGTATCAAAAAACAAAATCAAGCATCAAAATTTAATTGTTGAAAATACTTCAGACTGCCTCTGGTAATACTCTAGATTCTAAAATCTGCATGTGATTGGTGTTTGTTTGTTCACGCTTTTTATCCAGCCCTGTTAGAACGATTCATCAGCATAACACTGTTTATATCCTCTTGATCCAAAAAGCAAGACAAATCAGAACGAGGAAAACAAAATGAACAAACCTTTTTGTAGAAGGAATGCCATCATTCAAAGATTATGTTACTCATTGAAAGATTATGAAATTATATTTAGTAAGACGAAGCCAAAAGTCATAGCCAGAAACATGATAATGAATCATCATCATCATCATCATCATCATCCATCACTTATCATCACTACAAGTCTGGCATCTATAATTTCTTTATCTTGCATCTATGAATTTCTGCATTTCACTTTCTCTCAGTTGAAACGTAATCCTAAATTTTATCTTTATTTCTTTATAGTACTATGATGACACATTTGCATCAATCAAAGAGCAGCGAGAATTTGAAAAAAATCTTTACAACAAAACATCAAGACAAAATGGTGAGTTAAACCTAATGCAAAAGTCTGTTTCTTCAGAGAGTTGTTTTTGCCACATTTTCATTAGAATGAGATATTTGTTTTAGAGATGCTTTACATTACTTAGACCCCGTTTACACAGAACAGATTCTAATGGGTAAGGATCCAATTTAGAACCGTGTCCATAATTGCTAGCGTTTACATACAAACGGATCCATTTCAGATCGCGTTTACACTGGAACGGATCCACAGCCAGATCCAGCCTTGTTTTCAGCTCTTTGACCCGAATCTAATTACAAAACAAAGCAAATTTTGCCTCGCTTTCGATCCGTACCCGTTTGGGAACGGTTCCAACCATTTTACACTAGACCTAAACGAGCACGGATCCAAATGAGTACACCTTGAAAAGCAATCCCGAATGGGTCCAGATAGCAGACCCAAATGGGTACAGATCCGCTGGTTTAGTGTAAACGGGAGGCCTATCTGTGGTCATTTGGGTACGGATCCATTTGGATTTGTGCTAGTGTAAACAGGGTCTTAAACAACAGCTTACCAGAATTGTTTGAACTTTTTCTTCACTTGATTATAGGTTAGACCCTAATGCTCATTTGTAGAAATATTTTTTTCAGTGGTACTAGATATAAATTTATTTGAAAAATCTTACTTGTGCCTTATTGAATATTTACCCTGAGTTGTAAAGATCTACAAACTTATTTATTTGTTTGATGTCATGGCTTCCTAGGTTTGGAGCATGAAGCCTTGAATAACCCTAACTTGATAACCAAAGGCAAATACTATTTTGTATTTACTAATTTTGATAATTTACAAACTTTTGATACTTATAGAGATTTAGAAAATTAGATTTTTAACATATTTTGAAATATTTTTACAGCTGAAATAATAATGTTGGATGGTCTAACAGTGGTTTACAGAAGCAATGTTGACTTGTATTTCTATATCATGGGATCCTCTCACGAGAACGAGGTAAGTATCAACTTTGTTCGGTTGCATGTGCGGGCTTCATTTTTCAATGGAGTAAAAACTCCAAGAGCATGCTTTTTTGCCAATTTTCATTTCACCAAAATTTCATTGTTCCAACAAAATTGGTTTCAAAGTTCAATCAAAAATCATTCAAATTCAGTTTCTTAGTAGCTATGTCTTATTTGAAATGCACAGGGATGCCCTAGGATACATAAGTACTCAAGAAATTACAAGAACTACAAGCGTAAGAAATGCACATGATTAAAAAAGCCATTATCTCCCAGTTATTATTGTGTTGCTTGAAAAGGTATCAGTGTAGAGACTGTATGATACAAGTATAGTATGATACAAGAGATGGGATATTGTGCTACAAGAGGTGGATGTGAAGGCTGAGGGTGGGACATGATGATACTAGAAGTGCTGCATGCATGTAGTCCCAACTTCAGCACTTGCATCCACAACTTGAAGCATAATTTTACCGCCTCCATTCGACAGAGTTTTCACTTTACTGTTAATCAATGTAGCTTGTTGCATTGCAAAGAATCAATAGAAATACGCATCAAATTATTTAGTTTTTCTGCTGAATGTTGTCAAGAATTTATTGTCAAGAATTGACTCTACTGAAAATCTACCATAGAGTTACAACAATAATGTGTTTATTTTGTTGTAGACGGTTCTTTCTGATGACTGTCAGGCACATGGAAAGTCTTTCTATAGATAAGTTCATTCTATGTATTTTCTTCAGCTAAGTCGGCAATGATAATCTTAAGATAACCAAGAAAAAATTCTAAATCTTTATTTTTGGTTTTAGTTAATCCTGGCAAGTGTGTTGAATGCACTTTATGACGCCGTGAGTCAAATGTTGAAGAAGAATGTTGAAAAGAGGTTTCTGATGGATCATCTTGATGCTGTTTATCTCGCAATTGATGAATTGGTGGATGGAGGGTTCGTGGAAATATTCATTAAATTCAATACAATTTAATGGCTATCTTCATATTCATCTAGTTTATGTTTATGATTGGTACAGAACTTTAGGATGGCGAGGGGAATTTGAAACATAGCAAATATTTTAACTACTTAAGCTTTGCATTGAATGTGCAGCCTTTTTGAAAGAATTTTAGGCTGGTTTCTTATTCAAGGGGGTTTCATTTTCATTTTATTCTCTGTGTTTTGTATTTATTTTTTGTAAATTATAATGATTTTTGGAATTATGAGATATAATTTGAATACTAATTGGCCAATGTGCCTTAATCATGAAATCATCCCCATCGATAAAAATTTACATAATCCATACAAAGTTGTATATGGCAGTCACTCTAGAAAGAGTAGGCCAAAGTCACAAACTATCAAGACATATTCGTTAACACTCTCTCTCTCACCACAAAGCCTTTAGACAAACTCTCCCCAACAAAGTCACACATGACACATGCCTACTTAAAAGAAATCTCGTAAGGTGATATATTGAATGTTAATTTTATATTTTAGTGTCATCCTTGAAGCTGATTCAAATAACATCGTCCAAAGAGTGGCAATGAAGGTAATCCATGCTACGATGATTGCATGTGAATCTCTACATAATATTTTATGCTCCAGACACACTGATGCTTATTTGAATCAAAAGCTGTTCGAATAATCAAACAAATACACATACTTTGGAATATGGAGAGGATTGAATGCGCTCCGTTTTCAATGTGAAGCATCGTATTTGCCTGGAGCAGTGTGAATGCTTTATCGCATTCCTAGTGTTTACTTTTGAAGTTTTTTTACACTAACTTTAGCAAGGTAGAATAGAGTTGAGTGTGAGAAGTAAATGTCAAAAGCTTGCAAAAACTTTCCTAGATTTTGAGGAAATAATTGTTTTTTTGGATAAAAACCCAGATCGTAGAAAATCTAAACAATGAAGCTACAGGAGGATATGACATAAATTTCCAGATATGCCATCTTTGTTAACCAGTATAAAAATTCAAGCCTAGACATAGTGCAGATTTATTTGAATAATGCTAAAATAATGCATACGTCGGAAAGATTTGGATAGTTTTGTTATTATTTACGCAGACGATGTTATTATTTTTTTTCTAAATGTGGGGTCTTAATGAAGGCTATCTTAACAGGTTTTCATCTTTGAAAAGGTTTTAAATAAATATCAGGCAATGTGAACGAGGCCTTCATTAATCAAAATTAATGTTATCCGATGTTTTATTTCAGATGGAGGTTGAAGTTCCATTATCAGAACAAACTGTTGCACAGGTATGCATTCGTAAATTTCAGCAAAGTATCTTGTATTACTAAGTAAACCACTGCGTCCTCGGTTAAGTTTAGCTTTTCATATCCCGAAGTAAAAACATCAACGGAATATGGAGTAATACCATTGAACAAGTCTTTTTGCAGTGGAATCATTGAGTTATTGAAGAGCTTTCTATGAAGAAAAATCCACAAGTTTCTTGATGCTTGAAATCGTGAAAAACGCTGGCATCACCATCATGGCATGTCAGAATAGAAGGGGGTGGTTTTGATACCTTATTTTATATTTTTTGCGCAAGTTTTTACAAAAGTTTTAGTATAGAGTGAAGCATTTTGCTTTTTTTTTTAGCCAAGAAGGTGAAATAAACCCAAACAGTTATTTATAGTCCTTAATATTCAAAAATATTCACCATATCATTTATGTAGGGAATGCGTAAATATACGATTTTAAGAGAGAATAAGGCATACGCTGTGCACTTTCAACATCAAATGTGAAACAAAGATGCACAACAATAGGCTGCCTAACCATCTTCTTCTATAAACTATGGGCATACGTTGTGTACTTTCAGGTAGTATTCAACATCAAATCTGATGGTTTCGTATACTCCCTAAGTGTCCCTAAAACCAATTTTTGATGTAAAGTAATAATGAAATATTTCTTATTGTAGGTTATACAGACAGCCAAAGATCAATTAAAGTGGTCATTGTTAAAATGATGAACGATATGACATTTTAAAGTCGGAACAATTAATTTAGTTTTCAAGGAATAAATGGGAAATAAATACTAGGGGTACCTACAGATAGATACATATACATTTTCACTGATTAACTCCCCACTCTGTTTGACAGAACGAAACAAAATTATTTTGCTCTTTTGAACGAGAAACCAACCAGGACCCCTTTACTAACGCTGCCCCCCTCCTTGAATATTTCTCCCAATCAATATAGACCCCAGATACCTGGAATTTATTCGCAGTACACCTAAGAAATTGAAACAACTAAGAATATACAAATTTTTGAACTCAAAATAATATTCAATGTGAACAAATTTCATTTATTTACAAGCATACTTTGAATATTACGATGACAATGTCTTTTTCTGTTCGTGATTTATTAGTTAACAATACATTTAACTATGACACATTCCGATCGCTGGTTAAAACTACGACCAAAAACAGTCTTTTGAAGTTTTCGATCAAGTAAAAAAATCCAACAACGTATCATATGTGTTGCTATTCATCTAATACCGAGTTCTTGGATTGCAATTTAAAGAAATTGTATCTCGTGGAACAGTTCAGGTCCTCGTATCTTGTTTTTGGATTCCATTATCGTGAAATATGCATAATACGTGGAGGCCAATAAATGGATCATTCATGACAATCCATCTTCTGCATGAATAAAACGAAGAACTAAATCATGCAACGAGTAGGAAAGGGCAGGAAATGGGCCATGGTAGCTGGGAAAGAGGAAATCTATCATCTTCCTAATGAGTGGATATATTTCTTTTGCCAACTTCATCGTTTCTGGGTCATTTCTACTCGATTACTACTGAAATTCTACTTGTTTCAAGCCGTTTCCTACCCTTTTCTACCCTTTACTTTCAGTTTCCTTCTTGTTTACTATCCGTTTTCTAGTCATTTCTACTCGTTTACACAGTAAAAATTATTGTTCTTCAAAATTATGGACAATGGTATTTTTCGTCCCTGCTTTTCGGACACTGCTTTCCATAAATTGTCCCCATGTTGTCATTAATTCATCTATAAATTTTGTTTTGGGAATTGAAAGCATTTCATTCATAATTTGTCCCCAAATTGTCACTAACTATGTATACTACTCATTTCTGCTCGTCTCCTGCTCGAGGCCTAACATTGTCGTAATGTACAACATGCATGAAAAGCATTTTTACCATGTATGTCGTACCACAAGAGATCTTATTCCGACATACATTGATACCCTGAACGGGAGTTTATGAGATTTGAATTCTGCTTCATCCCAAATACTGACTTCATCTGTAAATTCTCCAATTTAATTTCCTGTTCACTTGCTGATAGCTTCGAAGCACTCACTGAAAAAAAATAGAAACGTTTTCATAAAAAGCAGCTAAAATTTCGTATGCACGAAAAAGAACGCTATCTTTGACAAATTAAAAAATTTTCTATCGAGTCGATTTCTTGTTTAAAAGTAGCCTTATCGACTTGTGAATACTATTTATGAGTGCGTTCTGAGATCAGATGGTCATGGGGTCATGTTCCCCTGTTCCCTTATAGAAATTGCAAATGTTCCCTCATTGTTCAAAGAAGAAATGTTGATCTTTTGTGTTCCCTGATCCCTGCTTGCTGTCAATATTCCCTTGTTCCCTGTTATATTTTTCTAGTGTTCCTTTGTTCCCTCTTTAATTTTAGGCATTTTCCCCTGTTCCCTGGGACCCCTATATGACCCACAGATCTCAGCAAGCTTTAAGTTTGGTTGAACAAATGTTTTTAATTAGGTCATTTCTCGTTTCCATTTTCAAAATCCATTTAAAAACTTCCAGAAAGCCACAGTGTTGGTCTTCTTCAAATGCAACGTAGAATGACATCAGAGAGTGCCAATGTGACTGCGCGGGTTGCAGAATTTGAAACACCTCTTTTCACGAAGGAAAAGAAAGGTCGGGAAACGCATAAATTATCATTGAATAATAACTGGCTTTTATTTCATCAACAATTTTACCAAACTTAGAATTGCTCTTAAACAGGGAGATAGGAAGTTCAATCTGGAGGGTAGAATACTTCAAGGGCTTTTTTGAATAATTTTGAGGGACAAACTCTAAAAGAAGGAAAATTGTTACACTAACACGCTTAAAATTCTCTTCTTTTTCTTCTACTATAGTTAGTTTACTTGTTTGATTTTTACCTAGTTGCTGACTTGCCTTGTTATTAAAAAGTGCGTTTTTTCAAATGAATAAAAATTAAGATCATAAAAAACCTCACTTACTCTTTAATGTAGAAGAAGATATAAGCACTTCGTGTTCTACCATATCTAACTTCATACTCGGTAACCTGAAAAAAAGATTTCAATTTTACACATAGGCTTATTTTATTGGGTTGAATTTCTTATGCTATAGATAATTGTGAAAATTTTCAGTTCAATTGCAGCTTTAGTAAAAAACAATTAACAGAAATTTTAGAAAAAAACGGGCCTGTCCGGGAGTTGAACCCGGGACCTCTCGCACCCTAAGCGAGAATCATACCACTAGACCAACAGGCCACTTGTCACATAGAGAGGAAAACGAGGATATAATTGCGATTCTCAAGTACCATACAGATAACTTTGAAAGTTTCAGTACTAATATCATTTGCCAAATACTTGAGGGACGCTTTCAAGTCCCAAAATAACGATTTAAAAAGCTTGACCGTGATCGCATCAGCTATAATTGCTTCGTTGTTGTTAGTGTTACCAACTTAAAATTTATTTAAATTTAAGTTAAAGTTTCTTATTTTTGTTCAACTTATATTCTAATATTCATTTTATTCTGATTAGATTTTGTCTTCAGATTGCTGTTAGGACGACGATCCATAATATTGTGTAGCATGTCTGTTATATAAAGGATGGTATAAATGAAATGAAAAAGATCTGAGACTTCCAGTTTCAAATGAAAAAAAAATGTATCACTAAAAACCAGTTAATCCCTTACCTTTTTCACAGCACTGTCGTTGTAGCTCTTCCATTCCTTCCCTTTGCAATCAAACACATCTGAGATGTAATGTCCCGTATCTGAACTGTCACCCATGTGACTCACTATCCCCAACAGACGATACTTCTTGGGAGGGGCGTTCGATACTTGTGCTTTCTAAAGGGAAATCAAAATATCAATCGAGATTGTGAGAATTAAAATGACCCTAGTGGGACTCGAACCCATAACCTCTAGATTCTAGTTGGGTCATTTTGTCCTACTCGAGTCTCTAGGGTCATTTCCATTCTCACATATTACCTCGATTGATTTCCAAATCCTGTTTCTCCTAAAATGAAATATCAGCTGGATTTTGAAGTTCTGGATACCTTACGAAGCCGCACAAAATTGATTGCTAACTTTTTTAAAAGCAGGTGTCTGTAAAGCAGGCGTCTTTAATGGTAAAATGTCAATACCTTAAAGTTATCTAAAGGGTTGCTTATTTCTTTTTCTAATATAGCATTCTCTTATCTATTGTCTTCATCTGTGATTGCTTATTTCAATCTCATATCCAATATCCAATACATTAAGATCCCGCAACTAAGAACCTACATTTTTAGGAGTTAGCCTAAACAGGTTCTTAAATGAATTGTAGTTAACAGCAGAAATAATGATGGTTAATGATTGTTTGTAGGTTTTTGGAACCTTCCTTAAATACCATTATTATTGTTCGTAAAACCACTAAACCTTTAAACCTAAAACTGAAATTACCTTGGCTTTTTTCTTTTCAATGTTATCTGACTTGTTTTCTTCGAGTTTGCGTTTCGTAGTGGGCTTCTTAGAAGCCGAAGCTTGGTCGAATTCTGATTAAGAAATACATATCAATCATCCCAATATTTCTGACGAGACAACTATAAACACCAAGACAACGAAATACTAGGAAGAAATTCTCGTGTCACATATGTGCAGTACGGAGTCAAATGGTCAATAGATGTGGGCAGATACCTTTGAGTACCGTGGGGGATGTGAAGTATGTATGGAGAGGCATTCTGAGTACCAAGGGAGGTTTTCTGTACCCTGGTAGGCATCTTCAACTACCGTAGGGGTTCGTATTCAGTACGTTGGGGAGGCATCTTTGAGTACCCCTGGGTAAGATGACAACTGTTTAAGTACAGCACAAGCAATCCTTCGTGATTATTACTGAAATCCACTGCCGTTGTAGTTTGGTAAATCATCACACAGAGATTTCATATCACTTCCTTGATTTTTGCTGTTTGCTTACAGATACACAAGTTTATTTAGTTTCGACTTTGACTTTTCAGGCATTTTTAAGTTATGTTTTTGTGATTTTAGATAAAAAAATATTCTTTAATTTGAACAAAAGTTTTAGTAAGATACCTCCCCCCATGCTAATGATTAGAGTACTAATACAGTGCAAATATTATTAAAGCTAAGTAAATCTTGGTAAAATATCAACATCTTCATGTCCTTTGTATCATACCCTGCTTCATAATCATAATTGCATTTAAGCGTTTAATTATCTCTATTGTATTGCGTCGTCTATATCTTCATCTTAGCGCTCGATTTACAGAGGTACAGATCGATATAGATTGGAGACCAGAGAGAAGACTGACTCGAAGTTTGATTTGATGAATATAGTCTGTCTAGTGATTTTCAAAACAAGAAACTTTGAGTAAAGGAGAGCCAGTCTTCTCTCTTGTTTCCTATCTAAGATTTTAATAATTTGCAAGCTTGTGTCTGTAATTCAATAACAATCATTAGTGTTAAATACAGGAGTATTCTAGAATTGTCTTATATATATATATAACTTGAAGTCTGATTTGAAATTTATCCACAGCAATATTTATCACTTTTGTATTACAAAGGTCGAGACATGAACAATAACTTATTAAGAAATTTAAACAAACCTTGCATACTCCGTTCCAGAGCAATATTCATTTGTTCGTCTTCGCTATCAAGTAGCGAAATACCCTGCAAAATTCATAAGCTGACCGTGAATGTGTAATTCCCAACAAAACATTAAAAAAACATTTAATTTAGCTGCTACCGTAGCCACGGGGTCGCATTGGGTGGTATTGCCATCCCTGGTGCGATTGGAGTAAATTTTTACCAAATCTAGGAAATCTTTCAAGCAATCACTACGGTTTCCTAAATGCCAAGTTTTGCATCCTCTAGAATATAATTGAAATAGAAGAAAGCATCGACGAGAGAAATCATGAAAAATAACATATTTATGATTGAGATATAAATGGGCCTAAATTCTAAAAGTTGTCCTTTCTATAGTGTGCATATCAGATTTTTCCCTTAGCCTTACCCCTACCCCACTAAAATTTTTAACTGACTTGGACATTTTGCGACCTAAGTTCTAAAGGCCTGGCTGCCGGGCTGGCTGCTAGACAGTGTTGGTAGATGAATGACTCCACATTCTCTAATAGCACTTTCACACTGGCAGTCGAACCAGCTAAAAACCAAACCAAAATTGAAGACTCTGATTGGTCAATCCGATCATTTGAATGCTCTCGATTGGCTAAAAAGTTACCAGGAGTGCATAAAACTGGGTTAAAAAATTATATGAATGAAATATCATATCTTTTTATCTACAAGATGGAGGCTGGAAATGAAAAGATTGAAAAAATCCAATTTCGAAAAAAAAAGCAGATGATTAGCAAAAGCCAAAAAAGCAAATGCAGATGGTTAGCAAAAGTCACTCTAAGAATTGTATAAAATAGACAAAAAACCTGAATTTTTTCTTAAAGGGTAGGAAAAAGCTAATAAACTCCAAATTAAAAAGCAATCGTAAAATGGAATATATAACATTTGGATAAAAGAAATGGGTTACCTAGAGGAGATTAAGAACAGTTAGACAATTTTCCAACTTAGGTCCAGAAGGAACAGAAAAACTTAAATTTTGAATATTGCAAAAACATCAATGAGTGTCAGACGCAAACTTTATATGTTTTGGATTTTTGTATTACGTTCACGATTTTCTCCCTTACGCAGAGTCATATAGTAGTGACATAACTAAAATAAACTCGTGAGCATAACATACTGACTAGCTATGCTCTCTTTACCTTTTAGTTCTTGCAAAATTGAGGAAATTACTCAAAAGTATGTCTTCCATAAATTGACTATAATATGGTATGGTCAATTTTCATAGAGAAATGTTCTAAAATAAGGTTTCTAATTTAGCCCTTCTCCTTGAAAATATTTTTTGCTTAGTTTGAGAAAAGGTTCACCTGGCAAAATTTTAGCAAAAATAATGTGGTTTCTGGTTCGCTGAGAATATAGTTAAATGAATAAATATAACTTTATTTCCCGGTCACGGCACCAAAATTTTTGAAAAAGCATACGCTTGAAGCGTCAGTGATTATTATTCGTCTTATCTAATGGCACTTTATACATACACAATTGTATTGGATGTAGACTGAATTGGATAAAGAGGGAAGAAAAGTTACCTCCATAAAAGATGGCTGATCAGCATTATTTCTACTTCGCACATTGGTAAAATTGCAATTTTCTTTATTCCTTGATTGATCCATTTTATTTGCCTCCGTGACAGTCCAGCTATCACTGTTACTTTCCTTTGTCTCAGCAAAGTTATTTGCTAGCAAATCAGGGGGGATATTCGTTTCATGATCTGACAAAAATGGAGTTTTGTCTGCTTTAATGCTTTCCATCATGGCCCATTCCAATTGCTCCTCTTCTGTCATGGTATCTAGGCTGACTGTTTGCATTGAAAGACGTTTTGCTTCTTCTAATTCCTTGTCGTAAGCTTCAGTTTTGGTTTCATCAGGGTCAGTTAGTCTAAAAAAACAAATAATATTTGAAACAATATCTAAAATATTCAAATTATCAAAACCACTGGGTTAGAAAATATTGTTTAATGCCTTTGCCCCTGAAAAAAAGTTAAGTGGTCAGTACGAAAAATAGAACCAGAAATCTTGATGGGAAAAGTGAGACTTATTAAACACCATAAAATCACCTTGGCTCGGATGGGAGACTGAGCCTCCTTCTCACTTTTGTATCTGCCTGAAAGAGATCATCATCCGAGGTCTCGTTCGAGAGGGATGGCTGCTTTAAAACACTAAGAGGGAAACCAAAATAGATCAAATTAGAAAAGTCTATTAGATATCAAATTAGTTATTTTAACGAACGATTTCGCAAACACTACTTATTTGGCAATTTCAGATTCATTTCTGTAAAGAAGTTAGAAATCATCATTCTTGAAATATAAATGTAAGGCAATTGCTCCAGATATTTTATACTTCAACTACACTATTCATCTATCCGTACATGAAGTACTATTTATCTATCTATCTATTAAGTATGTTGATTCACTCTTTGTTCTTTAAAATGCTTGGTGATGGTAATATTGATTTTTAATGCTTGATATAAAAACCGGAATATAGTTTCGACGGGAATTCATGTTCACCTCCCACTACCTGTTGATATCATTCACTAGCACACAAATCATCCTGGTAATTGAAACTTTTTAAAAGGACTCTGCATCGATTTTCAACAAACTGAATAATCAGAATTTTATAATTTTTACGATTTGTCATAATCACCAACACTTTGTCATGGGTGAAGGCTATACCTGTTTATTTGCCAAAATATTTGGATTCAAAAGGCATGGTCTTACACGGTAAATCTTAATCTTCCAGAGCAGGGTACTGCCATTCTCATATGCCATCACCAGGTCTCAAGCCCGGGTTTTACCCACCAAATGCAAGCACGTAAACTATTGTTCTAAACAAGTCTTAGCCGAATATGATATTCAAGAATGAAAGAGCTATAAGAAAGTTGTTGTGAAATACCTTTTAGTGAGTCCTTCGAATCCTAAAGGATCATTCGTTTTTTCCGTACATAAAGCACCTAAACAACAATAATAATATACTAAAAGGATCGTCTTAAACGGTTGCTAAGATTTTTCGGAATCACTTGTTTGTAAAGATTTGATTTTTCACTCCTCAAATCGTCGATAACGGACCAAATAAGCAATCAAATAGAGTAAGAGCCTGCATGTAAGAACCTTCGTCAGATTAAAACATACAGCCTGAAATTTCAATAATTCACCTCTAAGAGCCTAGTCATCCTGAATTTTGAAAAAGGTTCTTCTAAACATTGAAGTATTTGTTTGAATCTTGGAAAAATGTTATGTAATTTGCGAAGTCTGTATTTTAGTTTACAGAAACAGTGTTGGATAAATTTGAGTAGAGTGGTAAAACGAGACTCAAAAGACTAGACCTTGCATCTCGATGGGCCTGTTTCATTGTTTCCCACTAATCAGGAGATGTTAACATTTTAGTCTAGTCTTCTAACGGTGGCGTAGCCTAGTGGTTAAGATGCCGAATTTCTGGTCCTCTAAGGGGAACCTTTGTGGTGTCGAATCCACAAACGATCGGAATAATGAACTAGAAGCCGTCAGCCAACTCAGCTGTCCATCCTTTCGAGGTCAATGAATGAGTACCCAGGATATTCGTTCTAGAAATATATTATCCTGGGGGCACAAGCTGCAGGTGCACATCAGCAGTACAGTTGTCCGACCCTGACCTGTGTTAATAAATGCTTGCTTAATTGCTGGCTAAATGTATTCTGTAATTTGTAAATCTCATATGTATCTTAATTGTCAACCTAGAACAGGGATTGTTCCTAGACTCCCTATTATGGCTTTGTCTCAAGAATGAAAATTCACAACCTTTTTACAAACAGTTTGTAAAACTTCAAAAACTTATAAGAACTCTCTATCCTTTAAATAATAACCGAAACAGCCTGGTCCAAAAGAGGTGGGTTGTTATAAACGGGTTTTTACTGTAAGCCATGTATACTAAAAACACAATGCTCATATGAAGAATGAATATTCATTTCAAATTCAGGCAATCAAATATTACGAACCCAGGTCTAATTCAGTAGGGACACCAATGGAGTTCAATTTCTTTTTACACTTGGTAGAGTCAGCATCTATACTGTATCTCTTAAGATGCAGAATTATAACCCTGAAAAATAGAAATACAAGGCTCATTTTATGATAGATATGGATGTGCAATAATAATTCTACAATAATGTTACATTATCATAAAGAGAGACAATCAAATCGTTTCAAAAGTTCTGTTAATTCATTCTTATTTTTCTGTTATTTTGGAGGGTGGTTTTCATTCCATAATGATAGTGATATTTTATATAAAGTAATAATAATGATATAATGACATAGTAGAAATAATGCCATTTCTATAGTGTCAAAGTAGCTCAATGTATCTTTGGGTTGCACCTTGAAAGAGATAAGAAAATGGAAAGAGATAAGAACCGCACCCATGTAAATTAGGAATTACCTGGGGAGTTTATTGAAATTATGAGATAGGCTGGCATCGACGGAGCCACACTTGTCACACTTATAACCAACACTTTCATTCTGTAACAAAATGAGAAAAGATGCAGTGATGAAAGATGAAATAGTAATTAATGGAAGAGAACAATTAATAGAGAAGCGAATCTATGAAATTTACTAATAACTTGATGACCCACCCGTTGGGGAAGTTCGTCGCCCTCAGCCATGTGCAGTGTGGTGGTAAAAAACACGGATAGCCCATCCCTACATATGGTGGGTGATGGAGCAATTTTTGAGGTTGATGTTGCCCGGGTTGATCGATTAAATTAAGTGCATGACAGCTCAGATAATGAAGCAATGACGCGCTACGACAGTCGCAATCGTTAAAAAACGTTTCATATTTGACGTTACTCGTTAAAAAATGGTCCCTGAATCGTTGATGATTGCCTAACAATTAATGGAATCATTACAAAATCCTTAAAAAGTCACGGCTTAATGGTTACAAATTGTTCCAAACGATAATTTGTGTCCCGACCTAATATTAGTCTTCATACTATACTTTTTTCTATTTGACAGGCGAGTCATTAAGCGGCTTGAGTTTAGCTATATGTATCTGATGCTAAGCTTGGTAGTGTGAGGTCAACATCTGAAGGTGTTGACTAAACAACTCACTCCAGCTTCCTTTGGAAGGGACGCCAAACTAGGGGTCCCATACCCCTGCTAAAAACAAAACTTCTGGTATTTCGCAGGCTTTTCGCAAGCCAGCACGTTCGATATCAACATCTAGGTGAAGTGCATAAAATGTCATGTTGGATCCCTTCTAAACAGCTCTATCTGATATTAGAGCACATCGTTTCTATTCGCAATGTTTAGGACCCCCAATGGTACAGTCACTAAAATCAAATCATGAGAACAAATCTTAAATAGTCAGAAGAGCCAAAAACATCAAAACGAACCTCAAAGTAATCATGAAGAAGGTCTTGTAAATCCTTGTCGTCTGGATATGTATTTTCGTCCCTAAACAAATCAAAGATAGCTCATATCAACTGTTTTAATGCGATATTGTTAAACCCATATAAAAAATATTCCACGAATATAAACCTACTCTAAATAATCCTGTACGGCCATGAAAATCTATCTTTAATTAAAATTATAGGACTTTTTTGTAATCAAAAAAATATATTCTGTCACTATGTTGGATACGTTTGATTGTCCGAAATTCGAAAAAAAAGTTGTTGCTTCCAAATTCAGTTCAAACCAAAAAGGAGTTATTGTCTTCCTCTTTTCGACCGTAAGTCTGTAATTTCCAAGATTTCATATAAGAAATAAATTCTTAACTGCAGCGCTTCCTCCATTTTGCTCAAATTAAAAGAGTCATTAATATTTTCTTTAGAAACCTATTTAATTGTTCGTGAAAATACATCTCGCAATGAATCGAAATCAAACATCAAACTTACATTTCAGGAATATCCAGCGAGAAACTGTTTAAATTTTCTTCTCTTGTAATTCGTTCATGACAACTAGAATTTCAGAAGAAAATCATCAACTTATAAAAAAGTGAAAAATTTACAAATTCATCAATGCATAAGGTGCAACAAAGTGCAAGGTGAAATTGCCAGAAAAACGCCTCGCTAGAAATTAACCATACTGAATCCAGGCTTTTTCGACCTTAAGGACCCCCTCTTAAATCTGGACAGAAATATGCTATGGACATGAAATTGGGTATAGTTAGATTTTGGCAAGTTATAAACAAAATTGAAAACCAAACATTCCAAATTTGAGCTTACAAGTAATGATGTCACTAACTATGTGACTAATGATGTAACTAATGAATTATATCATTAATGATGTCACTAACGAGTGATGATGTCACTTTTTATGTAAATTGTGTCTCAAATTATGCAAAAAGCTGAAAAATTGCACTGGTAGTTTCATTGTCATGGGCAGCCATATATATTGGAGAACTCAATTCAATACATTGAAAGTCAT
Source organism: Pelagia noctiluca (assembly GCA_963924455.1). Lineage (NCBI taxonomy): Eukaryota > Metazoa > Cnidaria > Scyphozoa > Semaeostomeae > Pelagiidae > Pelagia > Pelagia noctiluca. The sequence goes on along the minus strand of OZ004331.1, from coordinate 7,439,708 downwards.
ACAAAATCAGTGGGTTGTATTGTGTGCTTTGACCATTTTTGGAATGATGAGAGGAATCGAAATTTATGAACACTCTTGGCCGCATGAATTAAGTCTGAGTAAGTAATTTCGACCCAACATTGTTCCTCACTAGGTTTTTGCTTCGTCATCTTTCTAAAGATTCACAGCAGCATTTATGATCATTATTTATAGGCCTTTAAAAACTCCTTAACTACCAATATCATTATTAGTAGAAGCGGTACACCAATTAAAGAATGAATAAATAAATGGATACTTACGTTTTGCATTCGATTGTATGTGAGATGACGCTTTCGAAGTTCTTGGCAATAGGGCACGATGCTTCCAGTTCCTGTGATGAAGAGGTCCGGTAAACAATTTTACTAAATCATACATAGTACTATGCAGACATGAACAATACTAGATCCCTTTAATTAACTTTGTGGTGCACAAAATAATCAAACCACAATATCAAGATTTTGGGCAGAAAGGGAAAGATGAAGGAAAAAAGATATAAGGGAAAAATGTTAGCACAGTATCATTTCAGCACATCTATCTCGTACCACAGTACCACCTATCCACAGTAGATTTCGGGCCCAATCCTTCTTAGGAGCCTATGTATGTAAATAAATAAATTCAAAAGGCAAATAATATGCCTAGGAATAGTCTTGAATTCTTAGAGGGGCTTTGTAGAAAGGTAAAGATGCTTGCGCCTCTTTGAATGAAAAATTGCTAAATTTAAGAGTCAAAAAGCATACTTTTCCTTTCTCCTCTTTCAAGGTGTCCAAACACTGCCCAAGAAATTCGTGTGCGTCCTAGGAAGATAAAAGTCAATCGAGACAGATAATACACCTCCCAGTGAACCAAATGGTAGTGCACAAATATTTAACTCGAGACCCTAGTAAAATTCTGGGAATTTATTGAAATTTTAGATATGGAGAATATCCAGAGTTAGAAATTTTGAGTGTGAAATTTCAAACTCTAAAAAATGTCGATCCTGGATTTAACTCCATTTGCAGTATTGCTTCTTGGAAAATATGCTGCTTAAGAATACAGTAAAAACCTTCATAAGAGCACCTTTATTAGTGTTCAGTTTTATTCTAAAAGGTTCTTTATCACGGAAAGTTTGACAGATTTGAATTGGGATGGGTGGTCTATTGGCGACACTTTGATTAATGATTCTTTCATATAGTTTAACTTTTTTTCTAGTATCATGTATTTATAACTATCTGATGATTGAAATTGCATAAGCAAGAAACTTCAAGTTATGGTAAAAGCTTGTTGTCTTAGTTCGGATTCCTATCCTGGTTTTTCTTTGGCATTGAAGACTTTTCCTCCAAAGGGACACACTAGAGAATTCTATATTATCATTATTATCATGTAAGGCTATATTTACATTTCGAAAGAACTTATGTTAATACAAGACCGGTTAATCAAAATTGTTAGAAAAAATTCTCTCGCACTAAATAAGAATGCTTTTCATTAAGAGCTGGACCAAATCGAAAAAAACATTTTCAACATTTTTCAAACTTACGTGTTGGGAATAACCAGAAAATCTAGCGTCTTGACTTGAAATAACTTTCTTGATGCTCCGAAGTAAGAAGCGTTGCTGGTCTTCGGACTTATTCGCTTTATTTGCGGCATATAAGTTGTATAGACCTCTGAAATACAAATACACAGTTTGAAAGTCAGTACTTTTTACAGTCTTTGCTGAGTACAAACAACAGAATGCCGACCTATTTCATTGCTCTTTCTTAGGGATTCTCTACATAAAACAACAAGCTAAAACGATACAGTAAAAGGTATTGATAAGCATATGTAAGATGATTTTTTATTTCTTGAGTTTCTAACTTTGAAAACAATTTACTTTCATGGAAATGTGACATCAAAGCGAGATGACTCTATATCGGAGAATCAGAGTCGTGTTTCCAGTTGTTATTAATTAAGGAGCTCGAAATTATTGTTCCAGTTGCGAAAAACATTTAACAAATCCAACAAGGACAGCATTCTTCCGGACCTAAATGACATCCCAATTCTAGATTTCTTAGTTTTAATATATCCTTATATTTCAGTTGTTGGGGTTAAAATTCATCTACTGTATCCCTTCGTGTCGTAAGAGGCAACTAAAGGGTTGTCGTCAGGAGAGGCACCCGGTCGTAAAACTTTGCTCCATAACAAGAATCTGAAGACTAATCCGTGCATGCATCGATCAAGCCATACTAGCACGGAAAACGGCCAGAACATAAATTCTGTTTGTGTGTTTGTTGCGTGTAATATCCTTACACCACGTTGGTTGGGTATTTTCGCTCATTTTCCAACCTGCTTATGCAACAAATTTTAAAACCAAGGCTTTGAAAGTTGAAAAGTGTATACAATATTTGTCAAAATCGTAGCTGGTCTGTCAGCATGAAAGCAGAAAGAAATAAGTTACCGGTATAAGGAGTTAGACTGCAAATTGTACAGCAATGTATGGTTGGTTAGATCCTGTGCGAATGTAGGTATGCCGAGCAGGCATTGGAGTATGACGTTCATGTAACATGTATTTCCCAGGTTTGCAAATCTAAGGAAAAAGAGAATAGTTTCATGAAAAATGGAATACTAACGTATTTTTACAAGACAGGTTTGAATCGATGGGCGTAAGAAAAGTATTTCAAAAGGCCTTTTACATTTTCAACGTTTTTATTGCTGTAACGCATTTGCTATTTTGTTACCGCCCATCATTTCAACAATTTTCTCACTATTTTAGTTATCTGTAAGCAGGTATTTTCCATGCATCACACAAGTTTTTTATACTAATATCATTAGTTTATTGCAAGGCTAGTGTAATGTGTTTCGAATGTGATAGAATATTTTGCCCAATACTATAGAAGTTTTTCTCCACGTTCTTAGTTTAGAATCGAGATTGTAAAACTGCTTGTGCAAGATTTTATAGTTTCACCAGCATCCAAAGAATAAATCTAAAATCATAACAACATCAAAACAAGATGAAATAACATACCCTGTTAAGGCTATGTGATTATTTGGACTTGATTTCTCCTCTCTCCTGTGGAATGTGTACTTGCTCAATGTAGAACGACTTCCAGATTTCCCAGTTGTTTTCCTGTCAACAAAAAGAATTCTTTGTTAATGCACCTTTATATTGAGTTAATGACACGTGACCTTGGACGAAGATACAAATGTAGGTCTTTGCATGACACAGTATATTTAGAATCTTTGTTTACCCTGTAAATGTTCTTGGAGTTGTTAAAGGAGATGTAGCGTAGAAGTTATTTGGTTTGTGCGTTGTTGTTTCTTCACCAGAGAGTAAGCCTAAAACGAAATTCAACAGAAAAAAATAAACCAAGCCAATTTATGAGAATGAAAATGACCCGAGTAGGACTCGAACCCACGACCTCTAGACCTGTATAGTACCAATCCAGCGATGAAGCTATGATACAACCAAGAACGAAAAAGCTATAATACATTTGTCTTATAATCATGTTGCTTTATTCCTCTTAACATTAAATTTCATTTCATTCTTGGCCACATGTCTTTGTTTTCAAGGGAATAATCCAAGGAGAATTTTTTTGTCTTAATGAATAACCATAAATAATCTTGAGTTCTTTGTGCATATTATTGCTAATGTCATTATTATTTCTTGATAGTTTTAATCTTATTGCACACAGTACCTTGATATTTGAGTGAGGCCCGGATGTTCTTATTTTCCAATTGCTCTAAAAGCGGGCCATAGTTCTCCCTTAAAAATCGAGCCTCCTTGTTTTATAAAGTGTGTTTTATAAAGAACAGTATAGCCTATGAAATCTCACATTAAAACTGTATTGAGATATCTTACTTTGAGTAAGTTTAGGTGTTGAAGTGACATCTCCGAATTGTATTGATTTTCGCGTTGTTGCTTCTGTGTCCAAAAGTCTTCTTTTATTTGATGATTTCTTTAGCCTTCAAGAAGATATTACAAATGACCTGCAGTTTGGTCAGACCTGGCCATTTAAGGATGGCAATCGCCTTGCTCCATCTCAATGCCCTCCCCGGGCACTTGACTTGGGCGGTAGCCTCCAAATTTGTTTAAATTTAAGGGAATCACAAACCTTGGTGAGTAATTTTGCAAAGGGATTGCCACTAGAGAGTAGTGAGGAACGCAGTTCACTGCCCACCAAATAAAAGTCGGCATGAACATATCTGAGCTCAGCGAGAAAAAATAGAAATATAGCAAAAGATAATAACCACTGAAGCTTTGCGCATGACACTCATCAGAGTAATATGTAAGGACACGAATCTTGCGTCATTCAAACATGATTCTGTTATTAGGTCAAAATTTACTCAACAACACAAAAAGAGCAAAAACTTGCTAGCTACTTTATTGATCTATCAACAGAGGTCTTGGGTACAGAGAAAGGGGGCTGAGCCCATAACCCTGAGGTCTGTAGATCACAATGATACCCTGCTATGAAAAAGATATACCAGACTCACCCTCCCGTAGAAGATGCATAAAACGTTTTCAGCTTCATAATATTTTCTTGGTTCGCTTTACCTAATAAATAAATTACAAGCAAATAAGCATCAGTATCATCAACAATACAATCAACTACTAGATAAAAAATACCCAAAAAACAGAATGATTTGGGGGTTTGACATCACTAACTTACCATAATCAAAATTGTTTGGGGATGAAGATGGACTGTTTTGTCTTTGCCTCGATTTTGAAATATCTGATAATGGAGATTTACCGCCAGGCAATTTCATTCTGAAATAGACGTACAGTATAGAGTTATTAAGCAGTGAAAACTAAGAAGATAAAACAATATAACTTTTCAAGAGGCGAGGGGGAATAAACTCTTTTCCTATTTGAGGACTTTAAGAATTACCTTGCCTTTCAGACATGGTATGCATCAAGTTGATCTCAGCTTGGGTATGGCTTAAGCACTCTAACATGTCTAACTGAAGCACTGTAACATGTTTAACTGAAGTAAGTTTTGTCATGTCAGATCATATGCGGCTTTCAAACTATTTCCTTCCTAAAGAACATTATATAGAGTGGGTTGTGACTTTATGATACAGCATACATGGTACGCTTACTACATTAATACCCAGTATGATGTAGCAACCTTCCAGAATGTACAAAGTAACAACAGTAAACCTGATTACCTGGATGAAAACGGGGTAGTTGGAGAGGGCAAATTGCATTTCAGACTGTTTCTTTCCTTGTTCAGTGGTGTAGCTGTAAAAAATAATTAAAATGCTTAGATTAAGCTTGAGCATTATTAAATTCAAGCACGCAAGGCTTCTAAAAACAAATACGTAGAGTCCCATATCAGAGGGGTCCCGACTGAGGGGATTAGAGCAAGATCATTTGATTTTTTTGGAGATTTTTACATTTTTCTTAAAATAGAATGAACACATTAAAGAACAGACATGTCCTTTGTGACTCAGAGTTTGGTGCTTACGCACTCATCATGTAATGGTATAGTCTGTCTGACGAGTGCGTAAGCACGAAACTCAGAGTAACAGAAGGAAATGTCTGTCCTTTAACAAGTTTATTCTCCTTTATGATTGCTCGATACTCGAGTATATAGAGGTCTATAGCCAGGATAGGCACTTTTCACTCAAGTCGAGTGTTCTATTTCTCGAGCCTTCGAGCCTCGAGCCCTCGAGCCCTCGAGCCTCGAACCTTCGAGCCTTCGAGAAAATGAATAAATGAAATATATTTCAAACTGAGAGAAGTACAAAATGAGGCAACATTATCCAACAAACTGTAAATATGATATAACTAAGATAATGTAAAAACAATGTATCAAACTGTAAAAATAACAGAACTGTAACAATACGAAAGAGGCAAACTGTAATAGGTAAATAGGCAAACTGTAACTTCAATATAGATTCTAACTTATTAGTATAACAATGACAATAACAATAGAATAATACCATAACCACTAACAGCAAATGACAGAAGCACTAATCATGAAGGCAAATCATCTTCACATATCAATACCACAGAATTTAAAGTAAAGTTGCAGTGAATTTTGGGTAGCTTTTAATTCAGATTTAATTTGAATTATCCCCGTAAGTCTAGGGTCCTAGTGTTTGGTTTTTCCCACAGATCATCTACAAGGTTGTTATTGCTGCCTGGGTTTTTCCCTGGGACACTTGTTTACAGCTCAGTTATTTCCCCGAGTTTTATCGTGACATCTTGGAAGGTGTTAATTTGTTCCATGTGCTGCAGCATTAATTCTATGGCATGCTGTTTTGATCAGCAATTGAGTTCTTCACTGACCAAGCATAGAACCAAGTCTTGCTGTTCTTTCGAATCCCACCCACCCTCTCCTTCTTAGGGGATCTTTTCTAGTGCAATGGGGTTTATTTACTTCATTTTGTTGTTTTATTTGATATTTGCATTTGCACTATTTTCTGCCTTTCCTTTTCCAAGGCCTACCATCTGGCTCCTGTTTAGATGGAAGGGGTGCATCGGCTCAATGTTATTTGCCGACGGGGGGCTGGAATTATGTTCCCTGTTACGTCACCGTCTTAGAGAATGTTATTATCTGGGTAGGTAGGGCTTGTGCGCCTCCACAGCCCACTCCCCAGTGTCTAGGACTTACATAAGGGATAACTTGGTTATAAAAATAGGCTTAACAGCCTCCAACAAAGAGGCCCCAATCCCAAAAGCCGTAGAAAAACTAAAAGTTTCGATGCAGGAAATGCAGGCAACAAGAAGGCTCGAAGGCTCGAGGCTCGAAGTGCAGGCTCGAGGGCTTGAGGCTCGAAGGCTCGAGGCTCGAAGGCTCGGAGATTAGAAACACTCCTCAAGTCAGGTAAATTTTTCTTAAAGACTTTTAAGCGTTTGACTCACTTCAGAAATTTTTTGTTTGACCTACCCTAAAGTGTAAAGTTGAGGTCCCACCATTCCCCTCTACACTTCTCACAACTAGTGCATATTATCATAGAATTTATACCTAGGTGTTGGGAAAAGACTATTCCATTAAGAGGGGGGCTTTGGGATTTCACGGGTTGCGGGTTTGGCCAATTTTGGACATCGGGTTTCGGGTTTTCCCTGAAAAACATGCGGGTTTTCGGGTTTTGGATATTGGACGGGTCACGGGTTTTGTCATTTTTTGAGCTCGGGTTTCGGGTATTGCAATTAAAATGTGCGGGTTTTCGGGTTTCAGACGTGGGTTCTCAATTTATGGAGGACAGTGGATGAAGTGCATCAAACAATCGTAAACGTGAAGAAAGATAGTTAAGAATTTTTATGCCATCACGGAATAGAGATGCTAATTGACTTGTATTGTCTCATTGATTGAGTGCAAGAAGCCTGAATAAATCTTTGCGGCCGCCCCCCCTGGCGAAAATTTTGTCGGAAAATTCGGAAAACACGTGGGTTTGTCGGAAATTTTGGAAAATTATAATACTAGCAAGTTATGATTGTCTGAGTAACTGACCGTGTCGAAAAACACGAAGAGAATGACTTATTGCCGAAAAATTAAAATTTTCAGCCCCCTCCTGGCGAAAATTTTGTCGGAAAAATCTGAAAATACGTGGGTTTGTCGGAAGATTTATAAAATCATAATACTAGCAAGTTATAATCGTCTGAGTAACTGCGCGCGTCGGAAAACACGAATAAATTACCCAAAAAAATTACCAAAAAATCCGTCGGAAAAATGCTGTTTTTGTCGGAAAATTTTCAGGTTTGCCCCCCCTGCAATATAGCTCCCACTGCGCCCCTGAATGGAGCAAATGGATCCTTCCTTGTCTCTGTTGTCCGTTTTGCCTGACTGTCCACATATTGGCAAGAGCATGAAAGTAGCCTTCTCGAACTGGTGGCTAAGTTGTGGAAATGAGAGAGCTAATCTGACATTGTTGCGAACGCTTAGAAACAGGTCAGATCCAAAGACAAAGGATAGGTTTCGAAAACTGATTCCAAAGAATGATCATGTTAAAAACAAAGATCGTCAGGATCCATCCGCTGTTCTTGCACTGTGCAGCGAGAAAGTTACGAAAGAGTTGGAAGGTCTTGGTTATGTGGGTCATACTATCATACCAGAGCTGGACAAGTATTCTGCAGAAAATAGGATGGGGATGTTTCCATCGCCAATTAGTGTCACCACCGCATCTTATGGATGACTTGCTTTTTTTGTCATACAATTGCAAGTCGCACTTGTCGACGTTGTACAAAGCTCGTCTACACAGTCCTGTTGACAATATCTGTGCAATTCGGAAAGGCACCAAGGCAAAAGTAGTTTATTACGCTGATGGCATCTTGTTTCTTTCGTCGGAAAATGGCCCACTCAAGGCAATAGAGTTCCTTGAAAATTCCATCTCTCCAAAATTACAAAGAAGAAAAGCGGATCTTGTTGACATTGCAACGAACCTTGGAATCGAGTCAGCCGGCACGATGGCAGCTATTAAACTACGCATCAATAGTCATATCAAAGAATTAACGAGCCTTTATGCAGCCCGAAAGTTTGATGGGGACGACATAATCTTTTGGGAGAGACAGCAACAACCATCCTTTGAAGCAGTAACTTGCGTCGACAGTGCGTTGCTATACGTAGCCAATAAACTGGATCGTGAGGTAGTTGGGTTGATTGTGGAGAAAGATGGATATGTGGTTAGGTGTAGTCGAGGGGATACTGTCACAGTCTATCATGAAGGTTGGGGAAGATTGATAGCCTCTGTATAAATGACAGCAGTTTATTTGTGTTCCGCAAGAAAGGCATAAGTAAAGTAGGTCTCCAAACAAAGGAACATATTTTGGTTGTGGATATGCCAAATGAGCCATGCATTCTCACTAGTTTTGGACCTGATGTGCTCTTTAAGAATCAGGAGAGGTTTTCGGTGTGGTGTTTAAGGCAGTGTGAATAAATATTTGCTGGTAAAGAGGAGGGTAGCGTTGATGGTCCAGCTGAATCATGTCGTTTTAAGCAACCACTGGGGATCGGCACTGAATTTGACAGTGTTGTTTATGTCTGTGATGTTCAAACTAGCAGCATAAAGTTGTTCACTCACATGTCAAGTTGTGCGTCTTTCTTGAATGCAGTTGGGTCTCTTTACGAGGCATTCTCTGTGCACACAAAAGGTAATTCATATACAGTCAAGTCTTTGTCTGAGGCACACGATTTGGTTCAGTTTTGTAGTAACATTCTGCATGAAAACGAGCTGGAGATAAGATCTGCGGAAAACATCACAGGGGCTTTAAATGGGCCTCAAGGCCATGTCTCCGCCAAAACTGTTAGTTCTGTTCGTCTCATAAAGGAGAGCATTAAACGCTTGGGAGATATCCTTGGCGAGCACAATTACTGCTCATGCAATCTATTAAGCTGTATGACGCTGGATATTGAAAATTGTCATGCTACTGTCCATACAAAGCAACTCAACATGTCAATGCTGGAATATGCAAGGTCCTTTGGTGCAACAATGAAGAAAAGCATCAAACGCCGAACTCACTGGGCAGCCTATTATAACACCAGCAGGAAATCTTGGTATCCCAAACCAGATGGCACGATCCCATTATCAAAGGTGGCAGTCATCATGCCTCTTCCATCAGTGCAGATGTCTCCAAATGACTGCGAAATTATGAGAGGCTGGGCATCTACTTATGGTGCTGCTGTACGACAAAGGACTGTCAGACAAGAAAGAACGATGGCAAAGCATGGCACCCTTCCAGAGTTCATGTATCAGCGGCAGCTAGATACAGTCCTGAAAGTATCTTTGAATTTCGAAGAAGATGACGACAGCAGATCTGAAGGTGGTGAAGAGCAGGTGATGGAAGGAGGAAGAAATGAAACGGCAGATGAAGTTGATGAGTTTGATGAGAGCAGTGACGAGGAAGTCGAAATCGAAGACGAGCAAGAGATAGTGACAGGGAACCAGGATGAAATTGGAAGAGCAGCGGACTTTTTATAGGGTGCAAGATCAAGATTTGGAAGGGCCATAAGATTTAATAACAGACTGTTGTTTTAAAAAGTGAATTAGCTATGTTTTGCTCGAGGGCGCTATTGAATTTTACTAGAATTCATCACAAGTCTTAAGATATCTATTGTACGGTACAGTATTAGGCGTTTGTGTTGATTGTTGGTAAAGGGATGAAGCCAGTGAAGTGAAATAACAAAGAATGATTTTACCAACCTTGGGCAACTAAATATTTTTTGTCAAAAGTATACTATTCGGGATTTTTGATTTTATATTTGCGGGTTTTCGGGTTTTTCCAAATTTTCGTCCGGGATTGCGGGTTCTGGTCCCCCCAAAGCCCCCCTCCATTAATAATAATTTAAGAATTAAATATTTTGTTTGTCCAAACACATTTAGCAAATTCAATTCTACGAATAGTTGCAGATGAATTTGAATTCTGACATTGCTTAGTTCATATATTAGTGCAACAAGCTTTTGTTTAGTGTGCTATTGTCATAAAGGATTGCAATAAAAAAATCCCTGAAACGCACTTTAAACCTGTCATTCCCTGAAAACGTTTTCATTTTCATTCTAAAGCTAAAATGATTGCACACTTTAGTGTTGACCGGGTATAGTCAAGGTCTCTATTGAATTTTAGGATTTCTTTCATGAGACATATTACAAAACTAGCAATAATTCTTGAACGATTTAATTTGTATGCATTCCTAGATTTATTTTCTATCATCCAATTCAAAATCTTACCAACATTTAGATACAAAATTCATGGTAATTTCCTAATTCTTCATCACTACAAAAGTTGGCAAAGTCTATAATCCTTCTACTCATCCCAGCATAAACTGCTAACAATTAGGAGATTAATGAAGCAGCATTTAATGAATATTAAACAAAAGCAAAGACTTACACTTGACACTATCTGTTTGACAAGTATCATTGCTGCAACGAAAAAATGACTTTAATTCAAAACCTTACTAGTATCTAATTATATCATTCATAGATCATCTCAATATGAAATCTCTTTCAAATTAGCAATCTATTTATAAATAATTTACTTTTAGGTCTCTTTTGGCAAATGATTTCAATATTTAAATTGCTTCAATATAAATTTTCTTCTAATCCAACTTTCATTCAATTGACCATGCCTGTCAAAAGTAAGAAAAAGCATGACCAGATGGTAGGAACGTCCCATTTGCCACTGCACACATGCGCTTGTTTCTCATGAAATTAAGAAGGGACATGGCTCATTGTAAAAAGAATGACTTTAAGGAAACGATACTAAGACAGATTTAAAAGATTCATCTTATGATATGCTGCACGCGCTAAAATATGCACAATCTTTGATAGGCTGTGTGAATTCTATTATCAAGTCAATTGTAAAGATTAAGTTGCCATCTATTTTAGAATACCTATAAATAATGGAAAACTTATTTTCTAGATTTAAGATTAAGTTGTCATCTATCTTAGAATAGCTAAAAATAATGGAAAACTTATTCCCTTGATTTTTACAATTCAGTTAAGATTTGCATAGAAACAGGTTTTGAAAACCCTTATATCCTACCACCTACAATCAATAAAGTAAATTTTGAGGGGGAGCATTACAATTGCAATACTTGTCTGTATTAGGAGAGTCGGGCAGTATGGGGTTCAAAATGTGCTGTTCATTTGATGTTTTCTCGCTAAGAATCGCACATCTATTATTAGAAAGCCAAAGATTATATGTTTATTTTGGGCAGACAATATAAAACATTGCAATGATGTTGTAATAAATTAAACAATATACAAAGAAAGTGTATTGATAACTGACCTTGAGTCAGTAATTATTTGAAAACTTGATGGATTCACTGGACTTTCTGAAATATCTATTTTTGTTCTAGGTTTCCTGTAAAAGATTAAACAAATATTTCAAAGAAGATCAAACTGTAGGTAGCTACTCTACATTGGTATCTTAGACTACGTCTACACGGTAGCGCAGCAAAAAGATGCGGATCATAGTCAAGCGGATAAGGTTCTTGTCTCCTCGATAGTGGATCAAAGTTATACAGATCACCCTTCCATCTATATGGTGTCAGATCAAAGCGGATACGCTTTTGTTTTTATGCATCATCTCATGCTTTCCCATTGTTGTTGCAAATATTATTGTGCCAAAAACAGCCTCGTAATGATTCAGTACTAAATTAATGCGCATCCCTTGCGTCTACACACAGCAGATCAGAAGTGATGCGACACAAAGTGATCCAAACAAAACTTTTTCGCTCTCAGGGCAGGATCAAAATTCATGCGGATAGCGGAGCAACAGTGTATTGGATCACTTTGTGTTCGTATAGGTAGAAGGTTGATCTGAAACAATTTTGTGTCGGATCAATAGTGATCTGCTACCGTGTAGACGTAGCCTTAGGAATGAATTTGTGTCTTGCAACTCCTAACATAAAAATACCCTCTTAAAAACATGTTACTCTATTTCATATCATTTACCAGGCTCTGTGTGTGGCCATGATACTTCAATGCTTTGTATCACTCTTCAAATGTGAACAGTTTCATATATCAGAAGCTTTCAATGAAAGATATTCAAAAATCTTAATGAGTTTGGAGCAAATTCCTAATAGGTACCAATAAAATTCATCCAAACGACATGATTAATCTTTGATGCTGTAAGTCTAACACGAAAGATGAGGGGCTAGCTTAGAAGTAATGATCAGTAATTAAGATAGTACATTCAACATAACTTCACGTACTGACAAATGGGTACAATTAAATCAACTAAGAAATCATACTAGGAACTTATACATTTAATATAAGTTCCTAGTATGATTAAGAATCCCATTGTGACGCTGCTCGAAAAAAATCCTAGCCTTAATCAGGCTAGCAAGCTAAACAAAAACTCACTCACTAAAACAAATTGAATAGATTTACTTACTTGATCAAACGATTCTTGGTTGGTGTTTCAGTTGAATCAGTGTCAACTATTTCAGTGATGAAAGGTGACTTGTCATGTTGTTTATTGTCTTTCTTCAAGTGAATGTTCTTCAACGGAAAGAAAACATGGAATATGCGGCATTCAAATAAAACAGAGTGATTAGATAATACTGTAAATCCTTGAATTAGCCCTCCCTTGAAAAAGCCCCTATCCAAAATACAAATTTTGCAAATAAGGCCCCAGAATTTTGCAGTAATAATATTTTGTTCTTATTCAAGATGGATTAGGAGGTCATTTTCTAGTCAAGTGACTCTAAACCGTCATAAACTTCTAGGCCTAGCAGCTTGTCCAATTTGATGATAGTTCAGTGTTTTGTAAGCCCTCTCCAGAAGCCCACTCCATTCTGTTTCCATTTACCTTGTATAGTTGTTAAGTGACTTTCAACCGCCATCCACTTCTAGGCCTAGCAGCTTGTCCAATTTGAATGGTAGTTCAGTGTTTTGTAAACAAGGATTTTTGTGTCTTCATGAAGCCCTCTCCATTCTGTCTCTATTTACCTTGCATAGTTGTTAACCATATTTCCCTCCTAAATTTGCTTACTTTATAATTCTGCATTTACTTTTGCTCAAATTGTGAAATTAATAAACCTCTTTGATTTCTTCGAACAAGGCAAAATCTTCAACAGGATCCAGATTTCCTTTTGAGAAGCTTTTTTGTTGCCCTAGTAAAGAAAAACGTATTTAGTCATAACTAAGGAACTTGGTGCATCTTTCTTTTCAGTAATGCATAAATTGGTAATGAATAACATAGTTTGTCAGTATTTCAGGTTTTTATAACAACACAATTTAGTATGCTATACTTTAATACAATTTCATTTTAGAATATTTGTTTAATTTTTTTACTTCAATTCATTAGAAGATAATGCAAGTTGAAAAATACATTTTTAGTAATAAAACTGTTTCAGTCCAAATTTCCCTGATGAGCTTTTAAAATGCACATGTTTAACATCTAAAAAATGATACAGAAATAAGGCTAGTCTTAAAAGACTGACTTAGGAAGTCTGAAGTTTCAAATTCTGAATTTCTAAGAACTAAACTAAGACACAGAAGACATAATGATAGCCTAGCCTTAGGCACATTGCATAAGAAGCATCTAGAAAAAGGTAGCCCCTGAACAAAGGTAACTTGGTATGCAACTGAAGGCATGTATCCTTTTCCTGGTCCACTAGGCCGATAAATTAATTATTAAAGTATACTTTGAATTACTACTGGTGAAATTGACAGGTATTTTTCCCTATGATAATCTGTGTTTTGACTTAAACTGTTTCAATAAATTGTTTTAGAATGTTGAAATTAGTCATAAAAGTTTACTTAATAATTATGCTTTGCTTTAAAAATACTAATGCTTTGTGTTGTGCGAACTGCAAAAGATACTTGTCTTTTTAGAATTTTGTTGAATTAAATTGATTTCATCTTACTAACCTGTGGGCATTTTCCCATTCTTAATCTTAAGAAGGAAGGCTTCAAGGTGCTTAAGTTCATCTGCTGGGCAATCTTTTGCAATGACTTGGAAGCCATCATTGAGAACAAGAGTGAAGTTCTGGTTTCTTCTCGTTACTTGCTTTATGTTTTTATTCAGCTGTAAAACAAATTAAAGCCCCATTAATTCAGCGGCATGCTTGATTAGATACCTTAGCTAATACTTCCAGAGGGTTAGCTTTTGGCTTGAGATGGAAGGAAAATATCTTGATAAGGCTAATCAATGACATAAAACATATATCTAATGATTTTGAAAGTTAATGGGGGTCCATAAATCAAGAATTTAAGGACCAGGCATCCTAATTTAAGAACAATGATTCAAGACAAGATTGAAACACACTGTATCTGCTAAACAATCAACACCCGCGATACAGTGAGCTGACCAATGAGATTACTTCAAGAGTCCTACATTTCATTTAGGTATTTTGGAATCTGGGTATAAAAATTTGTTAGGTTTTTGTTCCGTTCTCTTGCTGACGTATTATTCTTTCGGGTTTCAGACGAAAAGCTGAAATGAAGTACTCACATGCTTTCATTTCGTTATTTTTCTGATTTTTCCAGCTATTTTGAAGTTCTGTACCATTCAAAGACATACTTCTAGAGAGTATATGTCTACTTCAATTTCAATTTCAATTTTCATGTGTATTCTCAGCTTTTAATTACAATAATAAGATTTAAGTATTTAAATATAGGATACATTGTAATATAAAGTGTTATACAAAGCAAGTATTACAGTATAAATGTATCTAAAAATATTGCTGAATGACACATGGAAATAACCCATGCGGGCTTTCGAGCCATGTGCCATTTAAGATTTCAACTGCTCTATTCATATTTTAAGCGAAACACAAAATCAATAAATGAAGAAGTACATTTTTTTATAATTCATAATAATAAAGAAAAGAAAAGAAAAATCTAAATATTAACTACAAATCTATAAGTATACGGGGTTGGGATAAAATAAAAATGGGGATAAGAAATTTGGGGAGGAATGCTTTGGAGACTAACTGATTGATATTTTTAGTAGTACAGTGCACCTAATAAGTGTGACTTTAGGTACTAGTATTTCAAAATCATGAACTTTTTTAAGGCTTTAGCAAAAGACTTTTTGGTTTCTAGTTGTCGAATATTTTGGGGAATAGAATTCCACACATCTACGCCAACATTTTTGATAAAGTTTTTACCAATGTTTGTCCTGAAGCAAGTTTTTGCGAATTTTCCTGAGGTTGCATTTCTGGTGTTATAATTGTGAATATTGTTTGCCTTTGTAAATAGTTTACTAAAAGTTGTTTCTAATTTACTCTTATTTATGTCATACATGAATTTAGCGCATTCAAGTTTGTAACAATCTTCAAAATTTAATGTATTTAAGCATTTGAAAATGGGTTTGCTATGTTCTGTTTTACATTTAAATGTTATTAATCGAACCGCTTTCTTGAGTTTTTTATGCAATGGGCCTAGGGTTGTGTTGGAGGCACTGCCCCAGTTTAAGAGGCCATAAAGAATATTAGGAAGTACGAACGCATTATAGATATTTAATAATGTGCTTTGAGGCACAAAATGTCTTACTCTACTTAGTATGCCGATGCCTTTTGATATTTTTGTATTCACATTTTGAATATGGGGCTTCCAATTCAAATTTTTATCTATCAGAACTCCAAGATATTTTGCCTCGTCTACTTCTTTTAGGGGTTCTTTATTCAACATTAGTTCAATTTTTCTAGCTAATTTCTTTTGCGAAGGACGAATTAGCAAAAAGTTGGACTTACTGAGATTTAAGGTTAGTTTATTCGCCATGAGCCAATCTGAGACATTTTCAAGTTCTTTGTTAATTGTATTTTCCAAGTTATTTATGTTTTTATCAGCAAAGAAGATACTGGTATCGTCAGCAAAAAGGTGAAAATTAAGAACTTTTGAGGAGAATCTGATATCGTTAATATATAGTAGAAATAACAGAGGTCCAAGGATGCTACCTTGAGGAACTCCGTATTTTATCTGGAGATCTTTAGATAATACTCCATTAATGCTAACACGCTGTGTTCTATTGCTAAGGTAAGATTTGAACCAATCTTGAGCAGTTCCTCTGATACCGTAGTAGTCTAGTTTCTTTATCAGAATATGGTGGTCAACAGTGTCAAATGCTTTTGCAAAGTCTAAGAAGACACAGCAAGATAACTCTTTATTCTCAATCGCAGTTACTATTTTTGTAGACATATCTAAGATTGCTTGAGAAGTTGATTTGCCCTTTTGAAATCCAAATTGATGCTCGTAGATAATTTTGTTTTCATCTATAAAACTTATTAGTCTTTTGTACATTAGTTTCTCACAGATTCTGTTGAAATAAGGCAGTAATGAGATGGGCCTATAGTTGGAAACTTCATATGGTGATTTTCCCTTGTATATAGGAATTACCTTAGCATACTTAAGAAGTTTAGGATAATAGCCAGAGCTGAAAGAGGCATTAATAAGATGGGTCAGTGGAGTTAATATAGACTCTGAGCTTAATTTGATTAGTTTAGGGGGCAGATCATATGAATCTGCAGATTTATTTTCATCTAAATTGTTTATCACTGATTGAACTTCATTTGAAACGACTGGAGTAACGAAAAATGATTTTGAATTTGGATTTTTTAAGTAATTACTGTAATTAGATGTTGTAGTTCCAAGTTTGTCAACAAGGTTGCTTGCTATACTGGTAAAATATCGGTTGAAGTGGTTTGCAATCATATTATCATCATTGATTATGTTATTATTTATTCTTAACTGAATTTTATCCGTGTTTTTACATTTAGATCTATTTATAAGTTCGTTAATTCCTTTCCAAATTTTTTTCGAGTTATGTTTAAAATTTTCGAAGTAGCTGTGGTAGTGATTACGTTTACTTTTACGGATAAGGTGATTCAACATATCTCTGTAGTACTTATACCGTTGGTACCAGAATTTTTCGTTTGATTTAAGAAACTTTTTGTAGTGATTATTTTTTACCTTAATCGACTTTAGGATCCCATTTGTGATCCATGGTTTTGAGTTTCGTTTTCTCTGTCTTTTTGACAGTTTTTCCAAGGGGGCATGCTTATCTACGATACTCAGGAATCGATTGTGAAAAAAAGAATATTTTTCTTCTAGAGTGGAGACAGAGTAATTTACAAAACTAAAATCTATTGATTTTAGATCGTTCAAGAATTTGTTTTCATCCAGGGCTTTTATATTACGCTTTATGACATCGTCTTTTCTTTTCCTGTCAATGTCTAAATCTACTATGGCAAAATTGGGCATATGGTCAGATACTTTAGAAATAAGATTTCCGCTTGTAAGTCTAATATTAACAGAGTTTATGAAGATATTATCAATTAATGTAGGACGCATGTTAACCACATATCTTGATGGTTGAAGAATCAAAGGTTGAAAAAAGTTAGAGAACATAAGATTTACGAAATTTTCAGCAAAAATATTTTTATCAAAGCGCAAAAGATCTATATTAAAGTCTCCAGATATCAAAATGATTTTGTTTTCCTTCATAATTTTTCTTAATATTGCATCCAAATAATTAAGAAACTCGGTGGGGTTTTTTCGTGGATGATTGTATACTGCTGCCAAAATGATATTACTGCCTTTTTGATTATCAATCTCAATCCAAAAAGCATCGAACTCACATTCATTATTTTTCAAGGTCTTGTTAAGATTGGTACGTTTTACAACTTTGAGATTCTCAGAAACAAAGAAGCCTGAACCACCACATTTAGTCTCACTTTTTTGGCCAATATAACTTTGGTAGCCTTGGATAGATAAGCCTACGTCATCGAAGAGGGCGTTGTTTGCTTGATTATGCCAAGTTTCCGTTAAAGCTATAACATCAAAATCAAAATCGAGCTCATTACACAATAGTTCAAGAGAATCTTTATTTTTAAGCAAGGACTGGATGTTCGTATGTATTAGACTAAACGAGGAATTTTTCTCTTTAGTTTTTAAACTTTTGGTCAGTTTATGAAAATCGTGGCTTGTATAGTAATCAAAATTAGTATGGAATTTAGCATAGTTATCGATATCACTATCAAAGATATGTTCATGCTCTTTTAGGTCTAGTTTATTTATCTTCAGTTTATCAAAGAGACGGTAATCTTCTAATATTAGTTCGTTTCCTTTACATGGGCAATTGAAGTTAGAATTGAAGGTCAGTGGGATTAACTCGTGATCTTCAATATCACAGAAGGGAAATTTAGATTTCCAACACGTCTTACAACACCATTGATTCAGAATTTCAAGCGTATCCGTTGTTTGCCAAAGCTGGAGATCCGAACAATTACGGTGAATCAGATGTTTGCAATCATGGCAGGGGATAGCTCTATTTGCGTCACGAATCCTTTTATCGCAAACATTACATTTCCGGACAAAGCCAATGTCTGAGGATATCACAGTCTGAAACAATTTACCACGTTTTTTATTAGACAAAAAATTACGAAACGGGTTATCTTGAAGAGATTGGAAGGGCAAAGCTTCATCTAAGCAGGGTTTGCAATACCAAGTTGAGCTAAAATTTTCAGCTAAAAAATCAAATCTATCTGGATCAATCGAGGAACACTTAAAGTGGTACCACATATCACATTTGTCGCAACAAATGGATTTCTGGTTATCAAATACCCTTTTAAAACATTTGGGGCATTTAAATATTTCATTCATTGACTCACCGGGTTTTGGGTCGGGTTTGGGGTGCAAGATCTAGTTTATCTAAGAATATGATTATGAGTATACTTTATCAAACATGTGAAACTACTTTTTGGTCGAGTTCTTTTAAATTTCCAATCTTAACTATAAGAGATTGTTCGTTCATTCGAGCGAAAACCACACCATTCCTTGTCCACGAAAATTTCCAGCCTTTCTCTTCACATTTCATGCGAGTCAAACGGAAAAGATTCCTGTTCATCGGGGTTAGAGATTCGTTCACAAAAACCTTACCATTTTTCTTCGCCTCGTCAGTCGTGAGTTTCAGGGTTCCAAGCGTCTTCTGTTTTAGATTCCTCCGTTGCGCCATAAACACATCCTTCATTTTTCTGTTGACAAACTTCGCAATGATGATGGGGTCACCCTTGGATTTTTTTACGCGATGGCAGGCAGAGATATCATTTCTTCCGAGTTGGACGCCGATTTCTTTCGCAATTGTCATGATGATTTCTTCTGTATCTTCATTTTCTGTCACGGGGACGCCACTTACTTCGATGCACTCTCTTCTGCCGTACTGCTCCAAGTCGTTTAGCGCACTTTTCTGCCTTTCTTGCTCGGATCGAAGGTGGTTGATTTCAATTTTTAGCTCCTTATTTTCGTCAGACAGGGAAGTGTGACTTTTCAGCAAGTTCTCGGAGATTTTCTTTTGCGACTCATATTGCTTGGCAAAAAATTCGGCTGACTTCTCAACTTCCACTACTCTCTTATTGAGGCCTTTAATTTGGTCTAGAATTTCAACGTTCACTGCATCTATTTTCTTTTCCATCTTATCCAGTCTTTTGTTTATCACCTTGAGATTCTCTTCTTGTTTCGTGAGTAAGGCTACAATTTTTTCCATGTTGGCATCTGCGGAGTTTGTTGAATTCTTCTGCGATGAAGCCATTTTCACGATAATTTTTTTATATTTGCATTAAAAATGAGATATAAGACACTGTATCTTTTTAACGATGTTGACGCATTCCAAAAAATGATAAAATAAAAAATAAAAGATAAAAAATAAATCGATAGTTTAAGACATTTGATGAAATTTGAACCTGAATCGAGAGCGTTCAAATATGCGTCCGCACACTGCGATGACATGCGCGGAAAAACTACTTTATATGTCATACTTCTATACTTCTGTATATCGTGATCAATATATACGCTATAGAGCAATTGCTTAGCAGAATTAATACTAGAAAAATGATTGTTTTTGAATTTTAATTCTACTCTATGAGTTATACAAAAGTGTCGGTAATATTAGTTTTACCTTGAACTTTCTGCAGGTCTTCTTGCTGTCAGCCTGTGCAACTAAAGTAAAGCTTCCTTTGTTGTCGTAAATTGAAACTTTTCCAGGCATGAGGCTCGTCGACGCAATTCGCACCCCAGTGTATTTTACTTGTCCAGCTACCTGGAAAACCATTTCTCCGGCAGGGGCATCATGGAGACGGCCTAGGCACCCCAATATTGGCGGCACCATCTCAAAACGCAGTAGAAGATCGAAGGCGAAAAAACGTAGGTTCACATTACTACATTTTCGCAAGCCATAGGAATCAATGCATCAGCTATATCTAAATAAAACTTTATGGATTTCACGGCCAGTATACACTATAGGAAAGTGGATTTCGGCATCTACTTCTATGCACCTTTGGGAGCAAACCAGCGAGTTATTTGAGCGAAGTGCCCACTTAGGCCAACAAAACAAACATGCAAAATGGCGGGAAGATCACTGATTGGCTATTGGCCAAAACCTGCGAACCGAACCGAACACCGTAAACGCTCTACCCAGGGGGCTTTTTTATTTGCGAGGTCCTAGTGAAGGGCTAAATGGAAAGAGGGGCTCATTCTTTTATTATTTCACTGCGTTGATTAATTCTTGAAGGCTCCTAGGAACACTGAAGACGGTACTAGGCAATAAGATGTTGTCTCTCAAGCACATTAAATTAGAAACTTGCAGTATTATGACAAAATACATCGTGAGCTATCTATCAATAAATGATTTTACTTCACTTTACCCTGTAGTCTTTTTTATGAAAATAAGTAGGCTTGATAGAGAGAGGGGGCTTTTTCAAATTTCGGCTTAATAGGAGAACTTTTACAGTAAGCAGAATGATCCTGAGGCAATGGCTCAATGCACTATGCACTACTGGCAAAAATCAATAAGCTAGCTTGAATTTATTTTGACCAGTAATTCACGTGTAATGGGGGCTAGAATAATGGGGGGCTGGAAATAACTTTATATAAATATTTATTCATACTACATGTTTCTATACGATATAAGTGGAGATTTGAACAAGTGATAATCAGTTTGACTTGAAAAAGGAAAATGATGGGTTTTTACCTCTTGGACTGGTAAATAGAGTGGATGCAAAGAAATACTACATTTTATATACCCAGGGTTTCATGCTGTCGGTTCACAACAATCCTTTGTTGATTATGTTTCGTTACAAAAACACAGCTTATATGTTGCTCTACCTGTTTTCTCTGAAAGGCATCGAGCACTGACATAATTTTCATGTTATATTGGACGTGTTATGTATGATAGGTAGATGAAATTCCTTCTAACTAAAATGCATTATTCAAAGAAAAGTACATGCTATCATTTTCATTATTCAATAAATGATAAATGGGAGGGCTAATTAAAAACAGAGGGTTAAAAACATTTCAAAAATTGATGAGGGGGTATGATTACTCAGTACTTGAGAATAATAAGCGTATTCTATTTAGCAGACTCTCTCAAAGAAGATTGAATTTTGGGAGTGGTACATATCAAAAAGCTCGATGTAAAGTACGTGTAGCTAGTACCATACATACATGCTGTAATTAAGCTTTTAAACTGCCAACAGTTCTTAAGGTGACTTACAACTGTTGCCACGAGTGAATAAGTAGTTGCTTTGAGTTTTTTTGCAGAATGGTTTTAGCTTTGGGAATTGTGTTCCATCTTAGAGGGAAGGCTGTTTTTCTTTTGGAAATGCTTATGGACTTTTTGGGTCACTGGGACAGTTGTGGGCCACTGTAGGTTCCATTTGTTGAGGCCTTTCAGAAAATGGAATCAATAATAATTATACGCTTTTTACAAGAGGGTAGTTTGTAAAAACGCGACCCTTGAAAACTGTCACAGTAAAGAATTCGACAATACTTTAACAAAAAGTCTCTAACGTAATAAAATTGCATATGGTGAAAATCCCCATTGTAAGCTAATTAATCAATATGGAAAGATAAACAAAATTTACAAAAATGTGTAAAACACAGCTACATGAGTTTATTTCTATGAAACTTTGTGAGTGTTAAAGCATGAAAATATTGAATCTCTTCGACTGAAAGTGGCACCAATGTAAGGGGAAAATTATCAAATTCTTCTGGTAGAGATAAAGAAAGGAGGTCTGCCATGTTATCCGGAAGAGTTGAAAATATTTGTCAAAGCAACACAATTATCTCGCCAGTTTTTCCATATTTCACATAAGAATTTACCTTCAATGTAACTGAAAAATTGTGACTTCACTATTTGAGAACAAGGATTTTGATGAACAAGAACAAATTTTGATGATTTCCCTTTTTTGATTATCTCCCTCCCCCGTATATACGGCCGGAACCTTCACCGCGCCTCCCAAACAATTTACCCCACCCACTTCCCCAACAAATAGTTGCGTCACTGGGATAAGCTCGGTACCAGTCCACGCGGAGGAATAAACACTTTGGAAGGAAAAGAGTAAAATGGCGAGGCGTCGCTGTGAACTGTGGAAAAACTTCGTCCGATAATTGTGTTGTTTTGGCAAATATTTTCAACCCTTCCAGATGATAGTAGCATGGCAGACCTCCTTTCTTTATCCCTACCAGAAGAAATTTTGGCTAACCTGAGGGAGTTGGATATTGAGTTGCAGGAAGGTGGGTCAATTTTTTTGTTGATCGCGATTCGCTCGTGAACTCTTTCTGTCAAGTCTCTGCCAAATTTGTTTTCTACATCTAATATATTTCCAACCACATTAAACCACCACCCTAGAATTCAAAAAGAAGCTAAGACGTATAGTACTGAAATATAACCTGGTGTTTTGATACGTTGTAGGTTACTGGTTATGGTTACCGTGGACGTGCGGGCAATTCTTAAAATAAGAAATTAGGCCAAAGATGGCACCATGGCAAAAATTAAAGATTCCCGAGTCCTCCTTACTTTATATAATTGACATTTATCAAGTGTATAAAATACATATTACAATCGATAATGAAAGTATACATTATTCAATAAGAAAGGCTTGGTTGTGACTAGTCTTAGATTTGAAAAGCATACACACAAGTGGCAGCAGAGAGAAGGATGATTGAGGCTAGGCTAGGCCCAAAGAGGGTGTTTCCTCTGTACTGCAGTGTATTGCATTTAGGGAGCAAATATGAATCTCAGTTCAGTGGCTTAGCTATTTCAAGAAGTATCAGTTCCTTGATCTCTTGATCTCGAATACGTCGCTTATAGAGAGCAATTTTCATTTGATATTCATCAGAGGAGTATTACTTCAGCAAGATAACCCTTCAAATAAAAACCTAAAAAATTCCTCAAAGGTGGAACAAAATTGGCCAATCAGGACAAAAGGACAATGTCACAATGGTGAGCCCCCTAAGGCCAGAACATCTAGGATGGATTCTACAAAACCAATTTTTATGACAACAAATTTTTTGAATTTCAATGAAAATATACCCTCCCTTCAGAATTACTGAACCACTTGTCAAGGGAAACCCAGTGCCACCTTTTGTCTCAGTTAAACAGTTTTTCTAAATTTCCTTGGAGCATATTTTAAATCATGAGAGGGGCTACACACATCTCATTGTCCTTTGGGTATCACTAGGAGGGGATAAAGCCTGTAGCCCCTGATCAGCGCTAAGCAAAGGTGATTAGCACTGATCAATTGTGATTTTGCTTTAGTATGGTGGGTTTTAAAGTCTATTTTGAGACACAATATTAATGATTTCTGTCATAAAGAGTTTGAGATTTTTTTCAGTATGATTACTATTGTAGCTAGAAAAATCGGAAACATAGCGAAACCAAAACATGGATTACTTAAGCTTTTTGTCTGACACTCAACAGAGTAATACGTCAGATTCTGGTTATCCATGGTGTTTTCACTTCGCTATGTTTCCGATATTTCTACCTATTTTGAAGTTCTGAGCCCCTCAGAGACTATTCGATTACTATTGTCATGGTCCACCAAGATGAGAATAAATTCTCTTTATGTGATAAAGTAGTGAAGGAACAAAAAAACTTTTCATTTGCAAAACGTTTTGGCTGCCTTTGTTTCTTCAATTTAATCCTCACTCTATTAAATTGCTTAACTCTCACAAATCCTAGTTGTGCCCTTCTCTAAAATGTTCTATTTTTAATTTGTTCAATTCTATCAATTCATCAATATTAATTCTATGAACTCAGCTAGTGAAAATACATTCATTGCAAAAATGTTTGAAAATATATCTCAGTCCATGCCCGGAAGTAAACCATGCATGAGCTGCAATTCGCACGTGTCATAGAATTTGCACGTGCTGTGACAACCAAATTTTAGTTTTTGCACGTGCGATTCCAGAGGTCGTGAAAATTAACTCGAAAGATTGCAGAGATAGTTATACTAAAGTGTTTGTTATCGTTTTACTTATATATTTTGTTTCTTTTTCATTTTGATGCTTTTGATTTGATTCACTTTCAAACATAGTTTAGAATTCACAACACAACAAATTATAAGTCAGAGTAACGCTTCCATATCCATATTCTCGAAGAAAATGAAGGCCTACGCACCATGAATCAAAAGCATGTTTTCTCACTCTTAGGCCCCGGTTAAACGTCGTGCTTCTCATGTGCGGAACCAAATATAATTAAGCTCGGCAATAGCGCGACTGGAGAGCGACACCAAGTTAAACGTCGAACCTAATACATCAATTTTCCATTGATCGTTTTTGTATCCAAGCAACAGCAACACAACAGCTTTCAACAAACTTAATCAAAATGGCGGTGGATGAATATTATTGTTGAAAATGGTGATATCAAAGCGTCGAAAACATCGAAATTTGTTAATTAAAGGAATGGCAATTATCCTACAACAAAGACTGCTTAGTTTGAAGTCCCTTCTTTTGGCAGCTATGTCTTCATTAGAGAACAACGAACCAAAATCACGGAATAGGTCATGCAGAAGGTTGCCAAGCAGTACTGGATGGGGGGATAAAGTCTTGTTTACATATGACGACAAGCGATTTAGACAAACTTTGCAAGTATCAAGAAAAATAATCAAAAAATATCGAAAAAAAAATCTCAGATTCTTTCGGCGCCAATTTTACAGTCACATTTGCGCATGCCTGGCCTCGTTTTTGTTTCAAAAATAATTGAAATAAATTTATGCATTGAGTTCGGCACATGACAAGCACGACGTTTAACTTTGTGTCGCGCTTCTGCCGTGTGGCACGGCAAGACCAGTCGAGCCAAAGTCGTTCTGTCGAACTTAATCAATTCTGTCGAACATAATAAAGTTAAACGTCGAACTTTTCATGTACTTAATTCAGCGATTAGGTTCGACACATGAGAAGCGCAACGTATAACCCGGGCCTAATATATTTCGACAGAACAATAAACTAGGTTGACAAAATCTAAAGCCCTATTCACACGACACAAACTAACCCGGGTTCGACCTGGGTTAAACTAACCCAGGTTAGTTTCTTGGCGTGTGAACGCAACTACAAAAACTCATTCACCTTTGCTTTAACTGATGTTGCTGTTGTTATTTTACACCAAACTTTCACAACGTACGTTTTTCCTTGTGACTAAACTGTTTTATGGCAAATCACTGCCTCTTTACCCCATGAAACGAAGGTAGAGTGCTCAAATTTATTTCTTTTCTTGTTTGACAAGGTCGCTGACATCTTTCAATTCTTCTACTTTGATCTTATCTCTTCGCAAACGCAACGCAACTGATGAAATTCCAGTCAGACAGAGATAAAAGTGTCATGACGCTGTGATGACAAATAAATAGCGCCGCTTTCGTCGCTTACTTTGCATTGACTTCCTTGCTTTTTGTTTCGCGTGCCTCAAAGACCAACGCTGTTTCAAGGGAATGGTCGAGAAAATTTGTTTAACAGTTATAAAACTTCTAACGGGAAAAGATAATTATATTGCCAAATTTTTAGCACGTGCGATGGGGAGGTAAAAGTATCATTGGCAAGTGCGATTTTTCGCTCGTGTGAACTATTTTGCACGTGTGTGGGCACGTGCACGAGCGATCGCACGTGTCTCCGGGCATGGACTGATATCTCCTTTGGTCCATTGAACAAAGGACCTTTGTTAAAGGTTTCCTGGTACTGTAAATCATTCTTGTGTTTCTTAGTTGTAAGAGGGCTTAAAGGTTGTCCAAAAAGTATTAGAAATACTTGTTTTTTAAAATGAACAACTTTATAAGGAAACTTAGGCTGAGGTTGCCTCTGAATTTCAAGGTAATTCAGGAATTATAATTGCATTTGTAGAATAAATTAGGAGAATGAGAGAAAAGAGATGAAGAACCAATTTATAAATGATTTTTCTCGAACTTGTGTTTGAAATAAAGAACGCACAACCCAGCAAGGTTCCTTACAAAAAAATATAAAACAATCAATTATTAAATAGTTATTCTTAATTTTTTTCACAAGTTTTTAAATGAGAAGATTTGAAGTGTTGTAATATTGTGGCAAATTGTTATGATAAATTGTTGCAAATTGTTTCATATCATTTGAAACAGTGTCCTAGTTACATTAAATCAACTTATCAAAATCTTTGTATATCATTTTCATTTGCAATTATGATTTTTTGACAATGCCTTTGTATTTCATGAAATTCTTTAAAACCTCTATAAATTCTCTAAATTAGGAAGAAGTAAAAACGGCATGCTAGGCATGGTAAAGTAACCTTCAGCGTTTTTGCAATGGATTCACATCCTGAAAAACATGCTTCAAATTTCAGGCTTACTGTAGTGTCAATCTGAACTTACTATGCAACTATTATGTCTTTTTTATACATTATATTTTTCAACTTTTTAGGTGACATAACACAGAAAGGTTATGAGAAGAAAAAGTCAAGACTCCTTGCCCCATTTCAACATGGTATTTTCTTTATCTCTTTTTATTAGATTTTCTATTCTGATCTTGAAAACACAAGACATCTTTTATTTTTCAATAACCAAATGATTAATTAGCAGGAAAGGCTCAAATTACTAACACAAACTTTGGGTTCTCTATCAAAAAATATGCCACTAAGTAATTTTGCAACTACCATTTTAACTCTGTTATTCCCGCCACTCTGGTAGTCTTGCCTTTATTTCGTAGAGTGAACAAATACTCCAGCCTTCCCATTAATACCGCATGAAAGATTGCATCAACTATTTGTTATTTGTATTACTATTAGTGTTGCTCTAAATACGCAGCTGTAGATTCATTGATAACAATCAAAATGCAAATGAATATACGAATTAGGCTTTTGGTCAATGTATTGTTACTTGCCCCTTACTTGATTTGTGGCAAGCAACCATCCTCTCAAAATGATCTTACTTTTTTCAACCAGATTGAAACAATGATCTCAAAGAAGGAATCATAAATACAGTATCCTGAATAAACTCTCTCCCGATTACCTCATCTCTATAGCTATTCATCAAAAAATAACCTTTGTCTTGACATGATGTGTTGCTAATACCCAAAGCTTTTACTTCTTCTAGCAACAAATTGTTTGTGAGTTTCAAAGCAATGCACGCTTTGTGATTTTGCTTCGCATTAAGTCGAGGCTATGGTTTTTTCAAGATGAATTTCTAAAGAACTGAGATGTAATTGTGCGAGAGGTATATTGCTGATCTATCCTTGCTTGATCCAATATTCCACAACAACAAGAGAACAATTAAATTGATTAACTCGTCATTTTAAAGCTATATCGTGGCTCCCTCAGAAATGCATTGTCTCTTCTATGATGTCTCAAGCACGCATAAAACTGGGTAGATGATCTACACCTAAATCATTAAAAGTAGAATATTTGAAAAATACAAAAATAACCACTTCGGTATAAGTGCTGGCTACAAATTAACCCTTGATCAGTGTAGCTGACCACTAACATCTAGGTTCTTACATCCCATCCTCGCTAAAAGTTTTGCCTGGCCTGCTTTTGTCTATATTCATTCATAAGAAAATCCAACAATTATATATATAGAGAAACTATTGAGCCTATTTAACTATAGAGTCTTGATGAAAACACCATCTGCTTCCTGATAAGAGCTGAAAAATGTTTAATAGGAGAAGGGGTTGAGAGAAGAATGCCCAATGGTAGAAACGTTTCTACCACAAAAAAGGGGGGCATATATTAATGTAGAGACTAGAGGATAGCATCAGTGAGACATTAGATATGAAAAGAAATCAGTTCACTGTTTTCACTTGAGTTGTAAATAGTTCTTTTCATAAATTTTGGTATTTCTTTGTGTATGCTTGGAGCTCTCGTTTGCTTAGAATTTCCTACTGAAATTGATAACCAAGGTGCTAGAGTGTCCTGCATTGAGATTTTCTGAAAATTGATAAACAGGGGAAGTCAGTAGCCAGACAGTAATGCCTCAGCTAAATGAAATAATATATAAGATAATAAAACAATCATAAAACAATAAGACAATGGAATTGAATAAAACAATGAAATAATGAAATAATTTTTCTTTTGATTTGCAGCAAGCCCACCTGAAACACGCAGACCCAGTCAGGGTTCACAGGGTTCCTCCAGAAATGTTAAAGACCAAGGTATGGAAACTTAATATTACAGTCTTTGATCCGTACAGAACTATAACATGTCAAGAAAATTGGGAAACATAGCAAAACATTGTAACTCCTAGAACTTGGTGTCTTTCACTCATTTCAGTAGTATATCAGTAAGAGAAAGAAAACGAAACTTCATGAATTGTTGTACCCACCTACATTTTGTCAATCAGAAGGGAGGTGAACGGCCTATTTCTCCCCGTACCAGTGTTTCTTACTGTTTTTCTCATCATACCAATCATCCACCCTCTTCCTGCTTGGCCAATTTCAAATCGGCATCTGGATTTGATTATTCGTTAGGTTTGGCTTTCATTCTCTTTCTGATGTACTACGTTGTCGGTTATCAGATGTAAATCCTCAAAAGTAATAATTTTTTGTCATGCTACTGATTTTCCTTGCCATATATCATGTATCAGATGACTTTGAGTCTTTGAGTCTGACTCAGAGACAGATATGTACTTCTATTTGCATATTGGAAGAGCTGTTTGTGAACATGTATGTGCTTGCCATGAAGGTTATACGTATCATTATGGCATTGAAAGGTAAAATTCGATTTGAGGCATCATATAAGCGCCTTTAG
This sequence comes from Pelagia noctiluca, assembly GCA_963924455.1. Taxonomy (NCBI): domain Eukaryota; kingdom Metazoa; phylum Cnidaria; class Scyphozoa; order Semaeostomeae; family Pelagiidae; genus Pelagia; species Pelagia noctiluca. The sequence continues at coordinate 7,410,310 of OZ004331.1, read as the reverse complement.
GTGTTAAGTCTCATCACACCCTATTCAATCAGATTCAGTTGTTCTCTTTAAAACTTGTTATGTTTCCAGTTTGTAGTTTCTATACATGTTCAAATGCATACTTTTTACAGAACTTCTATCAGTTGCACTACATGGAACATGAAACCTATGCCACATTAGTTTTTAATTCCTAAACTAGACGTCATCTAAAGAGCTTCTAAGATACTAAATCTTTAAGCTTGCTCGTTCTCTTCTTCTGCCAGGAAATGGCTCTACTAAACTCTCTTATTCGTTCTTACAAGATGCACCAAACCACATCATGGTACGGGTGACACTAATTTCAGATCCTTGACATCTTAACTTGACTAAACCTTATCTAAAGATCAAGTAAAATCATGAGTCATATCTTCATACTCTAATTACGCCCTAATTTAACTAAATCATTAAAATACGCGGAATGGCAGACTTGAAATGACCTGGACCTCTTTGTACACCTTGTCTTGACCAAAACCAAGAAAAATGAAAAGTTACTTGTTTTTGAATTCTATCTTTCTTACACTTGATTCTTTAGGTGGTTTTTAATCGTTATCTGATGGAATACAAAACCATTATCAACCATAAAAAGCTTTTAGAATTCAAACATTTCAATAGTAATTGGTTTATTGGTTTAGATAACATTCCTTATTAGTATTCATCTATATCAACATTTTTCAAAACCTTCCCAAACGATCTTGAATTGTCATGTCTCTCAAGCTATTTTGATATCAATGACATCATCTTCTTTATTTCGGGGAATTATGATTAATTATTTGTATAAGAGCTAGTGAATAATATTGAGAATGGGTGTTCTGTTTTCAGGCTGAAATTTTCTTTAAGACCTCATTTAGTTATTTCATACCATACCAGGATTAATGATGAAACTGGTAGATTTTCTTTCCGTAGAATTCGATCTGAAATCTGTTTCGCTTTAACATCAGTCAATTTTTCAAGATAAGGGTTTCTTTTCACTCCCAAGTCAAGTTCTCGCTTTTATCTAGCTTCTGCTATCTTCATAAGGGTTTGTCATATTTGGAGTGCAGAAATTAAAGGATTTTCTGCTATTGATAATGTGTCGTCATACCTCAGACTAGGCCTATAATCTCACCAATGTTAGAACTATCACCCTACCCTAAAGGAATGTCCATTGTTTCAAACGACGAAGACCCCCTTGCGTCACCATAAGAATGAGTTAATATGGTAGGAGCTCAACTGTCTCCCGGAGTCAATTCTTTTCTTCAGATAATAGGGTAGGTAAAATACGATAAAAACACATTTCGACAAAGTTATTGACATGAAAAAGCTTTCCATTTTATTAAAAGTAACTTCAGTGCAGTATGATATGCATAGTTATAGGTTGTATTTTACAATAACTTCAAATATCACGGTGTTGTCAAATGTCTAAGCTGATCTCTTCAGGTTCGAGTTCATTCCTCCAATATGGCTGCCATTGTATTTTGTAATGATAATAATAATATGAATAACTTACTGTTATTAGTATTTACATAGTACAAGGATGACTAATTTAAACCAACATAAAGCAACAAACGTAAAGAGTTGCATCAAGTCTGACCACTCCTATGACAGATTATTTCTGACAGAAAGAGCAGCAGCATAGGTTGTCGAAAAACAAGGTTTTCGCTAGCATTTTAAAATGATTGGCGGACGATGCCATCTTTATGTTATCTGGAAGTGAATTCCATATTTTGGGTCCAACATAACTAAGAGATTTGATTCCATATTTGGTGGTATTGACTTTTGGAATATCTAAGGTTTTTACTCCTCTTAGGTTATAATTTGTAGGCTTCTCTTTCGCATAAAAGAGGGATTTAATTTGTTGAGAGTTTTATAAACCCCCAATGCTAATGTGCGGATCATGTTTACATGAATAGTTGTATCTTTATCTTTTTTGATTTTGATTTTGATTTTCCATTTTTTGAACATCTTGCACTGATCGTTTATAACATTCCAATGAGTGTAAAAGGAAGATATTTGCCCCCACCGATATTTGTGTTGATTTTTTGTATGGAAATTATCGAGTAATTGATCCCTCGAATATAGCGGCCAAGATATCAATCGACTTCATTTTTGAGCAGCTAAGCTCGATCCTTATTTCGTAGTTGCCTTATTTTGAGGACACCAGCTCGAATTAAGCTCCTTCTAGTCAATAGTCGATAGATTGAACCAGTAAGTTCTTTATTTCTTACTTGCGCCCTAATCAACTGCCCCCCTTCCTTTTGCTCTTTCTCAAAGAAGTAAAAAAGATGTGTGAAAATCGGAAACATAACGAAACATTATAACCACTCAAGCTTTGCGCCTAAAATTCCTCCGAGTATCACACCAGAAAAGAGAATGAAAAAGCAAAACCCAACAAATGGTTATACTGTGAGGGTCAGAAAACCATAATTGCAACTCCATGTACATTAAGTCGCCAATATATGAAGCTAGCCATAACAGGTATACAAGCAGGCTACCTTGTCTAAAGCAAACACTTGTTGTTCAAAAACAATACAGCCAATTCAACAATGGAACTGGTGTTTCTGTGTTATTCAGTATTGAACGTTCTCGCTTTATCTTCGATTACAATGGCTAACCACGTTCTGACTGATGTCTGAAAGAGCAATGTTTCTTATCGAAAGATAATGTAAGTTTTGCTTTCAACAAGTTTAGCTGTTATTCACTGGCGAGGAGTTGGCTCGAATAGAGGCGTACAGTGTGATGTAATTGGAAGTCTCAAAAGCACATGCAATTGCCGTAGATACGTTCATAGGTTGTTGATGAGTGAAAGATAGGATGGAATCGTAATATTTGGTCTTACTTGTTGGAAAATCTCAAATTTGTGTACAATTGCGATAGAAGATAAGTTCATATTTTGGTCAAGAACAAGGAATAGGCTGGAATCGCAATATTTGATTTAACAAATTGGAAAATCTCAAAGACACATATTATTGCTGAAGATATGTTCATATTTTGTACTCGATCGAAAAATAGACTGGAGTTGCTACAGTTAGTTTGATACATTGGATAGAATCAGACGTGTGTATAGATATCTGTAGAAAAAGAAGGTATAAAAATGTAAGTAGACGATTTTCGTTATACTATTCATTGTATTTATATTGGTATCTTTTTAGAAAAGAACATATACTCGATTCCAATTCCATGTAATTTCTATGGTACATTTTTTATTTTTAGTTTGAAACAAAGTCCTTTCTTACTAATTACGACTAATGTAAATGACTTCTCAGATTGCATTAGAATCGTCATCTGTTACGAAATGAGCAAGCACATCTGTTTTCAAAGTACCACGTTTTGACCAAATTTTTGAATTGTTCATTACTTACTGCTGATATCATCTCAAAGTGCATTCAAAACTCTGGGCCCTAATGAATATTGGAGATTTGATTCCATAATTTGTAGTTTTAATCTTTGGAATCGTAAGAATTTTATATATGAAGCATATTAGATATCTGGCAAGAACTTGCTTTGAACAGAGCTGAAGCCTTCAGTTTGAAGGGGCTTCCAATATATCAAACTTATGTACAAGATTGAATCAAAAATGCATTCAAAGCTACAAGTGAAGAAAAGAAAACATAAGATAACTTTTAATTGTAGTATGAAACATTATCTATGTTAGTATATTACCTTATCAACGAAGTTAGGCATATTATTGTTAAAGAATTCCCAGCATACGAGAACTATGTCTTTAAAAACTTTATCCTAAAGACAGGGCTTGTTGAAATAGAATTTTTAGTATTGGTTCTCAATATGAATTTGCAGAATTTTCCCTCACATGATGATTTGCTTATTGTCCACAATAATATCATGATCTGTTTAATTTTATTGATCGCTATGATTGATCTCTATGTTGGTTATCATTGCACTTTGGCTTTAGATTTTGGAGTTGATGAATCAGACGTTTTCAAGCTATCTCGTTAGTTATTGTATCAAATTGCAAAACCTGTTAAGAACCTGTTTGCTTTGGAAGATATCACGATCAGAGACGCAGCCAGAAGCTCTATGTAACAGGACTGTCGTCATACGTCATAATCATGTTAATGTATGCTAATTATGTAATGTCTGTGATGTATGTTTTGGGTGGTTTGAATTTTTATCGGGAGTCAGTTTCTTATCTCGTACGAGCTGCACGCTTTCTCGCTTCTCTCCTGCATTTACGACTACTCGAAAGTACAGTGACAAATATCCCTTTAGCATCTGAAAGGGGGAGCCATAGACCAATTTAAGCATGTACTTGTTGATAATAACTCATAAAAGTATTCCCCAGCCCCCCAGCCCCCCACTGAGTACGTCCCTGATGACGATAACTAGTAGAATGTTTATTCAGTCCACGTGATAAAACATTATCGTATAGAACGTCATCAAACATTTGTTCAAAGAACATAGAAAATATTCATAAATCATCGTAAAAAATCGTCATACATAATATATTCAGGAAATTTGATTGAAAAATATCTTTAAAACCATCAAACATCATCAATTTTTTGATGGATATATGACGAATGGTACTACGAAATTGTTGTTAAAAGAGTGCCCTTATCCAGAACCTTTTCTGCCTCGCAATAAAACAGAAGCTCTTGTATTTCACGAGGAATACTGACGTTTCTTAGAGAATATCTTTACTGAGGTTTCTTGAAATATTAGTCATTGTAGATTTTGGGATTCATTTGGTGAGTTACTTTAAAAAAAATACGTTATTGACGTTTGTGAACTAAGCCTTCCTTGCATATTTCTTATTTTCATCTATATGTGGTATTTTTCGACTAATCTAAACGACCATAAAAGTGTTTTATAAACATCACGAGTTAATGTCATAGAAAGATGATGGATAAGTCTTTTCTTTGTTCATTCTTTCAGCTGTTTTATTATCATTTCCATTAGAATCTTGAAATGAAGTTTGGATTCATCCAAGATGATTCTGTCAACATATCTTTACTTAGTTTCATTTGTTCTCTCTTTTAAACAGCAAAATAAACGTCTATACTGAATTCTTCTTTTTAAAATAATTTTTGCTTCTTTAAAAACACCACTGATGGACAATCATCGATAGCAGTCGTCACCATCCTTAACTTTTTAAAGCTATCCCTGCCGCCAACGTAATGAGCGGTGCTTAAACTATTACGCACGTTTTGAATAGATATACACCTCAATTGTAATTTGTAGAACACTTTTGTATTTTAGTTAGACAGACGGTCTTCTTTTGATTTAGAATATAGATAATAAACTCTGATCTAAATAACTCCCAGAATTACGTATACAGATCCACTTTGTAGGGAGGGGATAGAGAAAGCTAACTGAAAGGACAGATCCACTTGTTAGGGAGAGGGTAGAATAGGCCCAGTTGAATCACAAATCCACTAGAACTTTGCTGTTTGTTGTTTGTGAATAGATTTTTAGGGCAAGATTTATTCCTTTCTACCAATAATCATAATCCACCTATTAGATTATGGATAACCTTTAAAAACAATGTAATAATCTTTAATACGTTATGTTAACTTTGGCAATCATTCAATTTCTAGGCCTTCGCAAAGAGGCGATTGAAATGGCACTGGCCCGAAAACAAACAGACGAATCAGTTGTCCTTCCTGCACCAACAAAACGACAATCCTTTGTTACAAAACGACGAACAGAAGCATCAGAAGTTAGGCCGAGCTCCAGTTATCTTGCGCCGACTCACTTTTCAGGTTTTTATCATTGTTTTTTAATGTATTCAATGCTTGCTTTGTGCTTGTCAATTTATTCAATTGTAAATGTTTAATCATTCATATAACCTACAGTTAAAACCTGCATACAGGAACATTTATATTCGTTTTTTAAAAGAACTTTGGGAATCGTGAGAGCCTTAGAATGTTTTTGAATATATATATATATATAAAGTAAGACTTCGAAAGCTCCCAATATTTTCTCGATTCTCAATGATATGAAGGCTTCATGGTCGTAATATTTCAGTCCAGAAAAAAAGCTTTCCAGTTTTAGATTGTTGGCCCAGCCTCAGATGTTAGGGCCTAAAGGTGAAAGTAGGAATATTTCCTTCTTCTTTTAAAAATAAATACTTTACTGTATCAGTCTCAAGGCAAAATTTACTCAGATAAATGTTTTTCTTCAGAGTGTTTTAGCTGGACCTCTCTCTGAGCCATCATAAGAAAATGAATTGCAAAGGAAAATATGAAAATATGTGAAGTTAAGTAAGTAAGCTATGGAACGTTCTAAATTTAAATCTAGTTGTTCTTAAAATGTCCTTAGATTCTGCTATTTTCACTGGTTGCGTTTTAAAAACTATGTTCTTGTATGTATTCTCTGACTTCATCTTTTTCTTTATAATTCGTGCTCATATGATAGTCAATAGAGAAGTCTAGCAAAGAATACTCCCTAAAAACATTTGACTATACTGATTTTGCCTTAGCACTGACGCTGTGAAGTATTTACTTACAAAAGAAGAACTAAATACTCCTGCTTTCACCTTAGGCCGGGCCAGTTTAAGGAAAACGTGTTTTTTCTGAACTGAAACATTGAGAACAAGAAGCCTATGCATTATTTGGAATTAAGTACATATCAAGAAATTCATAAGGCTTATTTTTTCGATGTCTTTGAACATTTTCAGGCTTTCCGATACCAAGGGTCGTTGTGAGAACGACTGGCGGGCCCCAAGGTAAAGGCTTATTCAACAGTCCAAAATTCATTTGAAAGAGAGCTTATAATAAATAAACATGAACAAATTAGATTTTACGGTCTCGTCAGAGCCCTGGAGCCCCTGGTAACTACACTGGTTATTCCCCTCTCTCGACAGTACTACCGATACCCAATGTTTTCAAGTAAAGTTATCATAATTCGCCATGTTTCAAATTTTCCTCACGTTCACATTAAAACAAATGTTTACCACGTGCTTTTGTCGATACAGTGACTTAAGCTTGAATAATTTTGATTGTTAATCAATCTTTTCATTTCTAATTACTCAAGGATTAACCTTCATTCTCATACCATGAATCACACCAGTCAGTTTAAAGAACGGAAGACTTTGTTAAACGCATAAGAGAATTTTCTTGGCTCACTGTTTGTCTCGTTATTTTTGTCGAATTAAGTTAAGAAAGATAACATTGCATTAAGCTTATTACTGTGAGGTTTTCAGCCTTTGAGCTTTACCACTTCCGAATTGATTATAAGTTGCTTGTTCATCTTGGGGGTTAAAGGCTGTTTGGAAAATGTATGGTCTGGATCCAGAGTTCTAGGTCCGGGTTTTAATCTAAGCATCATACTGTAAGTGATGCTCGCAATGATTAAAGATATTATTGGAGTCTTCTTTGTTAAAGTATTGATATTCATTTGTTTGTATTCGTATTTCCAGACCCCCAATATGTACATGAGCAGCCCTGTCAAGAAAGTTTACAAGTACCCCCTATCCCTAAGACGTCGAGCTTGAAAACCTCTTAATGTACCATGATATCGTTCAATAATCAAGTAGCGAAAAACCAATATCATTGACTTAGGGATCCAAATAAGTTCATTATTAATGGGTTAAATCCTTATCTGAGATTCATCTAAGAGATATTATTCATTATAGCTAAGATTTCCTTCTAAATCCATTAACTTAATAAGCTCTTAATTGATCTAAGCCTTCTTGTTATTTTATCACAACTTCAAAGCTTCTGGCTAATATGCCCTTTAAATTTAACTTGAATACTTTATTATTCGCCTTTCTCCAACATTTGATCCAAGAAATTTGCATTTAAAAACAGTTTAAGATCCCCTTTTCATAATAAATATCTCAACCAATTAAGTTGTTGTTTTATGTTATGGAAGACCTACGATAATATAGTCTAACCGCAGTCAGATTTTGAATAGTCTTTCGTATTTATGACTTCATCTATTTCTCTCTAGACACGCCAACTGGAACTCCACAGGGATCTGAGGAAGACTTAGCACCCAAAGGACAAACGCCACCGATGATCAACAAAGCAGTTCGGACAGAAATTCAGATATCCGCAGAAGACGTTGCGAGGGCGCACGAGCGTAAGGAACGAAGCCACATGCAAGTTATTAACGAAAACCAACAGAGACCGAGCAATGATGCTGCGAAGCGGGGTCCTCCGCCTGACGTCACTATTCCACAAGGTGATTCTTCAAATTTTGGCCGAAATACAAGAAGAAGTGTGCATATGTCGTCCGTTAGAGTGAAAGCAAATGAAGGTTCGGTCTAGTCACTATTGCGTAGGATATAGTGAATTAGTAATCTTTTATTGGAGTTTGATCGGTTAAGTTTAACCAATAAGGCATAAACCTTCGTTTTGTTGAAAGTTTCAATAAAGTTGTACTTGGGAAAAAGTGCTGAAGATGGTGCGATTTATTTTGGTAATAATTGGAAAGGCAAAACACTTTCAGTTCTTTGATACTTTTAAGGACTTATTTTTAAGGAGGATTAAATGATTTTTTTATATCTCTATAACATAAGATAAAGTTACCCCCAATTTAATAGAAATTTCCAAATACAATCTACCCCTTCATTAGATTTTCATTCCCTCCATTCCATATACATAAGTCTGTCAGAAACAATGAAGAAAAGCTATATTATACTATGTCTACTGTGAAATACACCCCAAAACTCTATTTTCGATTAACATTACTAAATTTCTTCCAAATCTGTTTGTTTCAAACAATGGCATAGATACGTATACCCAATCTATTTCTATCCATTAATGATTTTTATCAAATATATTTTCTGTTAAATTGAATTGGTGAAAATTCCACACTCCTTTCATAAATGTCTCACGATAATAGGCGCTGTATTAGTCTTGAGTGATTCTATGCTTCATTTAAAGTGTTACTAAAATGAAACACTTGTGATATTGTTGTGAACTCATCAACAGGGTGGTTTAGAATTGAAAGGTGATATATGATAGAATCCGTCGGCTGCGACGATTCCCTACCAGTAGCATTCTACACAATATCTACAAGACTAAGCTATCAAAGTACCCAGCAGTCTTCTGTGATTGTATTTAGTTGTCGAAAACTCAGAATGCAGAATCTGAGGCTTCTAAATTTTTTCAGACTTTACTCCCTGTTTCCCATTTCAAACTTAAAACAGCAAGTTGACTTCTATGCTTCTCAGAGAACAAATGCCTACGATTTATTGACATATTGAGATGGCAATGTTTTCTTTTAACTTACTTTTTTATATGAACCTCAGAACTTATCGAAATGTTACAGCTTTTGAAACCATTTAAATAACTTACACTCGTGGTAATAATTTCAATGTTCAGACAAGCCAAAACTACTTTGCTGTTTGTATCTTTAGATTTTAATCAGTACATGAATCATTTTTCGTCTCCCCTTAGTCTGTTGGGATTTTTGTTAAATTTTTAAATGACCCTTGATTATATTCATGATATTTATTTGAATTTAATTGTTTAGCTTTGAACGGAGCTGGAAGAGTTTCTGCGAAAATTCAACAACTTCTGAACACACTCAAGGTAAATTTATCAAATGATTTGCAAGAATAAAAATCAACAAAATGGAATTGCACACACTACTTCTTATTCCGGCTTCTTCTTAAGTTTACTTGTCCATCCTATCCATTTGTGGAACTGCCATGGTCCTCCTAGTGTGGGAGAGTCATTAGTTCAGTATGTGTTGTGTAGTTTTAAAAAAAACCCAGCAGATGTATTTTTCTCTACTAGCGGTGATTGATAGTGCACTTTGTGAGATATCAAATTTTTTTGAGATTGATATTGTTTGGGTTGGTCAACTAAATGCATCCCTGCCATCCTGAAGTTCTGTACTGATTGAAGAAAAGTTTTCTTATTCTTTTAGAGACCAAAGAAGAAGCCTTTGGAACAGTATTTTATCGACGAAAATGACCACATAGAAGGTAAAACTCTATTATACTATGGTAATAACTAACTGCTATATCTTTGCATGAATCATTGCTGCTTCCTGTCTATTAACAAGCTAATGTTTAGATAAGAGTGCAAAATAGTATTTGTATCTGGTCTTAATGTAGTATTTAATGTAATTAGGCCAAAATGTTGATCAATTCTATTTGCTATGGGTATATGCCACTGATCTCAAAATCAAGACTGGATCGAGCATTCTAGTGTCTCTTGATTCAGATGTTGAAGCTAATTGCCTCGGCTTGCGTTTGGCCTTCCATTATGGCTGCCAAAGAAATCACATTGAGATGATTCTTTGCTAACAATAGATGCATGATTATCCAGTCTGTGCTGAGCATTCATAACATTCCAGCAATCATCAGAGAAAGAAGCATTCCCGAGTCCAACCTCAATGTATTGCATTGAACCTACCAATATGGCTGCGAATGACTTCATTTCAGAAAGATGGATGCTCGACCCAGTCTTTTTTGAGATCAGTGGTATATGCATTCTCTTTTTCTAACTTCGTTCCTTTATTATAGAAAGCCAACCTTTCCGTTCAAGACTCTTATGTTGTTAAGATATTCTCAAGATTAGGTTATACCCTACCTACTTTCGCTGATTCATTCCCTTCAAACGATTCTTTTTTTATACATAGGTCTACCTTCTTATTTCCTTGTCTTATCTTATTATTACTCTTATTTATTACAGAAAGCAAACCTGATCCGAATGCACCAAGACCAGAAGGAACATACAGCAAGCCTGCTTCTGGTGATCCTCTGATGGTAAGAGCAAGTCTTTGTCATCTTTTACCAGAGCTCCAAAAATATTTTCCTTTCTTGGAATCTAAAAACCGATGAAATTGTCTACAAAGTAAAAGCATTATGTGGTACTGATATGCCCCCGGAAATTACGTTTGTTATGGTTTAGAAGGGGTTTAACCCTATCAAGCCTAGGGTATTTGAAGCTGTAGGAAGCCTAGGGGGGGGGCTGATTCGGCCCCCCCTCTTTAATTCCTTTCTTACACACCCGGTAGACTTGAAACTTTGCATGACTATAGTCCATAGCAAGATGCAAAAAACTGGCAAATTTATTTTTAGAAAAGTCACGTGATCTCTTGATGACGTCATCATATTTTTCATTGTGTAGAGAAATTTTAATTTGATTTTATGAATTCTCTGAAAGAGATCTGAAACACAATTTTTACTTCAATATGGATGCACACAGGCTTTATAAGTATTTTTAGATCATTTATATGAATATTACATAAAACTTTCACGGAATTAAGTATATTTCTGAGCGTGAATTCTAAGCGTGCTCTTATCGCCAGAATAATGAATCGCTCTTATTTCATATATTTGAGTTGTTTTACCTGTATAGGCAGTTTTGTTGAGTAGAATACATGTTCAGGGTCGGAAAATGTAATTGTGACTATATTTCCTATAATATAAGGGTCAAATAAAAAGTGCTGACGTCAGCATAAAATTTTGGGGAAAAGTTGCACATGCGCAGTAACATTTTGCTATTTTTTATGTTTGATTTGCACAAAATGTAGTTCATCAGAAAGAGCATAAAAACTATGCATTTCCTTGTCTTGTGTAACTTTTATAAGGACGCGTTTGAATTTTGATGTTTACTGTTTTTCAAAATGACCTGTGTTGACCCCCTGGAACGAATTCAATTTTTTCAAAATATAACTCTTTAATTATTAGGAAGAAAAAAAACTAAAAGTCAGAAAGTTTGAAAGTCACAGATGCAATTTATAAAAATACACAGCAGGAAAACTGCTAGGGGGGCTGGATAGGGTTAAGGAAATCTTATAGGGTCTAAAGAAGAAATTGCTCGGTGTACGAAGGTACTGAGCGATATTGATAAGAAACAAGAAAGGAGACTGACTATCTTTAACTCAAAGTTTCATGCTCTCAAAATGCTCAGACAGACTATATTATTGTTATTATTATTTACAGGTTCCCGAAAATCTCCCACCATCGTTTACCGAATCGATAAAGAAGTACGGATCGTCAAGCAAGGCACCTGCGATATCGGTTATCGATGCCAATGGCAAAATTCTTTACACCCTGCTTTACGGTTAGTTTGTAACAAATCTTATTTTAATCTCTTCAGGAGCAGGATTTTAGGGAAATAGATAATACTTAAGATATTTGGATCAGCTTAAAGGATAAAAGGGAGGAAGAATTTCTTTTAACGCTGCTGTACGGTTAGTTTGCCAAAATTTATTTTACCTTCTTGAAAAGTAGGATAACAGACAAGTAGATGGTACTTAGAACACAAGATAAGCCTATATTCAGAGTGATTATATACAATATCCTTTCGGTTTATTGATATCATCAGAGTGTTGATATATGATATCCTTTCAAGCTATTTCTATCATCAGAGTGATTATACATAATATCTTTTCAAGCTATTTCTATCATCAGAGTGATTATACATAATATCTTTTCAAGCTATTGATATCATCAGAGTGATTATACATAATATCTTTTCAAGCTATTGATATCATCAGAGTGATTATACATAATATCTTTTCAAGCTATTTCTATCATCAGAGTGATTATACATAATATCTTTTCAAGCTATTTCTATCATCAGAGTGATTATACATAATATCTTTTCAAGCTATTGATATCATCAGAGTGATTATACATAATATCTTTTCAAGCTATTGATATCATCAGAGTGATTATACATAATATCTTTTCAAGCTATTTCTATCATCAGAGTGATTATACATAATATCTTTTCAAGCTATTGATATCATCAGAGTGATTATACATAATATCTTTTCAAGCTATTTCTATCATCAGAGTGATTATACATAATATCTTTTCAAGCTATTTCTATCATCAGAGTGATTATACATAATATCTTTTCAAGCTATTGATATCATCAGAGTGATTATACATAATATCTTTTCAAGCTATTGATATCATCAGAGTGATTATACATAATATCTTTTCAAGCTATTTCTATCATCAGAGTGATTATACATAATATCTTTTCAAGCTATTGATATCATCAGAGTGATCATATACTGTATAATATCCTTTAGAGCTATTGACGCATACAATTAGAACCCGCCACTAAGAGCCTAAGATGCAAGAATCTGCTTGCATAAGATTTTGGAATGGGACGGTATTTAAAGAATGAATCACAAATTGTTCGGGTTGTAAAGGATCGTTAACTTTTACAAGTAATAGTAATGGTTGTTAAGGAGTATTCAAAGGCTTATAAATAACTAATACCATGATTATGTACTGCTGTTAGCTGCAATTGATCTAAGAACCTGTTTAGGCTAACTCCTAAAAGTGTAGTCTCATAGGATTTTTACTATAGTGTTGAATTTAGAATAAGTGTTTCTTGAGTGATGAAGAGTTTTATTCTTTACAGGTAGAACATGACTCATTACTTAAATTTTTTATAATTACTATTTCTTTCACTATTCATAATTGCTATTTCGTTTCTATCACTACAAACAAAAATAGAAATAGGTATAGTGCTTGAAGAATTTTCATTTATGACTAATGTCAGATCTAATTTTTCGATAGCCAAATTGCTGAGCAGAAGTCAGAAGGTTTCTTTTGCACTTCTGAACAAAATCGGAAATGCGAGAGACGGAACGATGATATCACAAGGAGACAGGGTGGGTTTAAACTCTTCAAAATCAATTTACCTTTTGTCTTCCATTTCGTATTTTCCCTTCGCAAAAGTACATCTTTGAAATTATCGCCCTAAAATATTGAAGTATTTAGCTCTAACCCTCAAAAAAACAATTTAGGGGTTGCTATAAGCTTAGAACAGACTAAGAACAAAACAAAATGAAAATTATACCATTTGTGCTTTTTTCTCTGTTTTTACAATTTCTCGATTTCAGTTTTCATTTAGGCCTAATGAATTTTATTCGATACTCTTTGAATTCTAATATATGTCACTAATGTATGAAAGTGCAGTATCATGTATCTTTAAGCCAGCTTAAAGATGGTAGATATTTTTGGACGGTATGGCGTGGGTTTCACCATACTAAATACGAAACTCATCTCCTCACTATAGATCCTTTAGAATTCATTTAATTCAATATATATATCATCTATTTCCGCTCATTGCTCTAGTAGCAATTTGAGCTTTCTTTGGTTCTTGAACACCAGCAATGTGTAGCCGCTCATTACATGTCAAAGTGTATGAGTCGCTGCACAGCCAGTGTGATGATAAGTGGAAGGGTATATTGGATTCCTTGACCACATGCTGTACTTATATCATTTATTTCATATATTCAAGCTATCATTGTTTGTAAAGTTTTGCTAAACATACGTTATCTTTCTTATTAGGTTGCACTAATGTACAGCTACGACGACCCAGTTGGTTTTATCTCTGCGTTTTACGGCTGCTTGATTGCGGGTGTGGTGCCAGTACCGATCGACCCTCCTGTTCGTAGAGATGTATGTGCGATATTCATCCTCAGATTTAGATACCCAAGATTTGTAAAATGAAAAGATATAGGCTCTTATGGTGATTAATTTGTAAATGCACCACTTTGAATAGCCTTGCAACTCAATGACTTGGTCTAGCTAGCTTTGAGGTGTGAATAATTATTTTTCTGAGATTTTCCTCTTAGACCCAAAACCCTTTTACCCTTTTTGGTCACCTAATGGTGGTAAAAGAATTTTGATTTACATCATCATCGTATCTTATACAGGATGCTGGACTTCAACAAATCGGTTTCCTATTGGGTAGCTGCAACATATCTTGGGCACTTACGTCAGAAAGCTGTCTTCGAAATCTTCCAAGGGACGATCTAGGCCATCCTGTGCAATTTCGAGGTACGAACCTGATATCAATTGAAAGCTGTAAACTGAAACGTAGATAAACGGTAGAGCCGTAAATTAACGTAGGTCTTAAAACTAAACTGCATAGAGGAAGTGATTTGGCCTTGAATTTCAATTTAGGAATTTTCTAGAAGCCCGTAAATAAACTTTCATAAGCTCTAGATCTTTGTAAGTAAGGTCCTAGGAGAAAAGGTTGGGCTTATTAGAGTTAAGGTATTTCCTACAACCTCTGCATACTATTGATAAAGCATAAGAAGAGAAAACTTATGATAAGTCAGTTGTTGAATGTCTAATTCCTACAATTGCAGAAAATATGTAGATTTTATGAAATACCTAGTTCCAGCAGGGGGCTCAACTATCTTTCTATACTTTGGTTGATTGACCATTTGCTATGACACAAGAATTTTAATGTGATATAGTCCTGCGTTTGCATTGCTAGCATATGGGCAGGGAAATTGAATATTTCTTTATCAGGTTTCATCCATCATGAAATTTTCATTTTGTTTTTAGGCTGGCCTAGACTTCAATTTTTCGTCACTGAAAATCTTGGTAGGCCGTCAAGGGATTGGCACGTGCCGTTATTAGCAAAAGATAAAAAAGTTCCTGCTTATATCGAGGTTCGTTGTGTTCATATTAACCCTCCCATTTGATTACCTTCTGTTACCTTCTGTATAATGTTAGGGGCATCCAAGTCTATTGCTAATTATCAAACAATTGTCCCTGATGAGTTTTCTTATCGTTGGGAGTTGCAAAAACTGTCTTGAAGAAATGATTTGTGAGAATGAAAGATGACCTGAGCTTGATTCGAGCCCACGACCATAGATGTGGCACGTCATTGCTCTATTAGCTGAGCACAGGGTATTTGAATAAACCGACCAGTTCAGGGATTGATTTTCAAATCCTGCTTCTTATAGGATATATTTATATTCGTTCAAACCGCAAGTTTTTTCTTAGCCTTTCTTATTTCAGCACAACATGTAACTGAGAAAACTAAGCTTCGTCGATCTATCTTGTTTACCTTTTCAAAGACACCCAGAGATCAATGAATATGATATTAATGATTTTCTGATTTCTACTTTTTAGTACTGCGAAGATCGAGATGGCAGTTCGTTAGGTGTCGTTGTATCACGAGAAACAATGGTTAGTCACACCAAGATGCTCATACAAGCGTGTCGTTATAACGAAGGTTAGAAATTTTAGGCTTTCAACACTATTTTCTTTTTTTCCATTTTTTCAACATGATTTATTTTTTAAGCTATTTTCAACTTGGTATTTGATTATTTTAAAATTGGCCGAGCATTTCCTGAAATACCGTAGATTCACTTTAGACCTCCCTTGATAAGTTCCCTCTCTAATAAAACTCTCTTTTAAAGATATGATATCTACTTAGTCCCCTCTCCGTTAAGCTAGCCCCCTATCAGATTTTTTCAACCGAAGTTGATTTACAAGTTATGTCAAATCAAAAAGGCAATTTAAGCACTTTAGAACAAGTTTGAATGTCGATTAAAGCATGTGAAATAAGATCAGGAAGATGTTTTTTTCCTAAAGTTCTGGTGCTACAAACATTAAACATTAAAATACTTTTAAAGGAAAATATAAGATATAGATAACACCCCTAATTACTGTGGCAGGAATAGCATTTCCATAATTGTCCTAGAGGTATGCGAATCAAAACATTAAAGGAAAAATGATTGGTACAAGCTTTTTCGCTTACACACTGCTTAGAGGTGATGATAATCCAAGAAAAAGCCTGGTAAGCTTATTGCTGGCTTTATCATTCTATCCTTCTGTTTTTATCATATCACATTCTCTTCTAGGTGATACAATCGTCAGTGTTCTTGATTACAAAAGAAACGTCGGTCTTTGGCATTCTATTTGTGCGGTATGTCAACTGATGTTGATTTTATTCTAATATTTCTATCAAAGCTTTTTATTGGTAGTACCTATGGTAAAATTCTTATATGGATTTTAAAGCCAGTCTTTATTCTTGTTGCGTTAAATTTTTTGTTAAAAGTTGTTACATATTTGGTGCTTCTAGTAATCAATCTTCATCCCCATCTTTTTGATGATTGATTACTTGGTAGGGTGATAGGTAATGTGGCTTGAGTAGTCTGCAATCTACATCTGAAGGTCGTGAAAAATACATTAGGCCTGTTTGTCGAGCAAGCTCACTTTCATTTGAGAGAAAACCAAAATCTATATAGCATTGACTGCGGAGACGAGCTTGCCCAGTTACCGAGCCAGTTCACCTACCTGACCAGCTTGTCTCATGAAATCAGGCCCTTTAGGCAGTGTTCCCAGGCTTTGGTTTATATTGTCATCAAGAGTATTCTAAATGAGACTTCCACTTAACTAGTCACAGTGAAAAGGTGGTAAGGAAGTGAAATTATCAGTAAAACAATAGAATAGGACCAGTGACGTAGCCGTGTCTCAGCACTGGTGCAGTCATTTTCTGTCGTATAGAAACCAGACTTTAGTGAGAGAATGATATCTTGAACTTCAATGTTATATTATCGAAGACTACTCGAAGTATAACTATTTGAATTTGGTTGCAGAGTGTTCTATACGGCATGCACGTGATTTTTGTACCACCGTCAGTAATGCAACACAACCCAGCAATGTGGATGATCATGGCTAGCAAGTCTAAAGGTAATGATCAATTGTATCTTTGAGGTCTAGAATTTCCGTTTTCTGTATGAAAATGTTTTTTTAATCATACCAAGAAAAGTAATTGCAGGTTAAAATGTTGACAAGGTATATTCAAGGTTTCTATTGTATTTCAAGATTTCCTTCGTTATAAAGCTTATTAGAAAACTAGCAATAATTTTGGAAATATTGTATTGTTTCTCTTTGTCTATTTTATCATCTAATTCATTCTCTTACGAACTCAAAGATACTACATTTACCGCAATATACACCACTTTTACAATGACATCAATTCTTTTGAAATGCATCTTGGAACATCAATATCCTCGATATCATGTGAATCCCAATCTCAAAGACGTTCATTGCTCTTAGCAACGCATAAAGTTTTTGACGACGTGAAGAATTCTTGCTCAGCAGGGAGTTACATCTCTTGCTTCACTTTCAAACACATTCTACGTCATTGTGACAGGGATCTATTTCTATGCATCCTTTCAAAAATCAGCAAACGTCTATATTATTTATGGTCCGCTCCGTATATCATAGGCTTTCTAACCGCTCTGCATGAGAAATCCCTATGACGAACTTCATTTGTTTTCAGCGAGTGCATGTCTCGTGACATCTAGAGAATTACATTGGAGTTTGCACGCGACAAGAGACCATCGAGAAATAAATTTATCAGATTTGCGAATGCTCTTATTAGCCGACAGAGCCAATCCATGTAAGTTTCCTCGTGGCTGTTTGACTTTTCATTTACTTTTTTGTTCTTAAACAATTTGACAATTTGTTTAGAAAACTGATTCCGAACAAAGTGATTTTAGAGGCGTTTGTTAAATACTAGAGAAACTCTTCGGAAATCAGTTAGTACATTATTTGCTATATAAATTGTATGGATGAAAATGACCCTAGCTGGAGTCGAACCACCTCTACATTAGTACTATAGTGCGCTTCACTACTAGGCCACTACCGCCTCGAGAAATCCAAAGCTATTTCATTCACGCGAACTACACCACCACTCGCCGAATGCAGATACGGACCTATCCGAGCTATTTAACAATTGAGCAGAAACTACCAAATATCTTTCCATTCACACAATTTATCTCAATTTATTTTCCGAAATCCTCTTCTTCTCCATTGTACATTATGTTCATTTGTAAATTGCTTGATAATCTTGATTCAAAAGATGTTTATATTTTGCCAGGGTCATTGTCGGCTTGTGATGCCTTCTTCAATACGTTTGAAGCGAGAGGTTTGCGACAAGAAGTCTTATGCCCGTGCGCATACTCGCCCGAAACAATGACGATTGCTATTAGAAGGTATATCCATATGTTGCAATGTTATTTCTTCAATGAGTATTGCTTAGTATGACTCGACTTGAGCTAGTCTAACACTTAAAACATTCTATGTATAATTTATTCGATACATTTTGAATTGTTCGTTTGTTTTTGTGGAGGGGGTCAAACGCATTAAAACTTATCGCAAAAACTCACAAAATATTTGATGTTTTATATCACCTATGCACCAGAATAACGAAACATCATTAGTGCGTGTGTGCAACATCTCAAGGTTGCATGAATCGTTGCATGAAGCCATTAAACGCATCCAAATTCCTTGCAACATCGAAAAACAAGAGTAGATTTAGCTCACATGAAAAATTCATGCAACATCAGTTATTAAATGTTGCAGGAATCAAAATGGATGGTTGAGCAATCGGAATGGATGGTTGAGCAAATCTTGTGTTACACTCAGGTTTATATGTAACCGAATCTATGTTTCAAAATCAAAATAGACCGATCTTCTTATGAAGTATCCATGTTAACAAATATGTTATCTTCTTCAAAGAAAACACCGTTGAGCTCTATATCTTTTCATGTTACCCGCGTTTTACCAAAATTTGAATCATACCTTTGAATCTGTTTGGCCAATATCGTCAGTTTATTCTATTACTTTAGACCTATGCAATTATTTATTTTTAGACCTGGACGATCTGACTCGGGATCGAGTGGAAGAGGTATTTTATCAATCACTGGATTAAGTCATGGGGTTGTTCGAGTCGACAAGGAAGGGTCGCTAACTGCGCTGATTTTACAAGACTGTGGATTGGTTGTACCTGGAGGTGAGCCATCTTTCTTGCAAAAGAAGCCTATTTTATTATGATAATCAACGAAGGTGTATCAAGACCTTCTACCTGTATTATCTCTTTGCTTATTCATTGCTTGCACCATTAAATCCTGTGTTCAACCGTACTTATCCGTTGTATAGCCGAAAAGCTCACTGTTAAGAAATTAAAAGCAAAACATAAAGTGCAACAACAATTAGAAAAACTCGGCTCCTTACCAATCTTAGCTTTTGTGATTTATTTTCTCATTGCTAAGGCTTCTGGTTTATAATCAGGGAGCAGTGTGTCCGTGTATGCGTGTCCAGCTACAATATTACTCAAATGCTCAGTAGAACCACAATTATTGTGTGGTGTTTCTAGTGCCTTCTTGTTGGTCTTTATCTTGAAAAAATGATATGATAGATGATCTGGAAAGATCGATTACTTCTTTTTTTTACTAATCACAATAACACGAGGGTATCAGATTGATTCAACACTACGCAATGTAATGCTTTAGTTATAAAAAGTTACACGATGGACGCGAATTTTGAAAGTCCTTTTCTTTTACCGTTAAGAATAAATCTATTATCGCATTGAAACATGATTATGATATTTCTCAGTAAGATTGAAGTCAAACAAAATTCTTGTAGTCATTTTTGTTCTACTTAGCATTCTCTCTGTGTTGAGCAATCTCTGAAATTACATTTGTTATTGCAGCAAAAGTGGCAGTGATAAAAATGGATGGCAGTAATGAGTTATGCAAAGTAGATGAAGTTGGAGAGTTGTGTATTTGTAGTAAAACTGTTGGAAATGGATTTTGGGGGCTTCAAGGCAAAACCAACCATGTTTTTAATGTAAGTCAGATGGTTGTAGTTAGAGATGCTTTAACTAAAACTCTTATTGCAGCTTTCAACTAATCTTACTCATGAAATACTTGGTGATCAAGGGAAATATCATTTTTATAATGTGCGCATATGGAAATATGTCTTTGGGGTTAAGTTTTGCTTCTATCAAACCTCAGTTTAAACAACCTTCTTGTAGTTGGCATCCCTTGCGAAACTTGGCTTTAACAATCTGAGCGATTTCCTAATTTTCAAAAGGTTTCAGCACAAATTTGAATGATATATATATATAACATAGTTTTTTGGCATATTAGTGCTTGGACAAAGCAGTATTAGCTTTCAACCTCCCTTTAAAGTTTAATATTTTGTTTCCAAAGTTATTTGCGAAACTTCACCACAATTAATTCTTGCTGATGAATGGAAATTCTGACCTTGCCTAGTGAACATATTAGTTTATATCATAATATTAACATAACATTATCGTGGAAGAAGGACATTCAAAAATTCTTGAAAAGGACTTCATCCTGTTTGTCGCTGGTGAAATATTTTTGATATCATAGATAAAGCCACGTCATTACATGCTAAAATGTTGACCAGGAATACTCGAGACTTCTATGGAATTTAGAGATTCTTTTGTTATTACATACGTATTATAAACTACAATAATTCCAGAACAATTTGATTGATAGTATTCGTCTATCTTTGATCACCGAATTAATTCTTTTACCAACACGTATTCACTAAATTCACGGTAATCTCCACTTGTCGTTGTCTCTACAGAAATAGGCAAACGCGTATACTTTTTTCTGGTCTATCCGTCAGTTGTTCAATTCGCTTTGACTTGATTTTTTTTTGTTAAATTCTAGGTACATATTGGAAGTGGTGAAATTTCAGCTGATCCTTATGTCTTGACAGGACTTCTTGGGTTTCTTGGACCTGTAAGTCATCAAAGTTTTAAAGAAATGTTATATTAAATTTTATCTTGATTAATTAGCTTTTGTTTAACATTAAGTTTATGTTTAACATTCTACTCTTATTATTAAGGCTGGGCCTCGTTTTCTGTATTGTCACATGGCAGAATGCAATGCATCATTGCAGAAAGAAGCGTGTTTATTGCCCCCGTTTGCACTACATAAATCTTCAATTTGACAATTATTTTCGTTGCTTGTTGAATCACGCGCCCCTGCGGTGTGCCTCTCTTACAGTTATGATCAGGATGGATTCTAATGCAAGAAGTGTCATACATAGTGGAAACTCCCCGACAATAAGTCATTACGGCATTATCATGAGCAATGGTTCTTGTTGATTTTAAACAATGATAGAAAAAAGAATAATCTTCCCTGGATAACCTTCTGTTTTGTTCTCCAGGGTGGGCTTGTCTTCGTCTCTGGAACAGTGGAGGGTCTGATGAATGTCAAAAGAAGGAAACACAATGCTGAAGATATCAAATCTACTGTTTTAGCTGTTGATCCAATCAAATTTGTACATAAAGGAAGGTAACTATTTATACAAACTCTCTATACATATATTATTGCATGTATTGTTTATTATCTAAGTATTCAATGTAAATCAATCTTTTCTGAATTTAGCATTATCTATATTTCTATCTGTATCTATAGACTTGTGTATTATTGATCAGTGATGGATTTAGTAGGTACAACTTGGGGTAGTTATACCCCCTTACCGAAATAAATAGCTTTTGGGGCCCATTGTGGAAGTTTTGTGCTTCTTCGAATCTCGCAATGAAGTAAATTCTTAGACACTTTTCCTTGAAAACGAATAAAAAAGACCCTCTATCAGCAGCTAAGGTTAGGATATTGTTGTATCTCACAGCAACATAGTTGTGATGAAGAAAATTTATCAGGGCCCAAGAAACCGATTAATTCTTGATTTGCCTCTGCTTAAAGTTAATCCGGTGTGAAGTATTCTTACGTTGTTTCAAAACCATTGTGCCCCCAAATCAACCCTGTTAACTAGATATAATTTGTATTCTTATCTTGCAGAATAGCTGTTTTTTCAATAACCCTTCTGAAGGAAGAGAGAATTGTTATCGTAGCTGAACAGAAAGGAACTTGTACTGAGGAAGAGGTAAGTTTGATATTGTGCTTTATGTGCAAAAAGATGCACAATCTTCCACTGCTTTTGATTTTACTTGAAATACCATGTTATTTCTGTTTGATTAAGGTATTGACATTTATTTGAACTTTTATCCGGTGGATGTTACAGGCTAGACAGACGTCTTGATTAGTGTGCAGCTCTATATCCAACCTGCCCTAGGAACGACTTTGTAGTACTGTGTGG
This sequence comes from Pelagia noctiluca, assembly GCA_963924455.1. Taxonomy (NCBI): domain Eukaryota; kingdom Metazoa; phylum Cnidaria; class Scyphozoa; order Semaeostomeae; family Pelagiidae; genus Pelagia; species Pelagia noctiluca. Next base: position 7,387,692 of record OZ004331.1, on the reverse strand, counting down.
AAGTAAACAAAAGTGCTATGGAAGGATACCATCTAGTACTGTGGAGAATGCTTAGTTCTGTGGATGGATACCATTAGTGCTGTGGGGGATATCATCAGTACTGTGGAGAATATTTAGTACCGTGGAGGGATACTATTAGCACTTTAGGTATGCCTCTGTAATACTGGTGGTCTCTCCGAGCTGTACTGCTTTTATCCTTTCACAGTACTGAACATCCTCGACAATACTGTATGGTATCCGTCCATATTACTTATCGTATCCCCCACCATACCAAACAGCCTTCAATGTAGTTTCCTCCACAGTACTAATGATATCCCCCTGCTGTACTGAACATCCCCCCACAGCACTGAACTTCCCCCCACAGTACTGAACACCCCCACAGTACTGCGAGTGGTTTCCAAGGAAGATATCTGATCAATTCCTTTAAAAATCTTAATTTTGAGCACTTGATTTTTTCTAGAGCTTTCAATGGATGAGTCACGTGCTACCAGCAGTCGATGGAATTCATGTTGTAAGTAATGATCTTTATTTACTTTGCTGTCGAATTTCAAATACGAAATCAAAGTCTTTACCTTGTTTTTCGGTAACCTCCGAAATACTTTTCTTTTCACACCATCTTGTGAAATGATAGGTGAGGCCCTAACTCTGCAATATCCTACACATCGCTGTATAGGATGAAGTATTTTTATTACGATGCAAGATTTAGATGGTAAATATTTTATGAAGAATGAGATAAATCACACGATTCGTCAGGTTGTTGCACATATTTTGGACAAACTTGCAAATCTAGTTGCAATTTTAGTGGACTAGGAATTTTCCATGTTCTTTCAGGCTTAAATCTGACATGGTAAATTCATAATCTTATCAAAACTAATTTTTAATGTCTCTTTAATATTCTTATATTCTTATTTGATTCAATTCGACTTTCAAGGTTGGAATCTACTGCTTATGTCTTGTTGCACCAGATACTTTACCAAGGGTAAGTTTGTTGTCTAAAATACCATATATGATTATGTACTATCCATTCATGTCAATATTAATCGATCTGAAATGCATGACTAAGGAAGTTGTTTCAAGAGCAAAAATTTTATGGTGTGGTCCACCTCATCATACTACCTTGGACACCATCAAATATGTTTGACGATTTTCGAGGATTTTGTTGCGCGTATTAAACCTCGACCATTTTTGATGATGTTCAAGATTTGAATTTGATGATGTCAGGTGATGTTTAACGTATCCAGTAATCCAGTAATGTGTTATGTTTTGTGAACATACACGTTTTTTTTTTATAAGAAACCGGTTTATAAGAAACCTAGTACTAGAGCCCCAAAAATTTAAGAAACTTTTAGAACTACATCAATATCTTTAAGAAACTTTGAAAAAAGATAAGAGGACTTTCTGAGCCGGAAAGTAATATGTCAATGATACATTTTTGCTTGATTTAAGTTTGCTACACGTTAGCGGAACACAGGATGTTGAGTCTACTATAAGTAGGTGGGTTTCACTATAATACAAGAAATATGCGAGGGAAAGTGCAAAATTTGATGTTAAATGCGTATCTAAAAATAAGAAACTTTTAAGAAACTTTTAGTACTAGAAACTGGTGAAAAATTAAGAAACTTTTAGTACTAGGACCCAAGCTAGGTTTCTTATAGAAAAAAAAACGTGTAATCCAACAAAAGCTTTTTATCGACAGGATTTGAGACATAAACTGAGAGGACGGAAGCCGGGGGTTACTGCTTTCAATCCACCAATTGCAAGATTATTTAAGCCCTCTAGCAAGACCCAAGATCAAATAAATGATAAAAAGACCATTCAGGCTGTAATACACTTTATGTGGATTCTTGACAAGCTTTGAACCCTAAATTCAATGAATCAAATCGATCTTAGACTTTAGGGGGGGGGCTTATCTAAAATGATATTTGCTCTTGAAAGGGGAAGCTATTTCGAGAAAGGGGCCTTTTGAGAGGGGGCTAAAAAGACAATTTATTGTGTAAAAGAAAGTGATTTCATAGTCCATATGATTTCCTTTGCAGTATAGCAATGGTTTGGTTAGCATTCATGAAACAAAGCAGAAATATTTGGAAGGCTCCTTGCATCCTGTCAACGTTCTAATGTGTCCACATACCACAGTAACTAATTTACCAAAGCCAAGACAAAAATTCTCAGGTACGGATTTTCTTTGTTTGATCTCTTTACCTTTTGCTGCATGGTATCAGGAGTACGCAGGGAGATGTGCAATAGATAAACTCGTTTTCAAACTCAAACTCGTCGTCGACCTGAACTCTCTATAAACTAACCAAGAAAGATTGGGTACTGGTCATAGATATGTCCTAGGACTGTACCTCATTGATATGAAATAAGGCCATTCATATTCAGTCAGTAAAAGTTTTAGCGCTTGAATTATATAAGATCCTTAACGGCCTTAACCCGCCTTTTATGTATGCAGGATTAATTTTTAACCGAAAATAACAGGTCATAACCTTCGAGTTAAAAACGCTCTGGCACTTCCAAAGGTTAAAACTACTAACTATGGAATTAAATCACACATTTTTAAAGTGCCATAATTTTGGAATGCACTTCCTGTTGAAATCAAAACGGCCCACAACATTAAAAATTTATAAGATCTTATTAGAATATGGTTTCTTGAGAATAAATGATCCTGCACATTTTGTAGTGAACTTGCACTTTTGCTAAAACTAACAATAAATGATATATACAATACAGTACAATACAATTAGATATTCAATAAGCTTGATCTCCTATGTTTTCAACCGTTACCGATTTTTGGGTTGTTTTTTAGAGCCAGGCCCTGCGTCTGCAATGGTTGGAAATCTGGTGAAAGGTACGCGAATAGCCTATGCAGTTGGGAGAGAAATCGGTGAAAAGGACGATTCAGATCTCGCTAAAAAGGTAAGTTTATCTTAGGATTTCTTCTGTCATAATCATGTCATCAGAAAAGCGTCTGTTTTTATTTTGCTACTCTGCATTTAATACCATTGTAATATCATATTGATATTTTATGCTATTCAGTAACTTGTCTTTGAGTCGCTTATTTACCTTGTTCGAAAATGATTTGTGCCAAATACCTTAACCTGAGCAGAGCTCTAATCCACAATATCTGACTTCGTACACCATTGTACTAACCACTTAGTATCGAGGCACCTTTCGAATGACAACCCGAAACTTTTTTCATTAAACTCAAATCATTTTGATAGATTTTCAAAGTCTGGTTTCTTTTCAAGAAACTGTTAGTTTTTCATATTTGTGAATTTTACTGAATATTATCGATGATTTCTAAGGCAAGCAGTAATCAAATAGATTTTGTTTCTTTCCAGTATCAGTTCTTATCTGAAATCTTGAAATGGAGGGCACAGACGACACCTGACCATAACCTTTTCAGTCTTCTCAATGCGAAAGTGAGTTGGTATACATATTTTTCATTGGTCTTATCATATCTTATCATCCCTTCCTAATTCAATTTGATTTGTAGAATGCTTTAGTCTGAGTGAGTCTATTTTTAATGTGCTACTCTGCAAAAGGCACAAGGGGCCTTATTTCCAACAGGGGTACGGTAGCATACTTTACATTGCTAAATATATTAGTGATCAGTACATCTAAATATATTACATGGCTATAAGTGATCTCCTGATGAGTGGATAACCACGAAACAGTCTTGTTGAGTTGGAGAGTTTTGTCTTCTGATTCTCTTTCTTATTAGTGAATATAACTCTACTCTATGTATTAAGCAGTCTAACGGGAAAAACCGATACACAGACTTTGTAAATATATTAGTTTGTGTAAAATGTGTATTAGGTATTATACTAATAGTGTGAGGTGTGTTCATTGCTCCATTTTGCGCTATCGAATTTTTCAAATTGAAAATTACTACCCACTAGACAACCCATTGACTTAAAAGTATGACGTGTGGTGGTTGCAAAGCCACGCCTTCCCGAATATCTAGCAGCAAAGCAGCTGTTTTACAGATGCATCCCACAGCACCTGTAATAGAATGCTATCAAGAACAGAGCTCGTTCACAGTGCTCGTTTGAATTTTAGTTTCGCAAAAACGTTGCCCAAATCAACTATAAATGACTTAATTATCACAATTAGAGGAAACGGATTGGGGTTACTCTGCTCCGAGGGACGAATTTCTTGGAGAAAAGTGTGTTATTTTTGGAGATTTCTTAAGATTATTTATGACCTTTCAAGGTATCTAAAATTTTCAGATATTTCTAAAATTTATTCAGATTTTTCAGGCTAAGTTTTTACCATTTATTGAGATTTTTGAAAGTATTTATCCATTCAGATTATCGATCAATCAAAAGGAAAGATTTTTTGCTAAGATTAAAGACATTTTTGATTAACGTCCGAGAGGGTTTACTTAAAATTATTTGCATTGTGATTTCAGGCACATGTTGCTGGAACACTGAACTGTCTTCAAATACACAAAAAAGCTGAAAGATTTGCTTATCTTTGTATTGAGCAAGCTAAATTAAAAAGTGGAGATCATGTCTCATTGCTGTACCCTCCAGGTATATGTGTGTTTTACGCCTAACCCCATTCTGGTCTGCTTAAGATTAATTTATCATACCAATATTATTCCTTTTTACACTGCTGATATATACTGTCGTTTACTTTGCTTTACTTTACTTTAGACAATTTTTACCTCTCAGCTGATTGGTATGTTTATTTCTCTTGATCGGCATTTTAAAGATAAATCTTATCCTAGAGATTTCCCAACTTTTCACAAATGCCCATGATTCATTTCCCCTTTCATATTGTCGTTTTTCAGGTCTTGATCTTATTTGTGCTGTATTTGGCTGTCTTTATGTCGGTAAGTCTTTTATCTTTGTTTCATTTTTGAGCACTTTGGTATTTGCTCGTTTTTCTAACTGATGGTTATGTTTTAAGCATACAATACGTGCTTCTTCTTGGTAGTGGTGGCTTGCTGCAAATTTTGACTATCATAGATCTGAAAACACTTCAGGGGCACCTTAGCTATAAAGAGGGTCACAGGCTCTTTTATCCATCCCCATTGGACTAAAATCAGTTTCCTCTTTGCAGAGTGTTGATAATTACAGTTAGCGTGAAACAATATTGTTTTGTTTACATTATTGATAATATTACAGTGTGTGGAAATAATGTTTTATTGAATGTTGCAATCATTTGACCTACCACGTTACGCCATATAGCATTGACAACTGTTTATATGAATTTTGATGGCGATTAAAATCCAATATTGGTTTTCACTGTATCAATAAATGTTGTATTCGTTCCACCTCTTTATCCAGTATTTCAAGTAACAGTTCCTTGCCAGGAATCCAAATAATTAGTTTATCGCGTTTATCCATCCACACAACACAAAAACCAAACTTGAACCCTCAAAAAATTTTAGGCAAAAGTTGCATAAAATACTGCACGGGTTGACGTAGATTAAAGCAGTTCGGATGGATTGTTAGCTTGGTTTCATGATTATTTCTCTGGTATTTTTCAGGCTTGATCCCAGTACCAGTAAGACCTCCGAATTTCCACAACGTGATCACAACGTTACCGACAGTGAAAATGATCGTGGAAGTGAGCAAGTCAGTTGCTATCCTCACAACGGTTCCTCTTATGAAACTCTTACGCTCGAAAGAAGCACAAAGTGTTATCGACGCTAAGATCTGGCCCATGATGATACCTACGGAGGATCTGCCGAAAAAGCGAATGACACCTTCTTATAGACCACACAACTCGGAAATAACGGCCTATTTGGATTTTAGTGTTTCTACAACTGGAATGTTGGCAGGTGTCAAGGTTTGTCTCCTGTTTTTTCTCTTACGTTCTCTATAAGCAAAACTTGAGCCCTAGATCAAAATTTTTCAATTACGATCTAAAAATTATTCGCTTAGAAATACAAACAATCTGGCCCATGTTGGGCCTAATCAAACCCCGTTTGGGTCCAAGAGTAAGTCGATCGGGCCACAAGTATGGAACAGCTTACCTACCCAAATAAAATCAGCTGAAAATCTACAAAGCTTCAAAAATATTATAAAACAATGGGATGGACCTACTTGCAAATGCACCACCTGTAATTTGCCTTATAGCTTAAGTCAATTAAGGAAATGTTTTAAACACTTGTCATTTATTTTGTATATTATTTTTCAATTTTGATTAGTGAACTTATATACGTATGTATATTGTTAACTATTGTAGATATCATCGCAATAAAATAAATTTACAAGCAAATAGATTATTTTTGTCAATTGACGTAGCTACCGAAAACGCAATGGCCTAAATCGTTCATAGTTTGATAATAATGATAATAATGAATGAAATAAAACCAAAACCAACACCAAATATACATAAAAGAAGGATATCTATAATATATATATATAATAACAATAACCCTACTGTTAAAGTCTCTATGCACCCTATTCCAGACGATATGATAATCATCATTATCATAGTCAATATGACAGAAGTCGATTAATGATTATTTCAGGTTTCACACGGAGCAGTTACATCATTATGTAGAGCTCAGAAGTTTGCATGTGAATTGTACCCTTCGAGAGAAATCGCTGTTTGTTTAGATCCCTACTGCGGCTTTGGATTCATTTTGTGGTGTCTTAGCAGGTAGGCTGTTACGCGAATTCAATTTATGCCTCCTAATGATACGAAGTCTGTGGGTCGGTTTTCCATAAAAGGGCTCGATACATAGAGTAGAGCTATAAACAGTGAGAAGAAAAAGAATAAAAAGGCAGCCTTTGCATGTAAGACCTAGCAGTAGTCTGTCCTGGCTTAGAAATACTAAAGACTTGAGAAATGATTATGGTACTTAGATGGTACCTAGTAATCAGCATAAAGAGATGAATTGAGGGCAGGTAGCTCTCAAACAAGCAATAGAAGTTGCGCCCATTCCTATCTGAAAAAATACTAGCGAACGAAAGAGGAGCTTTCACGTCGCCTCCTACTGTGGGTGAGGGTGCCTGAACTTGCTTGAAAGTAACATTTGATATCATTATTGTATAGTCCTCTTCTTACTCTGTTTTGATTATCTGTTTTAGTATATATTCTGGTCATCATACTATACTCGTACCTCCTGTCGAGCTTGAAACGTGTCCTAGTCTCTGGATTCAAGCAATCAGCCAATATCGAGGTCAGTTAGTTTTTAATTTCTGTTTTTATTCAAGTCTCATCCTAACAAGCTTTGATAATTGACCAAAGCTTGCTTGGGTGCTTGGAGTAACCTTTTTGATACTCCTATAGGGCCATATCCACGGGTTTGCGCCTGAAAATTCTTCTCGTTGTAGATTCAAATTAAAATGTTGGAGATATCTTCAGGTTTTATTTTATAGAAGAAGTCAAGGAAGAATTAACTCTCAAAAACATACATGTTTTTCTGTAACTCCGAGTTTGGTCCTTCAGCAACCAGAAGGAAGACTTTACCATGATATAGTCTGTCTGATGAGTGCTGAGCATTAAACTCAGAATTACCGAACTACATATCTGTTTTAGTGTTACCTCTTCTATGAAATAGCTACATGCCTAGAGCATATCGAGCTCAATAACCAGGATAGGCACGCTCAACGTGAGTTAAATATATGTTTGAACTGACAGAGACAGAATGTTGAGACGTGACAAAGTATAACCGCGCTAAATAGAAAACAAGGGATTAGTATTGGTTGCGTATTTCACCTATTAAAAAATGATGTTTCTAATCTTGTTTGGTTATTTTTATATCGAAAATTGTATTTTTTCGCTTTGTTATTTTGTTCTCTGCTTGTTTCAGTGAGAGATACGTTCTGCTCATATCCAGTCATGGAATTATGCACCAAACATCTCGCACCGCACATCAATACGTTAAAGGTAATTGCATGTTTCTTGACTTCTGATTTATCATTATCACCAAAATTAAATCATCATATCAATATTTTTCGTGATCCTAATAAGCTGTTAAACCACTACAGGGTTGGTTGTCTACCACAATTTTGATTTTCTTTCTCACTGATCATCCATCACACTTGTCGAAAATCTCCACCACATGAGCACGATAAACTACCACAATGAATATGGGATATGAATATACCACAAAATTCAGGGGCTCGCTTATGGAACAATCTAAAGACACCTCTAAAATCAATATCAAACAAAAAAAACATTCAATATCAAAGTGAAGGAAAACTTCATTGCAGCCTATTTCATATAATTTGATCTTAAAAATATCTGAACAATTTTATCATTATATTAGTTTATAGACTTTAACGTATTTTCAAAATTTGTAGTTTTGTATTCTTGTTACTGTTATACTTAATTTCTTTTATTTTTAATTTAACGGCCCAAGCATGATAAGCATTGCTTTTCTTGGGTCGTTTAGTATACAATATTTTGTAACCTTGTATTAGGGTTGTATAGGGCTATAAATAAAATTGAATTGAATTGAATTATGATTATCCACCACAGTAGTGATTGTCTACAACACTGATTTTCCACTGCATGATTTTCAGAATCATCACCACAATAAGCAAAACCTGCCACAAAATGAACGTGATTTACCACCTCGGTACAACTTGTAATCCACCAGAGTAGAGATTCTTTACCTCAGAGGAGTGAATATCCACCACAGTATTTTGATATCACTAACACATTGGCCAAAACCTCCACCACATGAACGAGATAAACTACCACAGTGCACATGATAATCCACTAGAGTAGGGATTATTTACTACAGAAAGATTATAGGTACGTTAGAGTATTATTGCTGAAATTGTATGCCTATTAAATCACGTTTTCATTTACAGATGAAAGGTGTAAATTTGTCGTTTCTACGCACCTGCATCGCAGTGGCAGAAGAAAGGCCCCGCATTGCTTTGACACAGACATTCAGTGCTCTCTTTTCTGCGCTTGGATTATCACATAATGCAGTCAGTACGTCGTTTGGATCACGTGTCAACATCGCTGTCTGCATGCAGGTTAGTGGTACTATTTATTTGTCATTATTAATGCATATTTTTACACAATATTCTATGAGAACTACTCAAACTTGATATTTTAGAAAATTATCCAATAGATTCAACTAAGATAAAAGTATAAGTATCAAAATAGCTAGAAATATATACCTAATAGATTTATATACACAGATGTGGATCGAAATAGGCCAATCAGAAAAGAGGTGAATGATTGGTATAGTAGAGGAAAAGCAATCAATGTTAGGTCTCTGTTTCGTTCTCTTTCTGACGTATTACTTTGTTGAGTGTCAGATGGAAACCTTAAGTAATCCATGTTTCCGTTTCGCTCTGTTTCCGATATTTCTGGCTATTTTGAAGTTTTGTATCATTCAAAATGTCCCAGACCTCCCCAGACCTACTTCAGTAGCCCCAGGGCCCCAGACCTCCTACTTCACTAAGGGCCTCACACACCTTAGCTACCCAACTGTTCATGTGACATGTGAGCCAGCCTTGGTCGCACATACCCCATCTTATCTTGAATTTCTTTTTGCATTTCCAGGAAGCTTCACACCCGGAAGCAACCAGTGTTTACATTGATACAAGATCTCTTCGGCATGACAGGTATCTTTTTTAGATAATTTCATTTGGAAATATTTTGATGGACGAGGAGAAAGGGGTTATTATATATATATTATACATGCCAAGAATTTTGGAACGCTTAATTGATTTTGCAACTCCACGCAACAATTATACCCAACTTTTCTAAACAATTTTATGGAGGGAGGATGGGGAACCTGATCTTGTTTTTCTCACAATCGAGCTTTCCTCCGAAAATCCGTTGATTTCCGTGGGATGTTCCAAGCAGTGCTGGCAATCATTGTATGAAGTATTTCTCTTAGGCCTTCTCATATTACCTCTCCATCCATATTTTCTTTTTACAGTAAAGAAACTCACCTTTGTGCGTTAAAGAGGCATTTAATAACTAACTGACTTTCTAAAAATGGAGGGTCAAAACCCGTGCCCACAATTAGATGGAGCAAGACATGAAAATTTGTTCTCTTCCTGTCTTCGAAACATGATAGTGTAGAATTTCCTGCATAAGAAAACTGGATGTACAGTACTAGCTCGCACTTAGAAACTGATTTATAAGAAGCTTCAGTTTACCAGAGAGTAATGCGCCTATAATGAAAGATGAGATTTTTCAGCTTGAAAATTCAGATTGCTTCAGAAAACAATTTTTTATTGAAAAGATTTTGCATTTCATACAGTGGCTGTCCTGTTTAATAAAACTTGAATTCTACACCTATTTTTTGTCAGCCTATAAGAAGCTAGGCAGCCTGGTTTTGCAACATTCTGTTTCTTAGTGGTGGATTAGTACTGTATATCACTCCCCTAACCTCAAATAGAATAGAACATCATTCTGGGTATCCAATGCTTCTTAATACACGATAGCATTCCTGAATATGAACATGGAGTATAATTCTTTGCACTTACTGTAAGTCGAACATTTTCTGCGACCAATTGTCACACGGTCAGGTGTTTTTCCTATCCTTGATAAGGAGGATCTAATTATTTTGTGTGCCTACAGTGAATTTGCCCCCTTACCTTGAACATCACAGTTAGTTTTAGGCTAATCATGGAAACCTTTTTGTTCTTTATTTGTTTAGATGAACTTAATGGCATTCTCATATTTGCATTCTTGTTTAGGATATTGCAGGTTGAAAGAGGAAGTCCTCACAGCATGTGCTTGGTGGAATCTGGAAGAGTAAGTTTACACTTTCGATCTTATTTAATCATCTTTTATTCAGGTTTAGATCTTATCGAGATCGAACTTTATTCATTTCTTATCACTGAAGTACACTATTCGAACGTGTATAGATAAACATATTTCATATCTAAACGTGTCTGGTTTTCCTCGCCATATACATATTTGCATTATCTAACTTACATTGTTGTATAATACGTTCTAGCTTTACTTTGGTTTTTATATCCATTTGAATGTGTATAGATATACATAGCTATAAACGTTTTTGCATCATCAAAATTTTATTGTTGTATAATACGTTTAATCTTTATTTTGATTTTCATAATAGATATTACCTGGTGTCAAAGTTGTGATAGCCAATCCTGAAACCAAAGGACAATGTGGCGATACGTCTTTAGGGGAGGTGCGTATACCTTTTAATCATTACTAGATGATTACTGCATGACGAGGGTTCACACTAACAAAATTAAACAATGAAAACTACTTCAAGCCATGTGACTTATTTGCTAGTAGAACAGAACGAGAGTGCCCACCCACAAAAACAGACAATGAAAATTGATACGATTTAAGCACAAGAAGATAATACAGATGCCTCTATTAATTTCTAAACAATCTTCGTTATTACCTTGGTTTCATATTGATTTTTATTTTTCATAGATTTTCGTTTCGTCGTCACACAACGGCAGTGGTTATTTTAATGTGAATGATGACGACAGGTTGACAATGGAGAATTTCAATGTTCACCTCGCCACTGGCGATACTGCAACTCCTTATGCCAGGACAGGCTACCTTGGATTCATCAAAAGAACTCAACTAACACAAACGGATGGAGGTAAACAGAATTTTGGAAATGTTTTAAATACGCACATTTTAAGAAACTTCTTAAAACAAGCCATTGGTGACTTGAGAGAGAGCTAAGGAATATATGATTACACTTTTTGTTCCAATGGGAAATATTAGGATTTTATTTCATTTAACGTTTTATTCAATCTCAAAAAAATTTTTATATGAAGCACATTTTGTGTAGTGCTTGCCTCCTTAAAGAATTTAAGAGTGAAATCTTCGGCAGCCCTCCGGAAGGTTTCTTTAAGATTTATGCTAATTCCTCCAGTTTTGTATCAAAATCACAGGAATGGCCCAGATATTAGATCACTTTGTCCTTGTTCAAAGGGTCGTGAGCTGGAGCTCACCTTCAGACATGTCGCATAAATTTTAAGGAGATAATTTACCAGCTCTGTGAAACTCTTAGCAAAAAGTCAAAGGGAACCACGTGGTGTTGCACTGCTCGATTAGTCAATCTATTCAGCTGGCCCTTTGTGGATAAACTAATACCTAACCAAGACAATAAGCGTATTTGCCTAACAACTTTAAGAGCCATAAACAATAACTAGGCATAAAGTAGCCACTCCCTCCCTATTCCCAAATTGTGACTTTAGTTCAGCCAAAGGACATAAGCCATGATTTCATATTTCTCTAATCTGGGCGTGAACTAACCATTAAACTCTTCTCTAGAAGTCACTATCTTAATTTTATGATCTCCTTACCTCATTACAGCCCCTCATGATGCCCTGTTTATTGTTGGCTCTCTGGATGAAGCTCTGTTGATAAAAGGCCTTAGATATCACCCGATTGATATAGAGACGAGCGTAGTAAGATGTCATAAAGGAATCGCTGAATGGTAAGATACATTTTTTATCAGATCAACTTTTGAGGCATTTCCTTTGAGTCGTCAAAGATTTGGGTTGCTTTCATGTGGAGTCAGACATGATTAAACATTTCCGTTTCTTTTCACTGCATAAGAAAAACTTGTCTTATGCCGGTCAATGAAAATGAATTTCATTCGTAGCAATTTTAGGTACCGTTCATAAATTGTTACTGTATGTAGCCAGATACTTTTTTGGAAAAGTTTCCAAATTATCGTTAATTATTAATTCCTTTCTTCCACAGTGCTGTTTTCACTTGGACTAATCTTCTCGTGGTTGTGGTCGAGCTGGACGCTGACGAGAAAGAGGCTCTTGATGTAGTTCCCTTGGTAACCAATGTCGTACTGGAAGAACACCATTTATTAGTAGGCGTTGTTGTTGTTGTTGACCCTGCGGTCATCCCTCTGAACAGTCGAGGAGAAAAACAAAGAATGCACCTTAGAGACAGTTTTCTCGCTGACAATCTCGACCCAATCTATGTTGCATACAATATGTAGCGTGTTGCGTATAACATACATACTACATATTCTGATTTCATGCACTGTATTCGTCGCAATGTATACTGCATACATTATATAAATATATATTACAGTGTGTCGTGTCAAATGAATTGCGTCCGCCAAAAAAACGTATAAACTTTGATGGGCAGAAGAGTTCGCATTCATCATCTTAGTTGAAACGAAATTAGCTTCTCTGAAATTCTGAAAAATTTTATATTTATTTCCGGGTATTGCTGTTATTCAATCCAAACTTTATTTTCTTAGCTCAACAAAAATTATATTATTTTTGGCGCACACGATACCTCGCTGATTTGTGCCGCTCGAGCAGGCAATTCGAAATATTTTAATTGAAATTGAATGTTGACAAAGCTGCTGAGAGTAAGAGGGTTCGACATAGTATCATTAAAAATTGTTTACAAAATCGTTGAGATACACGATTCTTATTTGAAATTTTAATTTTCAGTTGTATTTGAAGCGATTTTAAATGGTTTCAATCGTATGGATGAGCACGAAATCCTACTGGCCAGAATCACATTTGTAAAAATCATCTTCCGTTTTCCGTATTTAATTCAAAATCCAGATGAAAGAAAAGTCTTGCCTCTAGAACAACTGCGTTTGAAAATTTATACCACGTTTACATTATGAACGGATCCAAATGGGCACCGATTCATTTGGAACAGTGCTCATATTTGCTAGCGTTTACACTAGAACAGATCCGTTGCAGATCACGTTTACATTGGGAACGGATCCAGAGCAAGGCCCAACCCCGTTTTCAGCACTTTAACCTGGATCTTATTACAAAACTTGCAGAGAAATTTGCCTTACACTCGATCCGTACTCGTTTGGGAACGGCTCCAGTCGTTTACACTAGAACTAAACAAGCACGCTTCGATCCGTGCTCGTGTGGATTCGTACCAGCCGTTAACACTGGACCTAAACTGGAACGGATCCAAACGGAACACTTCGGAAAGCGATCCCAAACAACAGCGGATAGCAGATCCGTACCGGTACAGATCCGTCATTTCCAGTGTAAACGAGAAGCCTATTTGTGCTAGTTTTAGTACGGATCCGTTTCAGTGCGAACGGGGTCGTAGTTAGCAAAGGACTAGCTTCTTCGTTTTGGTTGCAATTTGCTAAAGAAGCCTTTAAAGTCAAGCATGAGGACATCATGCAAGGCGATGATGACTACCTCTTGTGCCAAATATTGTTATTATCTTCTTGCGATCTTGTTACTCTTTTTTTATCTTAAAATGACGTGATGGTGATAGTCTGGATTTTAATTTTCTAATTGATTGATATTTTCCCACAAGTAAATCGTTTATTGATTAAACTTCATGCATTGCAAAAAAACCCTTGAAAATACACTTTAGGTAATTAAGCTATTATGCAGTAAATATCAACTTTGATCTTTGTAACCGAATCTTTACCAGATTTCAAAAGGCCGTGGAAGAAAATGTGTTTCCAGGCGTGTACCTCCATCCCTGCACTTCATTACTGGGAGTACCTCCATCTCCTCGCAGCTTTCGGCAGCTCTAAATGTTGGGCGATTCCACACGTATATCAAATACCAAACTTTACAAGCTGATTTGCTTTGAAAGCAGACAGAAGTCTGAGGAACACTTTGGCAAGCAGTTTTATGAACTTTAATTGTTGAATGCAATGCGAGAACAGCAAAGTGTTTTAATGTTAATAGTAAAATTAACTTACTTTCCGCATCTCTATTTTAGTTACGTTTTCTAAGCAATGTTTTTGTAATTTTAATTTATTATTCAAATTGGCAATATGTTTGTTGTCAACCAATTTATTCATTCGTGTCGCTCAGCATTATTAGAACTCTGCAAACTTTCGAAACGAGAATTTTCAAATATTTTCTCACTCTTAGTAATCAAATCTCTCTACATATTTGAGGCCTGAATTTGGAATGTATTTTACAAAGACGAATTCTGTAGTTTATTCCACGTTTTATTGATGTTTGTAAAGTTTTAAAATGATGTGATACGAAGTTGAAGCATCACACTGAAGTCTAGAAATCAGAGTTCCTTGCAGCTTTTGTGGACGATGGTAGCCACTGATCTCAAAAAAAGACTGGATCGAGCATCTGTCGTTCTGAAATGAGGTCCTAGGCGGCCATGTTGGAAGGTCCAATGTAATACATTGAAATTCCACTGGGGCGTCCTTTTTTCCTTCATGATTGTTAGAATGCTATGATTGATCAGCATGAAACTGAATAATCGTGCAGCTATTGTTAAAAAACAATCAAGTAAACATAATTTCTTTGGCATCCATATTGAGAGGCCAAAGGCAAGCCGAAGTTATTGGCTTCAAACATTTTAGGCTAAAAAAACAACAGAATGCTCGATCCAGGTTTAATTTCGAGATCAGTGATGGCAACATCCAAGATGGCTGCCAGCAGGGTCAGAGGATGTCCAAGATGGCTGCCAGCAGCACCAGAATAGCACGGAAAGAAGTTTTATCCAGTCTTCTTAGAGAACCATGGATGGTGCTGATGCACCTGCTTAAAGACGGACATACTTTGAATCCATCGAGTCCTTAATCCCTGATAATCGCACCTTATTAAATAATAATACGGATTCCTAATCGCTTCAGTTACTACAGTTTTACACCTGTCCTTGTTGATGGAATCAAGCGCTTTTCTCCAAACTTCAAGCGATAACTCGAACCGCATTTGGCAAAACTTAAGACAGAATTAGAAGGTCTTCAATTAGCGTAAGTAGCAGAAACCAATAACAACCTTTGCATTTAACATTTTTCTAATTTACACACAGCTCGCTTGAATATTTATAATCGGCTTTATCTATAACTTCAGATATTTGTTAAGTTCTCTGTTTCGTCGGAGAGAGATAGATGAACATGTCTGCATACCAAGAGAGCGAGTTGAAAGACTTTGTCCTGGATGACTTGTACTCGCAGACTAAGGATAGGTTTGTGGGTATACCGACTGGACATGATGTGTAAGTTTCTTTTTATCTTTTTTATAAATGTGATATAAGTAAGTTGTTCATGAGACCTATTGTGCGGTGCCTTCCTGGTTATGACCACCCTGGCTATGTAGCAGCTCATAAGTAAACTTATTTATACGATGTACGGTTACACATCGTTGGTGTTTAAAAACTAAACAGTGCTCAAATTGCTACAAGAGCAAATAGCCTGAAGGAAAATGGTATATCCTGGCTCAATATACTCAAAAAGTGCTTTAGAAGCAGCAAGAGCAAAATATGTGTAAGTATGTGATCAAGAGACACAATGTGCCTTCAAGGTTATCAACAGACTGGCTGTGTAGCAACTCATTAGTAAACTTAACCATACGATGTACGGTAATACACATTGTTGGTACTAAAGAGCATATGAGTGCTCAAATTGCTACAAGAGCAATGAGCCAAAAGGAAAATGATATATGATGGCTCAACATACACAAAGAGTGCTTTAGAAGCTGCAAGAGCTATATAAGTATGTGATGATCAAGAGACCTAATGTGCCCTCGTGGTTCGCACACGGGCTGTAAATATAACTCGTAAATTTAAAAACAAGAACTGCGACGATAATACACATATTTTTCATGACAAATCCAAATAAAGTAAACTGATTATGTCGCAATTTATAATGGTCTTACCTTAGCTATTTGGATTTGTCATGAAAAAAATATATTTATTATCTTCGCAGTTCTTGTTTTTAAATTCATTCTGAAACTACGGTTTCCTGCCAACTTATCAATTGCTATGACTCGTAAACTTGGGCATAAGATATACGGCATGATATGATGTATACATATTAATAAGTAACACATAAACCTAGCTGAGACAAGGGAAAGCAAAAGTTCTTGTCTTTAGTTTACTTTATATTTTCCTTTGTCATTTCATTTATAGTTTGCTTTATGTCTCGAGCAGCTTTACATTTTTCTTACATAAAATGTATAAAAATTTACAAAATGTATGAAACTTTACAAATAACACATCTGCGTTATTGAAACAACGGAATGCAAAAGTTCTTATTCATCTCATGGCATTTATATAAAACACCTTAAGATCGCAACCGCACAAGGCTTGGCGGCTGTATGACGTATAGAAAAGGGTGTGATGGTATTCGTAAGCTAGCCAAGGAGAGCTGCGTTTACACGATATCGTATTCAAATGAATAAGGTACGATTTCATACCGTATTATCCTTCCATTTACATGAAGAGGCTGATGAATACAGTATGAAATGAAGACGCTGATGTGACGATGGCCTCCTTATCAATCCGTATAAAAATCAAATCGGATTCGGCCGTTTACACCATACCGTATTCATTTCATACCGTATTCATCAGCGTCTTTATGTAAACGGAAGGATAATACGGTATGAAATCGTACCGTATTTATTTGAATCCGATATCGTATAGCCTAGCCGGTGTGATTGATGAAGCTCAATTACTGTGTTTATCATAACTTGAGAAGAAGCAGGATTTGGAAAATAAATCGAAATAGTTCGAGGCTCAGATCAGACCCAGAGGCCGTTGATTCAATAATGGCTGCGTAGATTTCGCTTAAAAGGACGCAAGCATATTTACATATCTGCAATTCTCCAAATACAGAGGAGAAAATTAAGAAAAAGGATTTTTATCCATGCTTATCCAAAATACATAGTGAGAGATTTTTGGTTGAAATCATTATTGGTTGAATTAGCTATCTTCGATTTATTTACCGCCGATATACTTAAATCTTTTAGGTTTATTCCTAATTTGCTTTTAAGGCATTCACAACACTTATTATTTCATATAGCATTTTAGCATACTTCTTTTTTCGTGATTGTTATGCGTCTCTTAAAAGACGTGAGGAAAAGAAAATGGGAAATATCATTGAACATTGAGTCGTTTTCCTCTAGCGTGCTGACCCCAACCGAAGAAGTAATCCAGCGAATCCAGTCTGATCCATCAGTTCAAGGATTCCTGATCGTCGACTCGAAGGGAATCATAAAAAGATCTTCGGTCGATTTATCTCAAGCCTTGAACTACAAAGTCGCCACCAAGAAACTGGTCACTGCTGCGAGATACGTGGTAAAGAACCTGGACCCGAGAGACGAGCTGAAGTTCCTGCGCGTGCGCACAAAGAACACAGAAATAATGCTTGGGCCTGAAAATGGAGACGTTTTAGTTGTAATTCAGAATTTACCTTTTCCTCTTTTGAAAGAAGCTAAAGACGAGAATTTTAAAAAGGAATGAGCTACGAAGTATATTTCAAAAAACCTGTTTCATTGATGCCATTACAAGTCTGAAATTGAAGCTCTTGAAATACACGTTTCTTTATAAGAAAGTCTCAAACGATCCCAGTACTTAAACTTTCTTAGCAATTTGCTAATTTTTGTTGCTAATTTTTGTTCTAAAACTTACTTAAAACTTTCTTAAAAAACGCATCAAAAGTGTTAATAGATAAAAAACTTCAAAACACGAGGCAAGGTGTTTTAATTATATTGCTTAAGTTTCATGTGTATAAAGGTATTATTGGATTTGCTAATAGGCTGTTGAAGTTCTTTTCCTGGCAGTGTCTCTAATTGGTCACGATTTATTCATATATTCTCTTGTTTGCCCTTTTTGTAAAAATAATTATTTGAACTTTCTTAAGTTTGGAAAATCCAGTCCTAAACTTCCCAGCTGCTTTGCTGCTAGAGTTTCTGCACGGACTATGCACAAAAAATAAATTCAAGGGTTGTACAGTTGACAGTTGTTTTCAAACACGATCTGGACTCTGATATTCCCAATTCCTGATTTAAACTGTTTCTTGTTATTGTGAACATGTTTCTTCTTCTTTTCTTTCTCCTTTTTTAGTGTCTATTGTTTTGTTTTTGCCACCAAGCTTGTAAAAGTAGTGCGTTAGCGTTATGGCATAGAACGTACTACGGCCTCATTAACAACTAGCTATATGAAGTAATGTTGTGCACGCTGCCATGCCCCTTCTGGAAGGCATCTGGTGGCATTTCATAGGCCAGCATGCAAAACATAAACTCGCACAATGATTGGGGTCTAGGAGAGTACTAAAATGTGAAGGGGTAAGCTGAAAACGAACAAATTTTCAAGGAATGTGCCAAAGTTACACCCTGCTTAGAGGATCAGAATTGGTGTTCTTTCGTTTTATTTGTGATCCGTGCTCCCCGCCCCCCCCCGGCTCATTTAATACACTTCTTTATCAATAAGCAACTGTACTTTGGTCCCAGCCCTCAAAGTTGCTTAAATATGTTTGACTTTTAACTCTCAAAGTTGCTTAAGAGTTGCTCGAGTTTTGAAAAAGAAACAAAGATACAAACATTTCTTGGTACCCCAAGCCGTAAGAAAACCTGTAAGAAAACCTTAAAAATGCCAAATAAGCTTCTTTTAAAATGAGACAGTGTAATCAAACATGTAAAAGGAATTACAGAATAATTGCTTGGTGCTTAGTTGCATAATCAATTTCATCGAGCCCTAGAGTTGCCTATTGATTGGCTAAATCCAGTACTGGTTGCTTAATAATGAACTGCTTATCAGAAAAGTGTTAGATAAGTAGTAATCGTTAAGATTTGAAAGCGATGTTAGTAGTTGGTAACCTTTGGGTATTATTTCAAACGAGGCTCCGAGTTTGACTTTCTGGGTGCCCTGTTCAACCAGAAATGATCTCTGATTGGCTAGAAAAAACGGACATATTTCTTCAGTCAGACGAAAGTAGATGTACATTTCTCATTCATGGTTCTGCTACTTAATCCCTTGGGTGTCAGCAAAGCATGATTTGTGGCTTGATTCTTAGTTTGATTGGGTACTGTAAATTTAGAATTCCAAAACAATTTGAATTCAGAATCAATTTTACAATTTAGAAACTATTTACTTGAATGTGTCGTCAGTCCTGCTGAAGTTGAGGTGCAGTACGGTCCTAGCACTTTCCCGTGGCCCTACAATCTCTTTCCAGTTGTTCCACAGTTGCAGTGCAATTACAATAATGGATGAAACGTTGGTGAGTTTATTTACAGTATCGTTATGATTTATGGTTATATATAAATCGTATTGGTTGATTCTATTTCCAAACTTTAGGCCTGTATTTCCAAAGCAATAGCTAAATTCTAAACTTATGGGAATTTTCTTACACCATTTTTGTAATAACACTCGGTTCAGATTTTAGCCTACCTGTTCCTAATTCGAAGATCAATTCTCACCAACTTAGCATGCCCTAGCCTTCTCACAAACGAGCTTCTAGGCATGGCCTTATGCTGGTGAACTTGTTTTCAGTTTTATCTCAATACATTTTGAATGGTCTAACTTCCGTCTGGTCTCATTAAAAAGGTCCTTCTCATGCAAAAACGTGTACTGTAGTTCACACTGACGAAAAAGGAGACAATTTGATTGAGAAACTAAGTTTGTTTGGGCACCCAGTCAATTTCATCATCGACTGGCGCTGATATTGTTGTCCAATCTTGTTTGTACTAGCCTCAGCCTAGTTTACTCCTGTGCGAAAACTGAGAGAAAAGACCAGGGACGCAGGGAATATTTCAAACATGGCGGCACAACGCTCAAGGGCACTTTTTTTACATTAAAGTTAGAGGGGCACTTTCAAAAAGTAGAAAGGGCAATTCCTTGTATTTTGTAGAATATTGAACGAGGCAATGAGATATGAAAATAACAAGGTAAAGTAAGGAACTTGTTTCTTATTCCATTTTGAAAATTATCAAGGGTTAACTCAAAGTGAGGATCATTGGAGCCAGTTTTTTGTACGGCAAACTTTTTTAGGACTTGATTCTTCCAAGTTGGAGGGTTTTTAAATTTAATTGCGTGCCAAATGTCAAGACTGACGGAATTTTGCGCGCCAAAACTGAATCAAATGTATGCTCTGAGCTTTTCTATTGAAATAGAAAACAAGTGTTTTAACTTTATTTAAACAAGCAACGAACTGGATTACATTTCCGATTCTCTCCGTACTTCTGCATAAGAAATCTACGTTCATTATAGAACTCACAAGTTTTTTCACATTTGCGCAACACAGTTTCTCGACAGAAGATCGTTGGCGCGCACTACGAACTTTCCTACTTAGTTGCACGTTTTTTCTGCAAGAGAGTACTTTTTAAAAGAGCACTACTCATCTTACCAAAAAATTAAGAAAGTTCAGTACTGAGTTTTCCATACCCACGAAAGTTTTGAAATTGGTTCCTGCCAATAATAGGGGGCAGACTGAAACTCTTGTACTTTAACGAGGAGCAAAAATCTTCCCAAAGTCTATTTTCAATATGATCTAACCTTCTATGATAATTTTGCTATGCATTTGTTGGCATAAAACATACATGTATGAAAAATTCAAGTCAAATCTTGCTAAGAAAGTCTTTTAGTGCTGGAATTAGCAAATTGTCAAGAAAGTTCCAGTATTGGAATCATTAATCATTTGAAGACTTTTTCACATATAAAAAAACGTGTATTCCTGTCTTAAGTTACATTAGGATCCTAAGATTTGCAAGGTTTATCAATAGAGTATCAAATATAGAATTTACTTCTGAAGTAATACTGATGAAAGTATACCCTTCAAAAAGATGCTTGTCTTAAATTCAATACTACGAGAAGGGGAGGGATGTCAGTACCTTGGGGGTTTATCATCAATACATTTTAGGATATTCAGTACTCTGGGGGGAAACCACAAGCACTTTGGGTACCTTTTTTCTTTCTTTCTTTAAAGTTAGCTAGAAACTGTTATGGTTAAACGCATATATTGCTTTTAAAAAGTTGATTCTCTGTACTTATTGAGAATATTTCTTCCATTAACTTTTGGTTCAATCGGTTTAATGTCTTGTGGATTTCTGCTGCAAGATCTTTTGTATATGGTTATTATGATGGTAAAGGTAGTTGTTTGCTGAATGTACCTTCCTAACTAGTTTGACAAAAGAAAGGGAAAATAAGAGAAATTTAGTCTTTCTTTAGCACAATATCCAATTTTCAAAATAGAACTGATTAGATGTCCCTTTTGAAAATCTTCTGAAATTATATGGAATATAACTAAAAATAGCACAAAATAACACAATACAAAGTCAAAGTATATTTGAGCTTTAAATAGCTATTAGGAGATAATGCCAGATTGCGTCGAAAATAACAATTCCAAAATTGTTTATCAGTTACGGAAATATGGCTTCAGCTTCTGAAAACCTCGACTCATCTCAGATCATCTTTGTTATTTAGAAATTGCATTGAATGGAGAGATTTGGAAATACTAGAGAAAATATAACTGCTTTTTTCAGTTACCTGCTTTAGGAGTTGTTATATTGTGATATGGACACCCTATGACTCCTGTATTTAGCCTCGTTGTAGTGTTGTTATATTCAGTTGTTAATTGTAGTGCAGCTCGAGAACATGTGTTTGTCTATGTTCAATTTTCTAAGTATGAAAATATAATAGGAGTAAGGAACTAGTTCTTCAAGCAGCTTACACTTTTTTCAATAAGCAACGAGTAAATGAGCAACCAGCGTTGGAATGACCAAAGCAATAAGGAATAAGCAACTACAGGACTTGATGAAATTAATTAAGCAACAAAGCAACTATGCTGAAAGTGCCTAGCCTTGTTTGACCATAGCACTTGTTCTGATAGGAAATCAAAAATGAAAAACTCCTATACAGTTAAAACACTGCTTTATCAAGCACAATCGGACCGGAGGGCTATTCGAAATTTCAATGATAAATTTAAGGCATTATGCAATACGGTACGGAAAATTGTGTTTTAACAAATAGGGTTACTGCAATTGCCATAGGTATCGCACCTTGGTTTCACTCACCTGGTGGTAACATATGACAAATTTCAAAGTTTTTCCTTGACAATTGTTTAATTAGGGTCTCATCCTTTTTAATCAGCAGTAGTTGCACGCTTTTGTAACACATGCCAAACCCCACAAAGAAATGAAAACACAATGCGAAAAATTGTTCAAGTAGCAAATTTAAACGGAACTTTGAACAATATAATTCTTCGAGTTATTACTATCCCAGAACTCCTTACCATCCACTTGGTATCTTATCGCGAAGGACAACTCTCGTATCCGTTTTGGCACATGAATCCTTGCCTCAAACTTGTCGGTTTTTCCATCCATTGAGTGTTGAACATGGCTGGCGTTGAGGTCCGTGAAAGACTTCCACCCATCAAACGTGAATCTCACTGAAACACTTTTGCTAAACGATATATTCTTCACTCTGCATACAATCTTCAGCATTCTAGCATCGATTACGACATTCTGCAAACATACACTATGTCGTGCAACCGATTCCTCTAGTTCTTTGATCGAGGGAAGCTGGAAGCAGGGTTTCAGTGTAAAGCAAGGAAGGACCAGCTTTCCTGGTTGACTTCTAATCTCCTTACATTGAAACACAAGTGGATCTGAAAGTCTCCGACTAATGATCGGTTTTCTCGTGCCAAGAAATCCTGATTGATCAGAGGAGACAAAATTTTTGATTTCAACAAGACTTTGACCGTTTGCATCTGCGAAATGTACGCGTTTTGGGCTGGTCGGTGTGCTCCTATCAAGTTCTTCCTCACGCCGAGACGTCTCAGCCGTGCCAATCACCGACTTACTTCGCCTCAACAGGCTTGCTTTGCTTTTACGTTCTTCTTCCTCTTCTGGAAACATGCCGTGGTTTTCTTCGTAATGGCCGGCTGTTCGGAGACTTTATCAGCAACGGGCAACAGTTTCATATTTGTGATATTCAAAGCGCCAATTAGTTTGTACTCACTGCTCTTGTTATATAGAAGGACAGTTTTAATCAGCTCTGCTCGAGTTGTTATCATATGACTTGCACTCACTGCACGCTTTGAATTATGTTCAGTAATTAATTAATGCTAATTTCATGTTATGCGATAATCCCGTCACTTATTGGCTAGTCTCGCAGTGAACTTTGATTCCATCTGTTTTACTGGGTCCCAGTGACGTAATACGGAAATCTGCACAAGGAAACAAGAGGGGCTTTTATTTGATGGCTGGTGCTGTTTGCATGATGTTTAGCACACCATGGCTAAAACTTCATTATACTACATTGGGTTAAAACGTATATTTCCTATTCTATGGCTAAAAACAATATAGCATCCTATTATGAAAATTTTGGGGTTATACCCATAGTTTATAGAAGAAGATGGTTAAGAAACCTATGGTTGTACCTCCTTGTGCAAGTTTTTCAAAATTGTGTGTGCACAGTGTATTCTTTTGCCATTGCTTTAGCCAACCAGGTCATAGTTGAGCGAATAAACCAAAACGCTTTTTTTAAGTTCCCTATCCAGAGATGCTCGTTATTTAGAAAAAATTTTGTAATATTCAGCGTCATTTTTATGTAGGCAATATTTACATTTAAAATTTCAACAGTAAAGAGATAGGATGAGACATACGTTGTGCACTTTCGGGTACTGTTCTGTTAAACATCAACTGTGAAACAAAGACGTACAAAAATGGGTTTCCTAACCATCTATTTTCATAAACTATGTTATGCTAACTTCCCCTAAGTTTTTAGATTCTTTGAATATCGAGATATCTACATGTTTCGTAAAGGATAGGCATAATACTGTAAGACCTTTAAATGCCCAAACAATTATGACAATGGCAAAAGCTCAAGAGCTTAGAGGGGCTCTACCTCCTGTTATTTCATTTTTCTGGCTTAACAACATAACGTCTGCACAAACAAGAAATATTTGGAAACTAAAACAACAACCATTGTATTTGATAGTGCATCTGCTTCACCATAAGTTTGATTATTATATTTTGCACAATGATTTTTTGATGTTATTTTTACCTCACCTTCAGGACCGAAAATTTAAAACAGACCAAAATTGGGTACGCTTGAAATTTGCACAGTTCTCCCTAGGTACAATTTGATCTCAAATTTTTGGCTCCTACCTTCTTTTTTCGTTATAAGAACACACTTTACAAAAAGACCGAGGCTCGATTTTTGATCAAGAACAACAGAGGAAACAAAATCCTATGGTTTAGGAACAACAGAAAAAAAGAACATCTGAGCCTCAACCAAAATTATCTGATTCTTATAAAAAAAGATTGTTTCAGAAAACCATCATTACGCAATATAATGACGTCATGTACATCTAAGAAACTCGGTACTATTTAACAGCTTAGTTTCTCGAAAAAATATTTTTGTATACAAACCCTGTTCTCAATATTTGACATGATATTCACCACTCATCATGACAAGCCTTTGATATTTAGTGGGGCAATGTTTTGTGAAAGATCCGTCTCCCATCATCGAGCAATGAGAAATTTGGTTTCTTCCCTATTAATGATGGGAGACAGATCTCTCCTGAAACGTTGCCCCACTAGGTATCAAAGGCTTGTCATAATAAGTGGTGACTATCATTTCGAATATTGTGTTAGAAACAGCCTTGATAAGTCCAAATGTAGTAACCCTGTTTACACAAGAACAGTGAGATAAACATTGATTTTTTGTTTTGATTCAATGACCACATTCTAGTTTAAATCTCTAAGTTATTCTATTTTTCATTTATGTATTTACTAAAATTTGGAAATTCGATGGTTTATTTCTAAAATGGTGGAACCACCACTGGCGAACTTAACGCTTTTTCATACAAAAAACAGTTTATAAAGAACCAACAACTAGAAATTTCGGGAAAATATAATGAATTATTTTGTTCTATGGTTTCCTTTATCAATGAAGGAACTTTTAGTACTTGGGCTTGAAGTAAGTTCCTCACAAAATAAAAAGCTTGTAAAGCCCTTCCCACAGTATGTGAGACCACACCCCCTCCACCCTCAGCCAATGTTTTTTGGTATTGTATAGCTTGAATTGGTTACTGGAACACAAAGGCTAGACACAGGATTGCTTGAAGCATAGACATAAGAGAACATTTCAGCCCGAAAATGGAAGCAAATTTAAGAACAGACAGCTTGAAATCAAATTTACTGGCTCCTATATATAAAAAAGGATTGTATTCTAAGAAATCTCATTTCTCCCTTTGTCTATGCTTATTACACTCCTTTTTATTTAAGAACAGGTAAATTTGATTTTAAGCTAGCTGTTCTTAAATTTTCTTCAATTTTGAGGCTGAAATTTTATTAAATTGTTCTTACTTTTACAATGCTTAATAAGCCTCTATTGCTGTCATTTGCATTGAATTGTGGAGAAATGTTTACTTTCCTGTCCTGTCTGGCACACAAGGGTTTGACCAATTGCATATTTTATATTGACTTCTTAATCTCATTGTTATTTCTTATTATCGTATCATGATCTAAAAATGGCCAACTTCAGCTTGTTAGGTTATTCTTAAATTTTGGTTTTTCTTAACTTTTGGCAAAATTCGAGGCTCGTGTTCTTATAAAATTGTTCTCATAAAAAAGAGGGTATTGCGTTTTATGTCCTGGTCTCAGAATATTTTATGAAGGTTTGTTGATTGGAAGACTGTACACTACTGCATCTCTCGTTGATCGTTAGTTTCACACACTCTAACTGACTCGAATAAATAAATTATTTTCATATAAAGTCTATACAAAACAAAAACTGTCAGCTGTGTGTGGAATCATATTCGAAACTTCGTTCTTGGTCATTTCTGAGAAGTGGGTTCTTGTTTTTAGTTAACCCTCTTCTTTCCCTCGTGAGCAGCTATTACAACTTTTGTATGTCTAAAAAGATAAGTATCTCAGCTATGGTAACCCTCTCTTGCCTGCAAGTAAGGAATGAACACAAAAGACACCTTCAGCTTAAGCCACAACAAACTTGCAACAAAATTAAACGGAACTTTGAACAATATAATTCTTCGAGTTATTACTATCCCAGAACTCCTTACCATCCACTTGGTATCTTATCGCAAAGGCCACCTCTGGTATTCGTATTGGCACATGAATCCTTGCCTCAAACTTGTCGGTTTTTCCATCCATCGAGTGTTGAACATGGCTGGCATTGAGTTCCATGAAAGACTTCCACCCATCAAACGTGAACCTCACTGAGACACTTTTGCTAAACGATATATTCTTCACTCTGCATACAATCTTCAGCATTCTGGCATCGATTACTACATTCTGCAAACTAACATTGTTTTTTGCAACAGACTCTCCGAGCTCTTTTATGGAGGGAAGTTGAAAGCAAGGCTTCAGACAGAAACTGAAAAGAGTCAACTTTTCAGGTTGACTTTCACTTTTCTTACACTGAAACATAAGTGGATCTGATAGGCTGCGATAAACTCTTGAGTTGAGGAATCCTGCAAAGTCATTAGCGACAAAATTCTTTACTTCAACGAGGCTCTTGCCCTTCGAGTCTGCAAAATGTACGCGTTTAGGGCTGGTAGGCGTGCTCTTGGTCCTGTTGGTGCATTTTTCACCCTCACTCCGAGATGTCTCAATGGTGCCAGTAACAGACTTGCTTCGTCTGATATGCATGGCTTGGCCATCACGTTCTTCCTCGTATGGAAACATCTCGTACTTCACCCACCAGTATGCTACATTCTCTTCACCAGTAACTGTTTACATACTTCCACAGCTATCGACAGTCCATAGTTGAGTCTCTGCATTTTTCAAACACAATTGCGCTCCATTCCCTTCTAGTGCTATGCATACAATGACCTGCATTCGCTGCACGTTCTCTATTATAGGGCAATTACACTGGCTATTCATGCTATTGGTCACGTTCTTCGATTCTGTACGTCCAGTCTGTTTATAATCTCGCTCTCCAGCAGGTGAAAGAACGCTCTTACTGCTTCCGCTGTTTTTATTGGTTATTAGTGACGTAAGAAAGAACGGCACAGGGAAACAAAAGCTATCTAACGTCAGTGCTTTTGAGCCGTCCCGAAAACGTCGTATCAAAGTACAGAGTTTCCAATCGCAGCTGTCTACTGTGTAATCACTCACGTGACTCAATGTAGGAAGCGTTTCAAACCCACTCTTACTAAACTACAAATCAAACTAAATATTAACTAAACTAACCCTTGCCACAAAAGAAAAAATTCAATGAAAGTTTGTAATTTCAAATTTACATGTAAAGTATGCGTAGCACAAAGAAAGCCGTTCATGATGTGCAGCTATGTAGTTACTTACTCTTTGTGTGCGTTTCATGGTTGGGTGGATCAAAAAGATGATGGAAAATTTCCAAGAATCAGAGAAAATTACCAATAAGCATTTGGGGGAAGGGATGCAGAGTGAAATAAATTTCTCAACTCCCAAAAGCCTCAAATTCTACCAAAATTTAAGAGCAAGTAAAACAATATGATGCTGGCAATTTTTAGCTAAATTTAGAAAATTTAAGATATAGCTTTAAGACTTGGTTAATTAAGACACACTCGGATGTCAAAGGAGAGAGTCAAAATTTGTAACAATTAACAGAACCAATTGCAAAAATGACTTTTATAGAATTTCAAAAGAACGATTTGTAAACATTTCAGCACAGGCCTGTAGCTTAGTGGTGTCAAGGGGCCCCTAATAATCCTGAAATTCTATTTTTCACCGCACGGTTCCTAGCCTTTCTATTGTTTTCGAACAATGGTTGCCCCTCTCCTATTATTTTTCCCAGGCTACGGTGGTGTTTTCAGCCTGATAAGAGTTCATTATGTAGAAGCCAAGCCATTTAGTTTCCTGAGCAATTTTCGATTTTGAGGCGCAGGGTTTGACAAAAATCAAATGGCGGTTGTGGCATATTTTGAGATTTTCGAAATGGAAAATCATTGTAACATGGAACTATGGGCAAAATTGCGGAAAATATGAAAGAACCCCCTAGAATAGAGCATAAAAGAGCTCATTTATTTATAGAATAATAATTCAATGTTATCTGACCTTTAAACCTTTCAAAAATAGTTCAACATGCGTCACGTTCATTGAACTGTTGAATGATAAGACAATATTGTTGTCTACACTTTGACCTCTTTCTCGGGATGGTTTTAGTCCTTGAACAAAGCAAAAGCTACATTATCTTTATAATTCGTCTTATCATTTTTCTCCGCTCAATGAAGTCTCGGGGCGTCTTAAAAATATATAGGTCGAAGCATCAATATGGCCTAAAAGTTCTAAGAACGAAGCATAAATGATGAATATGAGGGGCAAATCACTTAAATAAACTCCTCCACTTGGCTAAATATCTTTAAAAATCATTAGAAATCTGAAAGATCTTTACAAATTAGGCCTAAAAACCTGAAAAAATCTCTGGAAATCTTAGAAATCTATAAAAACCTCTGTGAGTCTTAGAAATCTCGTAGGCTTTAATTGAGGTGATATTGAATTTAATTGAGGTGATATTGAATATTGAATTTCCTGACATTAGGACGTTTTCCATCGCCTGGACTGTCCACTAATTTATCTCAGAATACATATCCTTGTAATCATCATTTCTTTGTTCTTTAAAAAATACTTCCACTTGCATCCTGCTTCTGCCTGTTTAACAGACATCCGACGGGTGGCACGAAGTATGTTCTCGGCTCTGAAGCCCAATCAAAAAGGAGGAAAGAAGAAGCAAATTAAGTTATGGCGGATTTACGTTTTTTAGAGGTTCATTGTAGAGGCTTTTAGAGAGATGTTCTCCTCAAAAAATCAACAATAGAATTCTAGAATTTATAGAATGGGTAACGAAAATAAAATTCTTGCTACATAAATACATAGACACTTTGCCATTTTGTTTCAAGAATTCCAATCTGTAACCCTTTATGAAAACATTTAAATTTGCTGTCTTACAAGAAGTATTATCAAGCAATATAGATATTTTACACTTACAAATGTATGATTCTGTAACTTACCGTATCCTAACTATCATTATGTTTGATAAGACATACTAAGGACAATTGTTTACTTACATTAAAAGAGCTATTGAATTCTTATTCCTTAAAGGAAGGGTCATGTAAAATCAGACAACATCATCAAAGAAGCATCAAAAAAGAACATATGAAGAAAGGCATTTCCCAAACTTTTCACTTGTGATCTCGAAGACTACTTCAATTTCAGATAAAGACGAGGAGAAAACGTGTTCAACTTGTTGTAAATACCTCCTTACGTCTCGAAGTCCATCATACCATTTCCTATTTTCGTTCACCTCAGCTCGTTTTTCAGGTGGACTTACACAGAGCCTAAAACCCAGCTAAGCTTAATTGCTTTCAGGAAAATAAGGAGAAGTATCAATGCAACCCATATAATGTAAAATATGAACCAAACAGCAATGATACAATGAATGGGAGAAGTCACAAATTAACTTCTAAGAAAAAAGACATTATTCTTACCATAATATTCTTCACCGTGGACAATAAAAACTCAAAATCTTAACAGGCTTCATGGTTTCTTTCTTGCGGATGATTACAAATTCTATAATATTTATCACACTACATGCTTTTGAGTACAACATTCTTCTTACATTCGCTAATGACTAAGGTAGCCATCGTTCACAGGTTATCGTTGCGAATAGAAAGGTTTTTCAACAATTTGAGAATTTAGACTAATAGTCGGACGATTTGCAGCGATTTATAAACGATTTATAAACGATTTTTAAGAATTTGTTGTGAATATCGAATAATGTGAAACGGTAATAAACCACTTTAACTCAACGAGCATGAACTGGTTTTCGAAAAAGTGTAAGAGACTGTAAATAAATTGATAAGTAGCCATTTTGTAATAATCTCATTTGAAGCATTGAAAGAGAGGCCGCCTCATGCCAGGAACTTTTTAATCTTTAATTCGCTTGTGTTTTGGAAAAGCAAGCGTCTCTACTGAATGATTGTGTGTTTAATCGTCTCGATTCTCTGGCAAAGAACCCAAGTTGTTGTAGTGTTTAACAAGGAGAACCGAGTAGTGTTACAAAAGAATTTGCATAAAGTATAACACAATTTATCGTGAAATGATGTCCATGGAGCTTGTAAAGCTTCGAGATATCTTATTCTAACAACTTTGAAACGAACTGACAACGATAATCTGTGAACGATTTCTCAAGTGTCCCAACAACTTTGGCAAGCACCGAGGCAAACCATGACATTCAGCGAGCTTTGCTTCTGCCAGGGTTTATTTTTATTTCTCGAGGCCATATCACCTTTTTCGGTCCTTTTCAATTGGTTATAACCTTGGAAACATTTGGGAATTGTTTGTTCAATGAGCCGGAAATTAAAATTTACTGAGATAGAGTTTGGTCGGTACAAAACTGTTGAGTGGTTGGCAGACGATTTTCTTAACCAAATGAGAACTGGAAGCCTCCTGGAAAGCCTAGAAAATGGAAGAAATATAAAATTACCAAAAATTGTCCGCAGGGGCACGCCCGAATTTAGGTAATTGTTTGATAAGAAGTTTCTGCTAAAAGCTACGCTGTATTTATATCATTTCCTAAATGACCCTGGTGATAGTAACCTGGTCATAACAACAATAAAAATTACGTTATGTACTAAAAGGAGAATCAAATTTACGTACAAATAAAAACAAACGTCAAATAAGGAATTGAAAACCCTGGTAACAAAACAATAGAAACTGTCTGACGATAACAGTGTGCTGCGTGACTGAATAGTTCAGATTAGACAAATTACGTGATGTCTGTAATGTCCACGTAATGTCCACAAACTTCACCACAGGTGTTAGGGATAAAATCTTTCGATATCATAATAAATTACAAGTATTTTTATTTTTATCTAAATGTCAGAAAAATTTCCGACAAAATCTTAAATTTTCCTACAAAATCTACTCTCAAAGCTACAAAGCCGAGAGACAACTTTCATGAGTTTACTGCGGTATTGGAGCAGAGAGAAAATACTACCCTGATCCATGGGGAGATATCCCCTCAGTTACTTAGAGTATCAATTGATGAAGATAAGACAGCTAATCAGTCACCAGATAAATTTGAGTTTAAATGGAAATTTTGCCATTTTAAAGACAAAGTTCCTTGTTGAAGAAAGACACAGGCATGCGTAGATCATTAATTGCTAAGGATGTTCAAAAATGATTAAAACTCGTAAAGAATTCAATAATCCAAAAGGAAAGAGTGCATTTTCATTAATAGTAAAGTGTTGTTTGTTAGTGAAATGTATTAAGTATAATAGTAGAAATTAATAATATTGTGCATTTTCTGGTCTATATTGAACATAAAGAAGATCATAAAGAATAAGTATTGCTTACCGCCACCTCCTGCTGACGATGGGAATGATGAAAATCCACCACCCCCACCTCCTCCAAAGAAGGCTTGGAAAATCTGGTTGGGGTCGATATCTAAAAAAAACAAAGACGTCATTACAGTACAAATATGTCCACTTTGTCATAACATGACTAGAGTAGGTTTGATACTGTGGCCTGACTTATTTTTTTGGGGGGGGAGCTGTCTTCTGGATATAGGTTTTTAAGGTAATCTTCTGTGGCACAAGTTGGAGATTTAAACATACTAGGATCCCTTTTATCATTGTGAGTAGAAAGGAAGGCAAGCACATTTGGCCCTTTGAAGTATAGCTCGCTAAGAATAAACTCATTCACACATTCCCTTAGTGTATGTAAAGAAATGGTGAAAATATTTTACTTAAAATTATAAATCTATCTAATAATATCTAAAGGGGAGTTTTGAAACCTGACAAAGCATTTTTAAGGAAAAGTGGGTAAAACCTAAATTCTAGAATAATGGGACAGAGCACAGTAAGAGGTTATTTCTTCTTGGGTTATAACAAAAAAGGATCTGAACTATTACTAATAGCTGCATTCCTTTTTCTATCGAAATCTAGATGCAGCTTGTTGCGGAAAAGCAATTCCGCAGTCAACAGAAAAACGAAAAAGAAGAAATCATGTGGAATACAACAAACATCATCTACGTAGGTTTGCATATATAATCTAACAAGCGGGCTCCCACAATAGTAACATGCCTTCACCAGGTCTCAAAACTTACCCAATAATATCTTGTTCCAGGCTTATCAAAAATCTAATATTCTACAAAATTCTAGGCGTCTAAAAGATGATAGACAGTGTTTGAATTTTCCTTGCAAAAAATAGGTGTAATTATCATGCACATAAGACGATGTAGCTTTATCGTATCTTACCTCCAAAATCCATACCGTTATCTTCTAGATCTTGTCCGTTGTCATAGCGCATTCGTTTTGTTTTGTCAGAAAGTATACTGTATGCCTCATTAACCTGAAATTCAAAAATAAGAATTTAATTAATATTTGATGTAAACAGAATGAGGAAAAATGAGCAGAAGATATAATACATAAAACAACATAGGAACTGTATTTTATGATGTAAGACTATGAACCCTATTAGATTCAAAACGAGTTATTTGGTGACCGATTGT
Source organism: Pelagia noctiluca (assembly GCA_963924455.1). NCBI lineage: Eukaryota > Metazoa > Cnidaria > Scyphozoa > Semaeostomeae > Pelagiidae > Pelagia > Pelagia noctiluca. The sequence continues at coordinate 7,354,587 of OZ004331.1, read as the reverse complement.
TCGATTTGCGTGATGAGAATAATCTTAAAACTCGGCGCCCTGATACCCAATGGTAGATAAGTCACCGGTTACTCCAAGTCCTGCGCAAGCAATGTTATTGATGTTATTAATGTTATTAAGTTATCAGATTGATTTTCCAAATCCTGCTCTTTCTTGAGTTCACTTGCCAACAATATAAAAGGGTGGTTGACTGTAATGATACCCCTGGGCCTACGCTGATGGGAAAGCCGTCCGCCTACAGTTTCAATGAAGCTGTAATGAAATCACGATGGTTTGTCCCTGCATTTTTATGAGCAGCACTGCAATCCGTGTAGTAAATGCTGGTAAAATGGAAATGATAGAATGTCATACTGGATTTTTTTAGTGTCAGGGCTATTATTGCCGAGGATATTTTCAAAGTATTTTTTAGAGAACTTGTGGTGCACTGATTCTCAGAAGCAAAAGTGCTAAAACCCGAAATTAAAAGTCGTGGGTTCAAGTTCTGCTGAAAACATGTTACTTCATGCTATAATGAAATTGATTTTCTAAATCGTTCTTCAAAATGAAATCATGCTTCTCCTCACATATCATTTATAGATTAATTTACATGAGAATTAGGGGAAGGTAGAAATTCGATCATTTAAATTCTCAAAAGAAGCAAAAACTGATACAGCAAATACTTAGAACAAGCTACATAGCACAGAAAGAGGATCATCTGCAGTAGTTAGTTATATTGGAAATTAGCACCAAAAAATGAACTCACTTCTTTAAACTGAAGTTCCTCTGCTTTCCGTCTCTCTTCGTTTTCACTCGCGTGTCGATCTAAACATCAAGCGTCAAACGTTAAAACATACAACACATAACAACACAAAGCAGCTTGCAAAATAACGATAAAGAAATTTTCTGCAAATTTGATTATAGGTTTAAGAAGATATTGTTCAATGGAGCGCATTGTTTAGCAAAAAAGCTAATTCATAAAATTGAAATATTTATCGCATGAAAATCAGTCTTCATATCGCAGTAGAGACGAATGCAAATTCATCTAATTTAAAAAATTCATCAAATGTGTATTTCATCTACGGCTTTCTGCGTAAAAACTGAATAAATCTAATCAAATAGAGGGAGGAAACTAAAAAAATCTGAAACTAGTACTCTGTTTCGCGGTTTTTAAAATTTTAGAAGTGCAGTATGGTTGAGTATCATTCCAAAAGCTTAAGTAGCTATCATGTTTTACTATGTTTACGATATTTCTTACCATTTGGAAGTTCTTTACTGATCAAACAGTGTTCTGACGTACTGCTATTCTGACGTACTACTCTGGTGAGTGACAGACGAAAATCTCAAGTAGATACCATGCTTCTAATATTTCTCGCCATTCTGAAGTTCTGTTCTGTACTGATCAAAGACTATTATAGCTACTTACCAGGGTGATGCTTCAGAGCTTCTTTCTTGTATGCTTTTTTAAGTTCATCGTCGCCAGCAGTTTTTGAAACTCCTAATATTTTATAATAGTTCTTTCGTTTACTTTTCTTCAGTTCCAGTTTTGCATTCTTGAGTAATTGTCTATACTCTGAAAAGTAGGAAAATAACCGTGTTAATCTTCGAAGAACAGTAAAATGTAACTAACTTTTTAAACCATGCAGTTTTGGCTATTATTTAATAGGACAAAATGATGGATAATGGAATTCTTTTTATGTTTTAAGAAGTTTTCAAACAATACATTGAGAGAAAAAATATGATTGCTGGTTTCAGACCCTTCCTGAAAGCAGCTTGATTTTTACCTAGAATCTTACAATATTTTGAAACTGTATGTAATATTTCTAGAAGTAAACCAAAAATATTTTACCAAAATTACTAAGTAGAGTTATTCCTCTGAAGTAATTCTGGTGAGATTTGTCACCCCCTTAAACAGAATGGCAATCACTCTAGTAAAAACCGCGTATAACAAACAACTTTTTCAGAGTTTAACAAAAATATTTCTCAAATTATTTGCAACTTACTAAAAAGCCAGGGTGTAAAAAATAGGAATTTAAAAAACGCTTGTGAGAGATTTGCTGTTTTCATCCTTCAAAATATCAGATATTCCAAGTTAAATCTATAATCATAGCATAATTCAAATAAAAATGGATCAAAATAAAATATAAACCAAATTTAGAAGATCGTTAAACATTTATTTAACCTAAACTTAAAGTAAAACCAAATAGTGTTTTCGCAAAACGCTCAAGAAGTTGTTACCCATGGCTTTTACTGAATAGAGAGTTGTGAGGTCTCTAAATATTTGAATTCCTAACTGACTTCGAGCATATCAACTATCTAAAAAACTTTTCCAAAATTTAGACAATAGCACAGATGACCCACCTGGTGTTTTTTCCATTTTTACAACTTTTTCGTAATCTCTGACAGCCTCTTCGTATTTTTCTAAATCCATGTAACTGCAATCAAATCATAAACCTCTAATACAATTGGCTTGAAACTAACATGGAATGATATTTTACTGCTAAGATAAAAAGTATCTTTCAAAAACCATCATTGTTGATAGTCGATAGGCACCTACACTTCTATCTTTGCAAGGTATGAATTTATGTGCTAAGCACAAAGGGCCCACTGAATAGTTAAACTAATCGAGCAGTGCGACCCTTGTACTTCCTCTTGATGTGACCACACCTCGTGATTCCTTTTGCCTTTTTGGCTGGAATTACAGAGAGCTGGCTAATTCTCTCTTCACACTTTGTGTCAGGTCTGAAGGTGGTTTCGAACCCAGGACCCTTTAAGGGTCAAGTGATCTAACCATTCAGCCATCCCCGCCACATTGCAAATGTGTTAGGCTTAAAAAGATTTGAATAGTTTTATTACCACTTCATAATTGATTAAAAGCGTTGAAATATGAAATGAGATATGTCTGAAGATGGTTCTCAACCAACAACCCTTACAGCAACGGTTGAGTGTTCTAACCACTCAGGCATTTTCCTAAAATCTGGAAGAATTGAAATCTAAACAAAAATACTTTCAACTAAAAATCAAGATGTTGCCCAGTAGTTATAATTTTCAATATGAAAACCTCTACAGCACAGATGCCTGTGGAAATTTACACTCCTAGGATGTTGTTAAGTGGCGTATGCTACATCTACAGGTACATCTATATGTACCTGCTGAAAATAAGGTCCAGCGCTAGTCAAGCTAGGAAGTAAAACAGAAACTCATTCATTTACTCAAATATACTCAGATATATCAAATTTGGATAATTTCTTACCATTTTGCCCTTCTCAAATAAGGTTTTAGGAATCCGGGGTCGTATTCAATGGCTTTGTTGCAGTCTTCCACTGCGTCATCTAGTTTGTTCAACTACAAGAGGAAAACAAATTTAAACTAAAATATCATGTTATATCGTGGGGGTCACAATAAACTTCTTTTTTTCACTTTGTATAATGACAGTAGATATTCAATAAGCATAAGAAGTTTCAGTAATACCTTATTCATTTATTCATTCATTAATCAATCTTTATACACGATACTCTTTCAGCATAAAATACAACTAATACATTAATAAAAACATAATAATTAATTGAATCTATGAACCTAATAATAGTGCTGCTGCTGGTCTTCTAAGGGATCATGTTAGATTATTGTGGGTTCAGAAGAAGTTAGTTTTTGAGACCTTGTATGAAGCCAGTACATCCCATCCCAAACCTTTGCGGCAGAACAAGAAAACTATGTTTCGTGTATTCAAGTCTGTATCCTTACCAAAATTAAACACATAGCTATTCATAGAAGAGTTTTAGCAGAGGGAAAGAATTCCATTGGTATGCGGTTAGTCACTGACATCATCACTATCCACAACTGGTCCTGCTTCTGGAATTTGGCGCAACAAAATGAGAATCATTTGTAAGCATAAGGTGTATGACCAGATACAACTTTCCTACCCACCAAGTTGAAGCAAATTTTGTCTTTCTTACCAACAACTTGACAGCCGCCTTAGCTCAAAGCTTCAGACAAGCAACTCCTTGTAGACTGAGTGGCTTGTCCCATCGACTCAGCTGATAATTATCATTTTCATTATTTTGAGTCACCTTCACTACTTTGAGCAACTTATCTACCTAAGGTTTGCTACTTACCTTTTGACAAGCATTAGCTCGATTGCTATGTATTTTTGCATTTGTGATCTTATTCAAAGGGTCGATTTTCAAAGCATCTGAATACAAAGTCAGTGCTTCTGTATAATTTCCCCTCTTGAATGCTTCATTTCCTTGTGATTTTGTATTTTCCAGTAGTTTAACTTTCTGAAAAATACAACATTAAAATCAAACGATAAATCTTGATTTTGAAAGAGCAGAAGGAATGAACAATTGCGGAAAAGATGGCAATTCTTGTTTCATGCAATGCATTATACATAAGTGTGGCCATTAGTAGGACAGTGGTGAAACTGGCTGGGCCTAAGGGTAATGAAATGTTTCTACTCCTATTCCAGTCCACATTTCAATTGATTTTATCACCCCCAGTTATCCATCGCAAATTGCGTTTATGCTTTGGTCACTAAATTAAACCACCCCCGTTTAGAAGTTAATAAATATTCAACCAATAGAAAAGTTTATTAAACACAATGATAAGTGAAAAGTGAGATACAATAAAGAACATTATTATTAATATTGTTTGTCCCTGAAGGGTTCACCAAAATAAGAGATAACACACCTGGCAAGCTCCAAGGACCTCAAATCGATACCCAACCATAAAATATTAAATTGTTGATGAGTTACCAGTTTTAGATAATTCAAGATTTCAGATCTGGTAAGTGACCCCTAGTTATCCTTTGTAGATTTCAAATGCCTTGATTAATGCAAGGTTAGATTTCCCGATAACAGGGATTTATATTAACAGACCCTTTAATTTGCAATACAAAATGATAAAACATAACAAAGCAGAAAGAAATTCTAGCAGTCTCTTTAAATTTGTTCATCCTCTTTCGGTTATGTTTTATTTTGTCTTCTTTTTGACATTTCATTCTCCCAAGTGATAGATGAAAATTTTTAGTGCACTTTTCACTATTTTGATTTTTCCGTTTCATTGGGCAGTATCTTCCACTAGCAAAAACTCAAATGGGGTCTTCGTGCGATTCTGGGAAAACCTTTGTCTTCAAACTGGATGCAAAAGCACGAATGTCACGCCCAATATTATCACAGCGATATGCGTATACAAAGGGGTTTATGGCTCCATTAAAGTAGCACATTGTAACCACCCATCCAATGGCTGTAACCGTCTCTGGAGTTAACAGTTTACCTTGTAATGTTTGTATACTAGAGATTGTTAAAAGTAGGATAGCAGGAAACCAAGAAATGCTGTAAACCGCAATAACTGTGATAATAGATCGATTGACAGATTGCTCTACTTTGGCTCTCTCTTGCCTTTGCCTTGATCGGATGTTATTGAAGGCCTGGACTTGGCCATCATCCTGTCTGTTATTTTCCATGTCATTTAAGTGGTTGTTGACGATTCTGTGAACCTTTATGTTGATGATGCAAATAGCTATAAAGCAAGCAGTACCATTTAAGGCGAGCCCTAGTGAGCTGAAGATTCGAGCGTTTATACCTTCAATACAAAATGCAAGCCCAATGCTCAAACCGATTAACCAGCAAGTAACTGATATAAGTATAACCTGCTTTTTGCTTGTGTACTCATTGTATCTCAACCCCTTTTCTACATGCAGCAAACGATCTCTTGATATCATGCACAACAGTATTAGACTTGTGCTCCCACTCGCTGTGTTTAAAACAGTGATAATCTTATCGAGTGTACAAGAAGTATTGTCCATGAATGCCATTTCAATGGTGTATATCATCTGTCCAATAGATGCTGTTATGAAATCTGAAAGTGCCAAGCTGAATATTAAGTAGTATGTGGGTTGATGCAGACGCTGTCTTGTGATGATTACAAACATAACTATCCCATTTCCCAATAGTGAAGTCATCATCACTGTTGTGTTGATTAACAGGAAGAAGACTTTGCTTGTGGTGTCTGCTATTGGAAAGACAAATTTGACGCAAGACATTTCTATATAGAATTTCCAAATTCAGGTCAACTTTTTTGATCAACCAGAGTAGAGCTTTTTGGCAATATCTTGAAACTTCCCTATTCAGAAGATATATTCCAGTTCTTCTTAAATTCAGAAAAAAACTCTGATTCCCAGAAACTTTATTGCTTTATACCATACAATTTGGAGAGGCTGGTATCACTTTCTTGAAGGTTTTTGTGGAATAACCTTTAATATCTTTATTCATTAAGTTTGGCTCAGTTTCTTTAAGTATGGCTCATCCTTGCACACATATCTCCACATCTTTCTTACCTTCTTTTCAAGGGTGGATATGCCAGGCGTTTACCGTTTTCTTTGCGTAGTGGCTAACTTCTTCTCAGTTGCTATAATTTCACTCTCTATTGGCTTCAATATCTTCTCATCCCCTATTGCACATTTTGTTTCAATAGCATGCTAGTGGTACTATCCAGTCCATGATGGAGTAGCTAGTAATAAAAGGTTGTCTGAAGGATTCAGCATTCTTTCCAGCTAGCCCTTCTGTCTGCTTTATCAATATGCTAGCTCTAGACGAAAAAAATCTCTTTGCACTACTTTTGTCAAGATTGGTCAAGAACTATCCATTCACAATACATAGCTAAGCCCAATCAAAAATTCGTTTTGATTGATTTTGCTCTGGATGAGGTTCAATCTAAAAATTCTAAACCAAATTCCTGGTGGTTGTATTTTCCCTTTATAGTTTATAAAGATAAATAATCTTTGTTTCTCCAAGCGTTTTTTCAAAAGTTTTATAGCAAACCTTCTTGCAAGTGTCTGAATCGATTCTTTAGTCGGTTTTCATAATATTTGCAAACAGATGTTTTCTACTGGATTTGAATTTCAATTGATAATTTTTCGGTTGTCATCAAATGATAGATGCCTAAATCACAATTAGTAAATCAAAATTTTCAGATATGGTTTTTTTCTTAAACAGTATTTAATCGATAAAAAGCTAAAAATAAAACAGGTAATTTCTGTAATGTAGTAATGGTCAGTTCTCTCATTGAAGAACTATTTGGGCCATACCTAGAAATCACTGCGGAGATTTCACTTCCTTTTGAGCAAGACATTTTCAAGAACAAGAGAGTTTCCAGAGATTTGCAGACTAGCACGCTATTAACATACTTCCTTAGAGGACAATATTTCGGCTTTGAGAATTTCTGTAACAAAAATGGATACTATAACCACATTAGGACCTCATACTTTTATGTGCAGTTATTCAGTATATGTTTCCATGCCCTGATGGAAAAAGGTTCAAGGCTTAGTCAGGATAGAATGTTAAACAGACTAACTCATCATAAATCACCTGGGATGATCAATTTGTGCATACCTTGTATAAATCCTTTGCCTTTTTGAAATCTGGGTCCATTTTCAACAACTGCTGGAACACTTTGTAAGCTTTTTCAGTGTTGTCCTAGAAAGATGAAAATTAAAAGAATGCCAGAAATAGAAGTAAACTAAAATCAAATGCAGAAATTTTTGGCAAAATCTATGGCGTGCCGTTGCGGCAAAAAACATTACAACTTTTTTGTATATCAAACCATTATTTTGTGTATGCTATTTACAACTTTTGTGCTTGTTAAAATATAAAATTGTGTATGTGGAAAATTAGTTTTGTGTTTGTCTCTTTTGAATTTACTTTTGTGTATGTCAAAACTAAAACTTTTGTGTATGTCAAACTAAAAACTTTTGGGTATGTCATAACTAAAAACTTTTGTGTATGTCAAATCTAAAAACTTTTGGTTATGTCATGATAAGATATTTTTACAAGTTGGGTTTTATTCTGTGAAGCTCAAACGCTACTTTTCGATATATAGAAAGGCAGTTGCGAGGCATGAGCACAATGCGGCCTTGGGAAACAGGTCAGCCATGCCAGTTGCTTGAAAAGCTTTTACAAGATGGCAGACGAAATATCAGCCTTCAGAGACGTTCTTCAGTCGTCGAAAACCCTGATAGATGAAACTTATATTTATATACTTATTTACTCAAATAATCTGGTACCATTTTCGCAGAGGACATCTCTCCTCGCTGGGGTGACGTGCTCTAACATTTGAGCTCCTGAAAGAACCTAACAGACCGAAGCCAACGAATAACAAATCATTTTCATCCCCCCCTTCAGGATTAGTAATTTGGCATGACCAGAGACAAAAAAATCTGATATTTTCCCTTTGACATGAACAAACCACTGCACACGAGTTGAAATGGACATACACAAAAGTTTTTAGTTTGGCATACACAAAAGTTTTAGTTTTGGCATACACAAAAGGTTTAGTTTTGACATACACAAAAGTTTCAGCTTTGACATACACAAAAGTAAATTCAAAAGAGACAAACATAAAACTAATTTTCCACATACACAATTTTATATTTTAACAAGCACAAAAGTTGTAAATAGCATACACAAAATAATGGTTTGATATACACGAAAGTTGTAATGTTTTTTGCCGCAACGGCGCGTCATAAAAATCGTTTGATTATGGAATGAACAAAATATTCATAAAATTAGAAAAATCTTATAAACAGTCATAAATTGTTACAGAATTTAAGGGTGGCGAGGAAAATCAAAAACATAGAGAAACTATCTGTAATAACTACTTAAGCTTCACATCCAACTCTCATCAGACTTGTACGTTAGAAAGATTACAAAAATGAACCCTTACAAACTATAATACCCTTAGGGGGGATGGTAATAGGCCAATCAGAAAGGAGGGTGAATGATTGGTAAAGTGAGGAGCAACCAATCATCACCTAAAGTATAGTTAGAAGAACAATGAACTGTTACTGAAAGAGCCCTCGTAAGAAAATAAACTCTTTCTGTCTAAACAATATGGGACTCATGGCTTGATGTAGACAGACTTCAAAATTCCTTTAAGTGAAATGTTGATAAAAAAATATATAATCGTAGTTTTCAGCACAGACAGGGTTGTTGAGTAAATGTTGACATATGGGAGATGGAGTCACGTTCTAGTGTTTTTGAAACCTTATAATGTACATTACCTGATAATAAAGACAGAGTCCTCTGACAAATAGAGCTTCACCATTTTTAATATCATTTCGTAGTATGTCACTGTCAACAAAATTAAATGCCATTTATAACTATAATACTAACAAGAAGCATGAATTTTGAAATAGCAACACTGAGAATAACCTCAAACCAGGATCTTACAAATTATGTATTATTTGCCTTGTTACTCGACAAAATAATCAAAATTTTTAGATGTAGAGCATTACTTCATATCACACAAAGCTTCCCACCAAAATTTTTCAGGTAAATAATTTTTCAGGTTCATAGGTAAATAATACTTACAATCTTTGTAAGTTAATAAGTACATAATGCAAAGCTGCCACTGAATCGGTAAACCAATCAAGCAGTGTGACCTTGATAATTTCTCTTGATGCAATCACACCTCGTGACTCCTTTTGCCTTTTTGCCTGGAATTACAGAGAGCTGGCCACCATAGCTTGAAACTGAGTGTCTACTTTACATCTACCACACTGCTTACTATCCAATAGAGCAAAAAAGCTTACGTTGCCATAATTTGAGCATCATCCACCTTTCCAGACAGTGCCATAGCTTCAGCTTGCAAGGCTTTAAATTGACTGCATTCAGGAACATATTCAGATAATCTCCGCATGCAATATTCAATCTAAGAAACAGAATGACAAGTTATTTAATTTATGACTTTTAAGCTTGTGTTGATAATCCTTGTCATTTAATGAAGAATTGTTATCAAATCAAATTGGAGTTCCACAAAGTATTTATCTAGGTCTGCAAGTATATTTGTTATTCGGTGGATTTTCAATCAGGTGAGAAAATTAATCTGCAGCTCCCTCCATCTGTGGAAACAAACCAGACTTTACAGCATATTTAACTTGCACTCCTCAAGGCTCAGAGTATGGTGTCAGAATGAAAACCTAACCAGTTGTTATGTTACTAACTTTTCTGTAATCTTTGGCCATTTTTCCATCTTGAGCTTGTTTTTCAAAGTCAATCATGACTTTTGCATTACGCAGCTGAAGAAAATTGAAATAGATGTTAGACAAATTTATTGTTTTAGATATTACACAGTACTTCATCAGAACTGTTTTATTTGTTTCTCATGCATATAGGAGCATCATAGTATACTAAATTACCTTATATTTGACCAATTGTAGAGTTATCTAAGGGTAGGCTAGAATTCTGTAAGTCCAGATAATTTAATAATTGATCATCAATTTCCCACATCTAATGCATTGACCAAGTTTGTCAGACCACTCAACCCATATTCCACTCAAACTTTATTTGGAACCATGAGATCTCCACCAATATGCTTTCTCTGAAAGTTGTTGTTAAAACAAAATTTTAGACCTGCCGCATATAAAATACGAGGAGAGAATCTACCAGCCATATGTAATTCCAGGCAAAAAAGGAAACATATTACTTGGTGGAGTTACATTGTCAGAAAGGACCAGGGCAGTAACGTTTTGACTAGGCCTAGGCATCTTATTGCTTAAAAACCAAAACTTGACAAAGGTATAAGTGTATTTGCCAATCAATCAAGGTTTCTGAAGTGTTATTCAATTAATACCAAACTTAGCAATATGACGAGAAAAATCAGAAAACATAGATTCACATAATAACTTCTAAAGCTTCTTTTACTTGTCACTCGTCAGAGCAGTCTAATTCTCCTAGCCTTTTTTCGCATTGCGCACGCAACCAATCACACACTTGAGGTGAATATGAGTACAACCATTGCTCGCATGAAAGTTTTCTTTGGTAAGTTTACAGGTTTCTGATTGTAACCCAAAAATACTACGTATGATAAAAAGATAAAATTGTTTCAAAATGAGAAGGCCCTCTTTAATTTTCGAAGTCCACAATCTTAGTTCCTTTTTTGTCCCTATTCACCTTCCTGTCCCTATTAACCCCAAACTACAGTACCTAATTTCTAATTGGCCACCTATGACCTGTCTTAGTAGTATCACGTCTTGCTATGTTTCCCATCCTTTTCCTACCCTGAATGAGATTACTTACTTCCTGCTGAGCTTGTTTATTATTAGGCTCGATTTCCAACGCCTTTTCCAAACATTTCTTTCCCAGGCTCAAACTTCCTAGAATCATGTGACATTTTGCTTCTCTCAGAAAGCCTTTGACAAACTTTGCGTTGTAATGAGTTGACTGGCGTGCATCATTGAGCGCATTGCGGTAGTCTTTAGTCATCATGTAGCAAGCACATCTATTGCCGTAATAAGCATGATTTGTTGGTTGAAGTTCTGAAAAAACAATATTTCAATGAATTAGAGATGTGAACACTAAACATACTGAAAAAATGCATAATATCTATCAACCTCAGAAATTTCTTCAGATATTTACCTGAAGAAATAAAGCAAAATAAATTTATACTTAATTTTATTGATTTTTCAAGATGGAACAGGCTACATAATCAACAATATCTCAAAAACCATTTATTTGATAATTCAAGATTCATTTAATATTGCAATTTCAATCCAGCAGTTTAATATTGCAAATCTTACAAAGAAACATAAAATAACAACCTGAAAAGACATAAAAACAATTCAATGAAAGGACAAGGCCATGTGAATCTCTGTTTTCACCTGCTATGATTGGTTTTTTGAAATGCACTTATCTGCTCGTATGTTTGGTTTTGATTTAAAGGGCTTTCAAACTGCTTTCTATGCACCCTATTGAATTGCCAAAATAATTTTTCAATAATTTAGATATTCGCAAAAAGAAAAATTAAATCTTTACAATCCACTTGATACTAGAATTAACATAGCCTAGGTCAAATTTTATGCATTTTTTGCGCATATGCTGTATTTTGTCAGAGGGAGGGGCACTAGGGTAAGGTTTGCCAGATTTCACACATCTGTTTTAGGACATCATGTTTAATAATTTTCATCTAAGTACCTAATAATTTAATAGATCAGATTGTATCGAAGAAATATCCAGGGTTATCAATTAGGTGTAAATTGTTAATGCATAATTGTTGGCACACATTGATAAAATGCAAAACCTTAAAGTAAGATATTTTGCAAAGCATATTTGATTGAAGATAAATAAGAAAAATAAAGAATGATTACCATGACTATCATGATAATAAGTAATTATAAAGTATCGTGATCTACTAAGTAATATTCTAGTACTATAACAATATATCCAATATAAAATTTATTAAGAAACTATATGGTTATCAAGGTATTTCTTTCATGTAATTCACAGATATCTAGAAAAGAGTCTGGTGAAATTGAATTTCCTCACCAATTGCTTCAGAATATAAATCCAATGCTTGTTTATAATTCTTAGCCACATATTGCACATTGCCTTCTTCTTTCTTCTGAGCTGCAAGTTTCCTAAAGTTGTGAGAAAATTTTAGAAAACATCTTTCTATTGAAACTTTGTCAAAAAGACACGGGTCATTACATTTCATAGCCAAACCTACACCTATATGTGCTTATGATCTTGGCACTCAACAGAGTAATACGTCAGAAAGAGAACGAAAAAAAAACCTAACAGATTATGGAACCGCAGACCTAACAATTTTGGATAGCTTCATCTAGGCCTGAATAAGGCTTATAAGATTAATAAGTTTTGTTTATCAATAGTACAACTTTATAAAAAACTATAGTCATTAAAAAGTCAAATCAGGCCAACAAACTTTCAAAGACAGCTTTGAAAAATACTTTGAATTTATAAAGAGTATACTTGAATAATAAGTCAATCCAGTCCTCTTTATAGGACAAATTCTTCAGGTTAAATGAACCACAAACATAGATAATTTGGATCACGTAATTGCACTGGTAAAAATGATATAATCAAAATTATATCAATCACATGGTACTTCATATACAAATTGTCTCTTTTTTATTCTTACTAATGTACCAAACGCAACAAATGATAATTCTTATACCTACCTATTTGAAGTACTAATACTTCTAAACATAGGTTTCAACAAAACGTTTTAGGCATTAGCCAAAAAAGTAAGAAGAAACAAATGACACGGCTTTACTGGGAATTTAAACACAATAAAACTGGAAGTTGAGAATAGAAATGACATGGATTTACGGAACATAAGACAAACAATTATATAATTCAATGGCATCGAAATTTAGGCCATCCATCGTGTTAATGTTTGTTGGCCTCACTTTCTATTGGCAAAAAGAGGCACGATAAAACTATGAAATTATCACAGATAACACGGACTTACTCTCTATCAGCATCACTCATTTTCATCTCTGGTGCGTCAACAACCATATGATCATCTGCATTCCCTATTACACTGTTGTCAACCTTCATTTCGACGTCGTTGCTTTCCTTGTTGCGCATCTCAGTGGCGGCCATCACAACGATTTCCAGCCAAAAGGGTCTTAGTCATTTGGCGCTGTGACGTCACGTGCCGAAAGTTCCAGAATGCATTGTGCCTCGATTTCAGCAGTTGATTTCCAAGAAAGGAAAAGACTAGGAACGAGGAAATGTATTTAGAAGAAACCAAATATTTTTTCTTGACTTTGATCTTGACCTGTTTTTCCTTTCTTAGTCGATTTCGCAGATTATTTACTCTTGTGGCGTCTTCTTGCAGCCTTTCCATTATTTCACTCTTACCGGAGTCTTCAAATTGCACAGGAGGGAAAGCAAAACAAATAGACCGCCATCATGATTTTGAAAAATGAATATTTTTGAATGCAAGATAAATTCCCCTGCGGCGGAGTCTTTCATTGAAAAACGAAATATGTTCCTCTAAGGCTCAGTTTTACTAAAGAACGATCGACAATTTCCTATCTTTTCTCATTTTGAAATCAAGCCTTGGTGCTTCAACAAATCATTATCAGTTATTCTTAGCCAAACTAATCTAGCTTACAGAACTTTTTTCTTACATTGAGGCAGACCCCTAACCTCTGTGTATTTTTGCATACCTCTACAATTAATTGGATAAGAAACACAATAAGACTAAAATTATGATAAAAGTTTAGGATGTTTGTTTGAAGCAATTCATTTGGCTTGCATCTGCATCAAAAAAGCTTTTTGGAATATCAAAATCTACTCCTTGGCAGTAGATTCGATGTGAGTCAGAAGTAGAATCTTGTTAGCTTTTGATGCAACTTCTCAAAATAGATTTAAGAACTCTTAATGGCTGTATACTCGTAAAATTCAAGCAAGGAACAGAGTCCAGTTGCTAATGCTTATTGAACGAAAGTGTATCTCACAGGTGATTTGAGATCGAGCAACATCAGCCCGTGCTCTTATTACTCCCAAGTGCAAGTGGTCGTGTTGAGTTTCAATTTTCAAAAATTTTCCTTTTCGCTTGCAGAGACTCAGATGTTTTGATTCATTTGTTAAAGGTGAGGCAAGCTCCCAAAACAGCAAAAAGGTATTTCATTCTTTATTGCTTTCTATTTGCTTTGGAGTAGTTTTAAACTTGAGGAGAAGCAGGATTTGGAAAATTAATCGAGATTATTATGTAGTTTTAAAGTTACGCACATTTAAAATCACCAGTACTTGGAAATGTTCACATAAAAATTAATGTATTACTCGCTTGCTGGTTATCTTACATGCATGAGCTCCTGTTATTGAAGGTCTACTAACTGAGCTAACCGGCCATATCAGTAGAACGTTTCAATGCTTAGGCAATCTAACGTAAAGATATCAAATCTTAAAAGAAACTCATAACAATTGGCTAGCTGGGTCCTAAACCCACGAACTCAGCATCATCAGCAGTTCGCTCTACTAACTGAGCTACCCAGCCATATCAACAGAACAGAATGTTTCAATTTTAGTACAATCTTACCAAATAAAATGAAAACTTAACAAAAGCAAAATCACTTTACAGTGTTGGTCTCGAACCAACGACTTCGACGTTATCTAAACTTAACTTAATGTAAAAACTTAATGTAAAATCAAAACTTTTTTTTCCATTTTGAGTCTCAAACCAATGACGTTAGTGTGATTGGCCTATGTGGGTTAGAGTTGCGGGAACTTTTTGTTTCATACTTGGGATGAAAGCTAAAAAGCTATGGTATTGTACAAAGATTTATCACAGTTTTTTATCTAACAAATTATTGCATTGTAAAACATGTTAAGTGCACTTCATTTAGAATAACGGAAAATAACTAACTCTAGCATTGTAAACCACTACAGTATTGCAAAAGTACCACTACACAAGCAAAATATACCACCAAAGTACGCACAATAATACATCGCAGTATTGATTATCCAATAAAGAAGTACAAAAAAATACCACCACATTAGCATAATAAACCACCACAGTCAGTACGCAAAATAATACACCACATTACACTCTTTTTTTATGAGAACCAGTAAATTTGATTTGAAGCTGGCTGTTCTTAAATATTCCTCTATTTTCAGCCTGAAATGTTCTTAGATTGTTCTTACTTTATAATGATAGGGAAGTGTTTTGCAATCAGTTGTGTTTATTGGTACAAATGTGGACTCTCTTGACCATCTGATACATCTGTCTCCTGTCAATCTTCTTGTTTTGTGTTTGTGATAATTTGTTAGTCCCAGAGTTATTCCGTACAATTCTCTTGAAATGGTCAGCCTCGGTTTGTTCTTAATTTGTTGGCGAAATCTGAGGCTCGTATTCTTATAAAATTGTTCTTATAAAAAAGATTTTAGTACTAATTATCCACCACAGTAGTGATAATGGACTCGGTGGCCTGAAGCAAGTCAAATCAATGTGTGTGACATCATGACAATCTCTCAGAGTGATGCTCCACAAGGACATTGGTGAAAGACTATTCAGCAACGTAAATAACATGTTCATTCATAAAACAGATCAATGGTCCCTTACTCGGCTTGGCTTTTGCAGAAAGACCTTCGTGTCATCTAAAATAGGAACAGACAAAAGATTCCAGAGTCCAGATTCGACTTCATGCTTAACTGCCATTAAGTAGGCCTACTTAGCACTTAGGCCAGGCAGCACCCACATGGGCCTCGAGTATTGCTGCGTTGTTCTTTTTGGCAAGCATGATACAAACATGGTAGGCATGTTCAAAACATATTCTTGTATAAGCATACCCTAAGGAAAGTAAACAAAGCACAGCCATTTTTATTGCAAACAAAACATTGCCATTTTCTACCAAAGGACTAAAATTATTGGCCAACAAACTCAGTAGTAATTTTTAGAAAATTAACAAGGGGGGCTCTAAATGCAACACCATTGGAGAGGGTGGGGATTTTGTGACCATGCCTATTTATTTCCTATTTGTGCAAATATGAAACCGGTGCTCACTTAAATCACCAATGTGGCTCAGCGGGATGATGGAGCCCCCTTGGTGAAATATATTTATGCTAAGTTTGGGGGGGGGGGTGCAGCCTCATATGGATTAAAACACTTGTAACTTTTCTACATTTGTGGCTTGTGCGAGCACTGGTTTCATATTTACACAAATGGAAAATGGGCATGGTCACGTAAACCTGCACCCACTTCTAGTGATGTAGCTTTTAGAGCCTCAATGTGAATCTCTTTAGAAATAACTTTTGAGATTAGAAGAGTCTTAGTGGGAAACAAACCATTCTGTCTTCTGAATAAGAGATTGTTTTGGCTATGGTTTTTATGTTGGTAAATTCTGAAATACTCGAAGTGAAAAGTCTACTTAGGTCTGCTGATGCTGCAAATACCATTCTTACTGTAAAGTTAAAAAAGGCAAAAACTGTTTATCTCATTGCAGAACATTTTTGGTAGTGTATTCTTGAGGGTACCCGTTATTGATTAAGTATCACAAACTGCTGAGAAGTGGGAAATATACATACTTCTGCACATACCATACCTTATAGAGTTTCCATCAGCTCTGTGTTTTTAACAAAATGTTTCCTTGCTTTTTATAACCAACTTAGAAATTCATACCGTTTAAGTGTGGGTCATCAGGGTTTTGGTTCAACAGCATTGGAAGAAAATGATATCATTTGATCTCTTCAATCCTACCGGGTGCAGATTTTGAAGAAATGATACTATGAATACGAAATTTTGATAAATGTTTATGATTTTGCAGAATCCTTTTCCCCTTTTTTCTGCCATAAAGGAAGCTATCTCTTGGTTTCCTAGGCCAAACATCTATCCTCAAAATCCCCAGAACAACAAATTTCTGCTGAAAATGGGGCGGAACAGTGCATTTTTAACCACTTTAAAACATTACCTTTAGGTAGTTTATGGTTGGTACACAGTGGTAACCTGCTCATCACTTTTCTTTTGACTTGATTTGCTAAATTTTCATGCTAAAAGCATGCCTGCCTATATGACCGTAGACAGGCACTGGGAGCACTTGAATATATTTGTTGATGGCTTTTGCAATAATAGAATATTTAGAACAGAGGTTAGAATTTGCTAATGCCATTATACAGGTGTTCAAAATCTTTGAAAGCAAGGTCATGTAAAATGGTTTCCATTTTTAAGTCTACAATCCACTCTTAGTAAAGTTCATATTACAGAGCATTGAACAGGGTTTAAGCCTTAAACAGGGTTGTAACATAATAATAATAATATATCCTTTTTAATGTTAGTGGTTCTTAATACTGAGACTAATATAAACTAACATAAAGTAGCTTAGTGTTCAACTAGTATGACCACTGTTATTCTTGGCAAAAAGAGTAGTAACATACATTATCAAGAAACCAAGTTATTTCAGTGTTTTGAAATGATTTGCTTACTGAGGGAGCTTACTTTACTTACTCTGGGAGTGAATTCCAGATTTCTGGCCCAACATAACTTAAAGATCCTATCCCATACTTCGTGAAATTTACTTTTAGGATATCTAAGGTCTTTATTCCTTTGAGGTTAAACTTAGTATGTTTTTCTTTGAAAACATTTTGCATAAATGGAGGGTTTAGGTTAATTAGGGTTCTGTGAATCTCTAATGCCAAGTTTTGAATCATGTTCTTAAGGGCAAGATGTCTTAAAGTAGGTGGTTAGTGCGAAGGTCTAAGTCTCCCTAATCTCCCTTTGCCCTTTGAAACTGTAGCAATAGTTCTCTCCCAGATCAAAAAAAGTACATTTCCTCTCTTCCCTAATAGCAAAGTCATAATTTCTTTCCCTCGTGAAACTATGCCCATTTCTCCGTTTGTTGTTCCACCCCCCTGTATAAGCACTGTACCTTTCTTTTCACACCCCACAAGAAACAGTTTATCCTATGACAATGATGCTGAATTCTTGATATCCTCTGTAAACGTGCACCATTAATTACTTTATAAGCTTCCCGATGCAATAAGTAGATTTTAATTCAGGCAGGCGTCCCTATTAGAAATTGTTCATTAATCCAAGTCCACGCTTTCATTATGCCTCAATGCCTTACATTGTCAAACTAGTTGTAATCCAATTTCCATTAATAAAAGCATATGGATGTTAAGCGTGGTTATTAAGCAAGAATCCGATTTGGCCTGTGTCTTTTAACCTTAAGAATGAATCACGTTTGGATTGGGGTCAAACTGATAACGACCTATGAACGTTAGGTTTTATCTATCAGGAGGATTATGTCACGTTCTGTACTCGTGCTCGGTTAGGAATGGAGGGTTTACACAAGTTGCAATAATAAAAATCCATTTTTTCTAAGTTGGCAGTATACAATAGTGCATATTACGAGATGTGTACTAATTAATATCATGACTATTTAGATACTTAGAATGCTACTGCAAAAACTACAAATTTAAACTATTTGTTATATTTTTCAAATCTATATACAATATATATTACAGCTCTTTACTGCATCAGGTATGCTATTCCAAAAATAGGAGCCTCTGTATGATTTGTCCCATGTGCCATCGTTTGCAATGTTAGTGTTTGCAGTAGCTGGATTATTTCGTCTAAAAAATTTGCAACATACCTAACGCAGGGTTCATTTGATGGAGGGATGGGACCTCCATACTATCAGCCATGTTTCTACACAGTTTTTAGAATCTCCTTTCCTTGAAAGTAATATGAGGGTTATCGAATTTTATGAGAGATTCTGAGGAAATGGACATGGTAGCTAGAGTCTGAGTTTTTGGCTTGGCCTTTTTTCCAACAGGGGCGTGGTATTATGTGGTAGATTGATAGAATTAGCACGAGATTTTGTGCTACACGCTTTTTATCTTATAAGGAACCTACCTCAAGGCAAAGTACTAAAAGTTCCTTCAATTTTCTATCGTTCTCTATTGTTACAGGAAATATTAGAACGAAAGAATCCATTGTATTTTACAATAAATCCTAGTTCTAGGTTCCTTATAAACTGGCTCTTTATATAAAAAAGGCGTCTACTGATGTGTTGTATTTGGAAATGACTGACTTCTAGCTAAACTCTCCGTTATCGTTATAAGCTTGACGCATGCTGTTTCAGAACCCCTCCTGCCCCGTCGTGAATCTTGCACTGAGTAACTGGTTTAACGTTCTTGAGAAGCACCAGTTTACATCTTTATTTTATCATGTAACTTTAATGTGTAGTCTTTAGATGTAATTGTTTATCTTGATTTATGGTCGATTGTTGAATTTTAGGTTTAGGTTAGTGTTAGAATCAGTAAACCGTTATCGTTCAGCCATTTACCTTAAAATCGTCGAGTTAATCTCCAGGATCTATCGTTGGTGGATATAATGATAGTATTTCTATTACAGAGTCCGTTTTCCTTCGTACTCTCTGTTATTGTGACTTTGCTCGTGTCAAAGAAAGCTTTGTATGCGCAAGTTTGCAGGAAAAAGAAGTCAGGAATAGCAACAAACTTTTTGAGTCTGCCATTTAACATTTTCACGTTATTTAACAACGAACTCAGGACACATGCCCTGCAAATCACGAGGCTAATGTCGTTACAATATATGTATTTATAATTGTGTAGATTGCTTGATAATGAGTTCTTTAGAAGCCAGCAGCCATCCCTTTAATTCTTATAACTCTATTAGTAAGATGAGTTTAGGTATACACGCATGCTACTTATTTACCCTAAGCTCAAAGCTCACCTCAACTGGATTTCTACAACTGGATGATACTGAAGTAAGACAAGAGATACAATACAGCTTGCTTCTTTCTATTGATGTCATTGTATTGAATGCTGAAACCCGCACTGTTGCATGCGTTATTATGTCTCTTTTCACAATTGATCAAATCAGATGAACTCCGAACTGTACATATAGGTGACGGAAGAAATCTGATCTTTTCTCTTCATGTGAGTTAGCTACCAGCTTAACGGTCGTTAACTCGCACATTTTTGATCAGAAGACCTAGCTCTGATTTCTGCCTGCCTCTTCCTTACTTTGAGGCACCCCTTTTCAAAAATGTGTTTAAAATGATTTTCTGGGCAAGGGCTTTACGTTCATCAAAGCTCAAAATTCTGACCCTAATTTCATCGTGCACCGTCACAGTTTAAAGAGGCAATACAAGTCTGTTTTAATGATCTTGCAGCCACATTTGATAGCATCAACGCAACTACGTACTACATTCGTCTATTCAAACCTCACGATTGAAAATCAACCATATTGAGGTTTTTGTATACAGTACTAATTGAAATAATATCTTGGCGTGAGCTGTTTATAATTTCAATTAGGAATTAAGTGGATTGGCTGTGATCCCTGCCGTCTCTATGGTTGGCACTATACAATAGCTTGTATTATATCGAGGGTCTATCAATTATACAAGTCGTAATTTCTTGTAATTGTTGGGCGAGGTAAGATAAGATTAGATTGGAGTTATCATGTAAGTACTAATTGATTAGCTGTTTCGTGGATGCTCCAGCTCACGTAGGTCAATCTTCTTTTGTTCGTTTTCAGACCCTGCAAGTTACTGAAGCGAAATCAATTCGCTGTTGTGGAGATGGTGGTTGTGGAGAGGAAGGTGATTACGTATGGCAGCTATTGTATGGTGATGTGAGCTGATGGTTGAGGCTAAAGTGTGGGAGAGATGCGATGATATAGAAAAGCAATTGTAGCTGCAGCAGATCATACATTGGGAAGAGAGAGATTCTAGATAGATAGATTCTAGATAGCTATCGCTGAGACCAAAGTGAGTACAATCTGTATTGTATTTATAGTTTAGAATGCAGAAGTAACGAGTTACTTCTTTTTAAGGAAATGTAGTATTTTTTAACCACTTTGGATAATGAATTGGCTTTATTTATTAGAAATGAAATATTCTTGTTTAAGAAGAAGCAGGAATTGGAAAATCAATCGAGACAATATAACGAAAATTATCCGAATAGGTCTCGAACGCACTAGAATACTTATATAGATATCGTTGGTTCAAGTCCTCCTGGGGTCCTTTTCATTCAAACAAATTATCCCGATCAATATTACTTGTATTCTCTCAGGCGGTTGATATGATAACAAATATTAGTCAAGTCACATTAAATGAATGTTCGTTTCATTTTCGTTAAATTAATGTTCTGAAGTATTAGATATATAAAGCTACTCAATCCCACTATCCTGATATCAAGTCAAGACATGGATGTTTTCCATGTTATTGACCACTTGCTGTATGGGGCCTTTCGTACATCATCTCTGTCAGATATGGTCCGCATCCCACATCACATCGTAGGTCTTGGGTCGATACAAAGCGTATTAGATAGTAGGCCTAACTTCTCCCTCAAGAGTTGTATTACTTCTTCCACGATGTTAAACTGTGATGTGAATCCCCACACTTCATCCATAGGTTTTAAACTTGTAACTCCAGCCATCCTGCTTTTCTCTTCGTGTGTATAAGATAGAACTTTCGTGATTTTTACGCTCGCTACCAATACGTTTCCGCACACGCCCATAACACGATTGAGGCATAGCAGGATTTAGAGAACGCATAATAATTTTAGCTCGATGTTAGTTACATAAATGATCAGTATTCGGATTTCGTCTTGATCATCTGTAACTAAAGTAAAATTATAGAATGTTTCTCAAGATACACAAGGATTGCTAAAGAAGCTACGGAAAAAACGAGCGAAAAAATGTTTATCTGATTGAGAGTCCAAATTTGCCTTCACGGTCATCACCACACTGTCTGTGCAGCAACTCATAAACCTCGGCATACGATGTTTAGGTACATATTGTTGATGCTGAATAACTAAAGAGTGCTAATCAAAAAGTACTCAAGAACTGAAGAGTTGATTTTAAGCGTTGCTCCAGGGGCAATTTGATTCTTGACCACAAACAATTTGTTAAAATACACCGTATGCCCAAGTTTATGAGCGGCTGCACATTGGATCTCTTATCGAAAACTTAAATTTAGCAAATGTTTCTTGTCTCTTCTTGAGCAATTTGTATCTTGAGACATCTTCTACCGTTTTACTCTTTGCTCATTTCTCTTGTGGAAATTCGAGCACTCCTTAGTTTTTGAACACCGGCAATGTATTAGCGTACACTCGTATGAACAGGCTTACGAGTTGCTGCACAGCCATTGTGGTATGAGGAGGAAGGCAACAATCGGTCTCTTGATCGCATAAATCATCGGCAACAAGAAATATCATCATTGCTTCAAACATCAAAAGGAATTCCAGATCATTAGTCACAAGATAAAATTATGTTTCTTTAGTATGCATCAGAAGATTCAAAAAATAGGATACTAATCCAAATAATGAGAATCGTTCAAATTATAGAATATTTCAACATTTACGACTTAACCAAATACGTTAAACATGCATAGCCTGTAGCTATCTGCCCATATCTCGAAGAAAAATGTCGAAAGTCTGTTCAGCTCAGAATTTCAGAATGGTGGGAAAATCAGTGCTCTGCAAAATACATCTTGTCGAATTCATCAAATCAATACACCAGAACAGTCTTTGAGTGGTTAAAAGATTCAAAATAACGAGAAAATCGGCGAAACACAGCGAAATATGATAACTTCTAAAGCTTTGTGA
This sequence comes from Pelagia noctiluca, assembly GCA_963924455.1. NCBI lineage: Eukaryota > Metazoa > Cnidaria > Scyphozoa > Semaeostomeae > Pelagiidae > Pelagia > Pelagia noctiluca. The sequence continues at coordinate 7,331,737 of OZ004331.1, read as the reverse complement.
GAGAAGAAGAATTGAAATGAAAACCTTATGATTTTTATATCCAAGAGCATATCAAATTGAAATTTGCTACATAATGTTCAAAATTAATCGTCAGCTGTCACCTTATATGTCTTACCTCAACATTCATTTCAATGCTTTAAGCTCGATGCAATGTAAAGCACTGGTAATCTCTCATTAATACCTGCATTATAAAAAATCAAAAATGCGTTTAAATCATGACATATTGAATGTCATTTAGATACAGTTATATGTAAAACTCTATTGGATTTCAATCATTTGACGATATAGAAATATGTATGCTACAAAGTTGGTAAGTTTATGTGGATGCTGATTGGCTAACTCGTAACAATATATGAATGCTGATAGTGGCAGGGTTGCTGAGTGGTTAGATCACTTGACCCTTCTACATAGGAGTCCCATATTCGAAACCACCTTCAGACTTGTCAAATAATGTAAGGAGAGACTTTGCCGGCTCTCTATAATTCCAGGCAAAATAGAAAATGGAATCACGAGGTTTGATCACATCGAGAAGAAGGACAAGGTCGCAGTGCTCGATTAGTTTACCTATTCAGTGGGCCCTTTGTGCTTTGCACATAAACCCATACCTTACAAAGATAGTAAGTGTATTTGCTTTTCAACTATCAACAACACGAATGTGGCATTTTCCAAGGAACACAAGTTGTTCATCGGCTTGATTTCTACATAGCCCGTGAGACATGTGGGTGTTTTGACGCATATGATATGTTGGCAATCTTGGCATATGAAATTTATTTTCAAAACATAAAGCAGCCCCAAACCACTGCAGATTGTGCTTGTTCAATGCTGTCTACTTGTTATTTCAACAATTAAACATAACCCGTTTCATAGGTTGTAATTTGATTTTTACGTCTCCGACTGCTTTGTGACACTGTGAATGCTGACCGGAAACGTTTCCAAGTGGTCTTTCAACCTGTAACTGTTTCATTGTGCAGCCTCGTTTTCATTCCCATGTCATTTAACAACATCATTTGAAACTCTGACGTTTCCATTCAGAATTTTCTACAGTATTTACTCTACACCAGCTGTAGTGTTCTCTCCGGATTAACACTGCTTGGATTGGACACGTTGAGAAAGGATTGAGTTTTCCAACCTGCTTTATTGTGCAGCCCTCTGGTTAGGAGGCTCTTCGTGAATTTCCTCCATGTCTTAGTGATTCAAATTGATTGCGATTTCTTTCCAGTATTAACAAGGTAATTGCATTGTAATTTCCAATCATTTCATGATCAAGAATTAATGTTTGGTTTTTCTGTTTAGATTCGCCATTTCAGTTGCAGAGCTGCACTAAAGGCCAGAGTCAGACGTTAATGGTGATTCATTCCAGGTAAGCTTCTTTGCTTCAGATTGAAATGTTTATCTCCTATTATGAACGATTTCTTTTTACTCTTTACTTTCATTTCAGCCTACATTTTTCTTGCTTTTTAAGTGATTCCTACGATGCTTGCGTTTTAAGGGCGTTTCAACTTCTACAACACTACTCTAGCTGGATAGCTCAAATTTTCATTGAAAGAGTGTCAAACTATGTGCCGACAAAAAGCTTTAGTTGAATCAACTATCTTTTAGAGTTCATCTGGCTCTTCCAAATTATAGGCAATGCAAACTTTTTGAAAATATCGTATATGGAAGGGCTGATGCAAACTAGCTCAGCCAGCCAAGTTATCAACTTGAAATCTATCTGTTTCTTTAGCTTAGATAATAAGTGAAGAAGATTCAACCTTTTCATGATATAGACCGTTGTTCTTTACAGTGGTCCCCTTTAATAATGAATCTTAGTCGGGTCGTTTTCATTCTTACAAATTATTTTCATTGATTTTTCAAATCCTAGCTATTCTTCATTTTAGTCAGTGATGGGGCTGCGACGCATGTCTTGTGTAGTTGTTTAAGTACACAGAAAGGTTGGTTGCTATATTTGGTGAGTGGCGGTGGAAATTATGATATTGATATTACTTTGGGTGGTCGCTTATATCAATGGTCCTGCTTGCTTAGTCAGTATTGAGGTGTAGATTCAGAGGTCGTTGGTGCGAATCCTACATTAATCATTTTCAATCTCATATAATATTTCATTTATTTTCCAAATCCTGCTTCTTGTCATGAATAGTGTATTTAAGAAAAATTAATACCTATAGTAATACTAACTATTTCATTTTTCATTTTTTTTCATTTCTATAACACAAACCTTCTACGCATGATAAAACAGACATGCTACAAAATATATTTGAGCGTCATCCTAGCATAAATGCAAAGAAATAATCTAATTAGAATATAAGTTGAACAAAAATAAGATAGTTCAATAATAAGTTTTACGTTTGTAGCACTAACAATAAAGCAAAGATAGCTGATATGACCACGGTCAAGTTTTTAGATCGTTATTTCGGAACTCGAAGGCGTCCCTCGCGTATTCCGCAACAGCTTGAACAAGCTTTATATCTTTTGTTGAGAAATTGTATATAAACTTCTGTTTCACCCACATTGTAGCGAATGAATCAACTTCAACATAGAATTATCAAGCTTATATATAGAGTCAGAGGCTGTTGGCACACTTTCCTCGTTCGGAATAGCGATAAGCTCAATAAGCAGACTTTTCCCTTTATTCATTATATCCAGGCTCCACCGTATTTAGGCCTGATAAAATATTCATGATAGCTACATACAAACTGAGTATGGTTGATATTGAAAGATTTCTTTCTTATTACATGATAATGAATCTGTAAATATTTTAGAATGCGTTTTGAAGTTTTGCTTGAAGGTTTCGCAACCCACGTTGTATTTAATATTCATGGTTTTGCTAAGATTTATGATACTTAAATTCCAGCAATCTTGATTGCGTTGAATGCTATGATATCGTGTATGAAGTATTGAGTTAAATATTTTTAATAGATATTTTTAAATAGATAAGTATTGAGTTGTTTTGGGTGCTTTGTACAGCTATGTGCAGCAGGAAAGTTACACAGTTACCGGGGCTTTTTTCTTCGTAGAAAGCAGATGTCGCATCTGTGCATGTATAGGCATTTTGATCGATGGGGATTCAAGTTTTTCTGTTGGTGCTGATGAGCTGAGGGTTGTGGAATTTGGAAATGATTTCCACGAATAGCAACTTCTTAGGAGCATTGAACAGGCTAAGGCCTCTTTCATGGATAGCAATGTCTTAAGAGCATGCAACAGGCTAAGGCCTGAAACTAGCTTTTATAGCAATGTAGTGATGGAGTGAACGCTGAAATGCCACTGCTGAAAATTTGGTCTGGGGTCTGCTAGATAAATGAACATAAGCTCAGAAATAAAAGTGATTTTTTTTGTACGCTGTCTTGGGTCTCTAAAACTGTTCTTTGGCATCCGTCAGTTCTGGGAGTATTTCGATACAGGCAACTGTTTTTATTGAACTGTCTAGGAGTGGAGGTATGCTACGGAGAATTTGCAGCTTACCTTCACTCCTGCGCAGTTCTATATTGAGCACATTGAACTCTATATGAAGAGACTGGGACGATAACCCATTGTTTAAAACGTGTAACTCATAATGGCTGCCATGGAGTAAATCTAGTACGTATGTACGTATTGTGTTTTTGTGCCAATTCTTATCAGAACTGTAGGCATCGCCATTCATTCCCTTATACGGCAGTACTGACCATGGCTGCACCGACTGTTAAATTGAATGGCTACGCATTTCACTAAGAGGCAAAAACAAAGCTATCGGTCCAGTCTTTTCATATTTAGTTCAATGATTGAGCATGAATCGAATGTCTTAGTCAAGGCATAAATTTGCTAGCGTGTGACCTGAGGTTAAAAGCCTTGACCGACATGTGGAACATAAGAAGTTCATAAGAAATGATGGGTACAAGGCCCATTCATAACTCTCTGTTGACCTTGCTTCCGTTATCCTGCCAGCCTCATTTGTTCCTGTGCACACTTAAGTCTCCGTCGAGGCTGAGAACACTTTTTCAATGTAAAAAGGCGCACAATTAATTTTGAATCATTTTAAGAGTTGTTTGCTGTACGAATTGGTTAGAGTCTAACGCTAGAATGGGCATGTTTATCTTTTGTAGACTCGTGTCTTCCTCTCTTTTCAATCTTAGTCAATGTGAGTCCTCTATGCTCTATTTGTTTTAGTCAACAAATCGCCAGCCTTTCACGTCTCTGTTTTAAACATTGTGAAGCGGACTTTAAATGCATAGCAAAGAGCGGGTTTTGCTCTGCATAGATAGGCTCGTTAGCTTGTAAAAGCTCCAGATCCGAGATCTCGTTCAGATCTAAAAGTCCACAGCCGTGCACTTAGGAGTCTTTGACAAGCATACTTTATAACGTAGTAGTCGGATTTTATTTCAACTCTCTAACTAGGAAGACACGCTTGTTTTCTTGACCTGGCCTTCCTTGACGCATGGTTCAGTGGTGGATTGTAGGCCTACGGTAAATGAACCTCTACATATCTTCAACGTCATTGTTGATCATTGGTTTTTGGTTGATTTGGGTTATTTGTAGGGTTTCTAGTTATTGGCCGGTTGGAGATTGTCTTCTTGGTTGTCACTCTCCAGTAACGACTTTGCAAATGATAGCAGATCTCATTTCCGTAGTGCAAGATGGGAATGTATTTCTTAGCAACGCAAAGTTATCAAAAAGTAACGACTCAAGCATAAAATCTTTACTGCAACAACGAACATATAGACTATTTCATCATGAAAACTTCTCACTAATATAAGTCAATCGAGATAATTGGTGACAATGAAAGTGACCCGAGTAGGACTCGAACCTACGACCTCTAGATTCGTACTCAAGTGCACTACCACAACGTGACCAGGTCGAGAGGTCGTGGGTTCGAGTCCCACACGGGTCATTTTGATTTTCGCAAATTATCTTGATTGATTTTCCAAATCCTGCTTCTTCTCAATTTTAATATATCTCAAACTATGAAACCAGATTGATAAATTCTAACAATTTGAATGTACACAAATAGTCCTTTGAACTAAAATCGCAAGAAAGTTCGGGTCATTCACGAGAGGGTCACATCCCACGAGCTCCTACGTCCACAACAGTGCAATTTCCTTCCTATTCAAAATTCCGAGCTGAATTGAAGGAAGACCCCAGCAGATTGCTTATGAATACACGGTTAAGTATCATGAATTCTAAAGCATCCACTTTTATGCACAGTCCTTGTCACGAACACAACAAGCTAGCTTTTCGCATATACGAAATAGGCCTATCATAAAGAAGCTTGGTTAATCCGTGAGGTAGCGTAATCAAGCTTCAGTGTGGTTGATCGTTTTAGTTAGAGAGGGGTTGTTTGTCCCTGAAGCCAACGCTTTTTATTGCGGAATCTACCGTTTAAGGGTTCCCCGTAGTAAGTTGTTCAGTACTAGTGGTACCCTAGGTTTCCTTTGAAAGTGGGTTGTACTTTGGATGGGCTTGCACTTCCGAAGGATGGGCCATTTCTAACCAAAAATCCAAAATTCACTTTGGGACTAGAAATTTCCTTCACCTCTGTGCAGTTCTATGAAATTTAATGTAATGGGCCAGAATTAGATAGTCTTGAGTCTTAAGCTAGACAACATTTTCAGCAATCCTCACATAAATCAAATCCTCTACGCCTGTCACATGGTTATAACTAGCAACCAATCACAATGCTTTTTTCAAAATCAACCAATGAAATTGCTGGAGTATCTTGTATTTGCGCATACGTGGCGAATACCTAACCATTGACTGACAGTAGGTATTGACACCAACCCCTCCACATCTATTAGAATGATGGCTTTTATTCGCAAATAAACTTAACATGATTTCGGATTCAAAAGTGCTTGTGTTGATAAGGAAAACAAAGGCGAAGATTTATGCGCAAATTTGATTAAGATGGCAAACATCCTTCTCTTTATCTTATTAATCCATTCGTAATTATATCGACATTTCTAATAAATCTTCATTTCTATGCATTTCAAATGTTTACAATTTGCTACTTTGTATTAATTCTATTTCTGCTTGTTTTTTAACTGAATTATTTCATTGAAGCCTTGGTGACCGGACTAATACAGATGACAGAATAACAAAAGTGTGTCGCGATTTCCGGCGTGGATTATCCGAAAATACGACAAATAATGTTTCTTTTAATGTTAGCTGTATCCGAACAATGGGTTTAAGCAGTCTAAAAAGCATTCGTCCAGTGTAATACCCCATTTATACATTTCTATCAATTTCTTACATCTCCTGCGGCTGTGCAACAAACTGTCATTGCGTCTGTAATAGCTAATTTTAAAGTGAAGCGCTGAATCCATTAAAAGATAAGCAAACTTCTTCTGCACCGTTGTTGTTGTTGTTTATTTGAAGATGCTACAAGGTCCTGTGTTTCAAGTTGTCTGTTTTTGATACTTCTGTTATAAATCTTTAGCCAAAACCTACTCAAACACTAACCAGGGGCGTACCCAGGATTTTCGATTGGGGGGGGGCTAAATGGAACCGAAGGCGAGCGCAGCGAGCCAAAAAATTTTGGGGGGTCCGGGGGTACTCCCCCGGGAAAATTTTTGTGTATACCACCCTCTAGATTGGCTAAAAATGCAACCAAAATGGGTTCACAAATATTAATCGTATTTTTTACGAAGCTTTTTGAGATATCTCTAAGGGCACGTTTGCCCCTCCTAGCAAAGAGCATTTTCATTCTGACGCAAGTTTTTTGAAAGAAAAGACAATGACTCTACTTACTTACCGAGATTAACCCTATAATGTTATCAAAACAACAGATTCTTCATTATTAAGCTTTAGTTTAAATTTGTTTTTTAAGTATAATTTTTTAGCAGATGGATTGGGGGGGGCCATGGACTGGTGCCCCCCCCCCTGGGTACGCCCTTGACACTAACCTGAGTAAACGAGAACGACTAGGCTCTTTGCAACTAGTAGTGATATTTTGGTCTTATCCAAGGCTCAGACGCTTCTGCTCAAGATTTTTTTCACATGTATATCAGGGACAAGAAAAGGCACTACCAGATGGCAGCAACGTATGATATGCAATAGTCACCAGTATTTGCACTTGCTTTTCGTAGGTTTTTGTCGTGACTTGGCTAATGTTTCCTTTCAAGAGAAGGTGTAGCATTTATCCTTTTTTCAAAGAAAATAATCCGAGCTGACGGTTAAAGGTCGGAAAATATCACCCTGCTATGGCTATGCTATTTCATGAACATTATCTCAAAAACATTATCTCAAAATCTTCGAAAGATTTTTGTAGCACTGCTTATTAAAAAGACATTGTTGACATCAGAAAAGAAACGAAAGAGAAACGATAGGATATTGTTAGCTCTTGTCCGGTGTTCAATATCAGTTAAGTGTCAGATGAAGTAAAAGAGGATTTCTCTTCATACAATACACTACTTAGCTTACGATCGACCATGTTCGATTATATGATACCCCCTGATAGGATACCCCTATCATTGCAAAGAATCATGAAGCTTATGAAGCAGAAACAGACATTGCAGGGGGTCAATTGTTCTGTTATCATCAATCTTTTTATCAAAATGACTTCCGTTAATTTCAATGTTAGTTAATTGGATCACATGACCAAAATGTTATTATACGGATTATTCCGGATTATTTGGGGGAAATTTGATGAAATTATTTCAGCAGGAATGAGAACGCACGCCGAGTTAGTTGAAGCTGGAGTTCAAGTTTGAATGACTTTCCAAATGCGCATTGCGTTTGTAAACTTGACATTTTGATTTTACTTACTCAGGAGTGAAGCAAAAAGGTCAATGATTCGTCTAGAGAGCTTCTTCCTACATCGCAGCTGATCATTTGTAAAGGCAGAATTTTGTTCTCACCATCAAGATTGCTGGTTTTAAAGAATCGAAAAGAAAGGTGATAGTTGTTATATCTTTTATTTTGATTTGGATTCAAACAAGAAAGAGTGCATATCCAACTTTTTAAAAGTAAATGTTTTCATAAGAATTCCTTCATAAGAATTTACTCCAACAATGAGACTGTCTTTTGTAAATTCTAATGATAAAGGACTTGCAGTAGACCATACCAATTCATGTAGTCTTGGCATTTTTTTATTTCCTTATGCCTCTGTTAACTTGAATCCTTTGATACATACAACATCTTCTTTCAATGTTTCCTAAGTCTTAAAAATCTTGTTGTAAGGTTTCTGGTAAATGGTTTCTTAAAAAAAAACACTAGTGAAATTGGGATTCAAACGAAAAGGAGTGCATATCCATATATTCTAAAAGAAATCAAGATGCAATTATTATATGATATTCAGATCCAGCAATGAAGCCGTACTTTTATGAATTCAAATGAGACAGGAATAACGATAGACCATATCGTTTTTATGTAGTCTTGATACTGTTATTGATGTTATACATTACATGTTGGCACTTTTAAAGCAATTCAATCAATTTTGGTATAGGAAACTTAGCCCTGAACTAATTGTTTTTCTAGTTTGATGGCCGTATCATCATTATCATCAATATATTTTGAATAGACGAATAGACCAGGCGGAGAATAGGGGAATGGTCACTCGAGGGGGAAGTTTATGAGATGAAGTGCATTTGGTCAATTCGAGGGTGCTGATTTCGAAAATCGATGTTATACGGGGGTTTATGGGGGCCATCTGCCTCATTTTCGTGTTTAAAGTCTCGTTTTCATGTATCTGAATAAAACTAACGAGAAAATAGTTTTAAGCAAAGATAACAAACATCTAAAAGTAGATTAAGTATCTTTGGTGAGCGTTAATGTGGGAAATATAATTTAGAACTGTTAAGGTGGGCCACAGCCTCGTTTTCATGATGTCGAAATTGCGTAATCGTACAAATACCTTAGATCTAACTATTAATTACAATTATCAAAAGATAATTTGAAACTAAACAGAGAAAAAATTACACACAAATACTTATACTAATACCAATACCAATACTAATACCACCTATAAATACCAATACCAATACTGATATCATACTGATACCACTGAGAAATACCAATACCAATACTAATACCAATACTAAAACTAATACTACCGATAAAAACTGCTTTAATAGCGTCTGATTATTTTTAATTCATCAATAACATTGATGGAAATGCAAGCTGGTCATCTAAACAGAGTCACAACGTTTCACAGTTCTCCAAAATCGTCTCCGCAGTCACTGCTTTTGACACTGTCAGCTTCAAGTTCTTCGTTGACTTCAACATGGTTCAGGAAAAGCTCTGAGATATCTTTATGGTATCAGGTATCACTCCGACGAACCGATCCTTTTTCATTCCAACCATGATCAACTGGGGCGTTCAACTGAAGCATCAAAATATTAGGTTGCCTGTATAGTTTGCACGCAGAATATGAAGCCTGGGGTTTTCTTTACATGGTGGTAGGATAATGTGATCTATGATCTTCTTTTCTCTTTCGAACTATTGCACGAATGTTTGTGTTGCAGCAGATTCCCGGACGATATTCTCTTGTTTCCATGTAACACACAGACAAACTTCTCTAACTTCTCTCGTTGACGATATCGTCTGACACCTGAGAGGAGTTTCCCAACTCAGTAAAAAGCTTGATTAGCTCTACTTCTATTGACACGACTTCCAAAATGCTGTTCTCCAAATGAAAAACCTGGATACATAGTCATTGCCAAAAAAGCGTGAAGACCAAGTAGTGCTTTCTTTGGTTTACCAATTCCATTATCCACAACAATCCTCGTTACATCAAATTCATGTGACAAACACAATGTTAGACTGGCAACGTCGCCATAGGAGGATTGACCAAAACAGCATCATCGGCAGAAATGTTCGCAGCTTTTACCAACGCCACCAACTATGTGTTCGCTTCTTCATGGTGGCTAGCAGGATAACGGTATTGGGAAACAAACAGAAATATTCGACATGACGTCGTCAACCCTTTAGATCCAGAAAACGAAAGCACTACTTGGTCTTCACGCTTTCTCTGGCAATGACTCTGAATTGGGAAAATCCTCTCAGGTGTCAGAACATCTCATCAGCGGTTTAAAGAAGTTTGTTTGTATGTTATATTGAAACAAGATAATATCGTCTGGGAATCAGCTGTGACACAAGCTGTTCGTGCAGAAGTTCTAAAGAGGAAAGAACCATGTAAAGAAAACCCCAGGCTTCATATTCTACGTGCAAACTATGTCACTATGATTTTCAGGCAAGCTAATGGTTTGGTGCTTCAGTTGAACACCCCAGTTGATCATGGTTGGAATGAAAAAGGATCGGTTCGTCGGAGTGATACCTGATACCATAAAGATATCTCAGAGCTTTTCCTGAACCATGTTGAAGTCAACGAAGAACTTGAAGCTGACAGTGTCAAAAGCAGTGACTGCGGAGACGATTTTGGAGAACTGTGAAACGTTGTGACTCTGTTTAGATGACCAGCTTGCAATTCCATCAGTGTTATTGATGAATTAAAAATAATCAGACGCTATTAAAGCAGTTTTTATCGGTAGCATTAGTTTTAGTATTGGTATTAGTATTGGTATTGGTATTTCTCAGTGGTATCAGTATGATATCAGTATTGGTATTGGTATTTATCGGTGGTATTAGTATTGGTATTGGTATTAGTATAAGTATTTGTGTGTAATTTTTTCTCTGTTTAGTTTCAAATTATCTTTTGATAATTGTAATTAATAGTTAGATCTAAGGTATTTAAATTTTGTTATAGTAATTAATGGAGGGCCTCTTGAAAACCAGCATGGCTGAAAGAGCTACCCTCCTTAAATAAATCAAAGCAAATCGAATCGTTGGTATAAAAACATAAAACTGGCAATCTTAAAAAACAGTTAAAGAGAAACAAAAACACAGCCGTTCTCTGTAGACAATGCTCTCAATTTAAATCTTTTGTAATGTAAGCTTTACAATGACTGCCGAGTGATTTACGCTAAACATTTTTTATTGGTATTGGTATATCAAGTAATAAGATCATATTAGTATTAGTATTTATAGCAGTAGCAAGAGTATTAATCAGTTAATAGCGTTGCATAGCTCTATAGAGGATAACCGTAACAACTGGAGGTTTTTAAGCGCTTTGGCCTGTTAATATGCCCCTCGAAAGATAGAAATTGTACGATTACGCAATTTCGACATCATGAAAACGAGGCTGTGGCCCACCTTAACAGTTCTAAATTATATTTTCCACATTAACGCTCACCAAAGATACTTAATCTACTTTTAGATGTTTGTTATCTTTGCTTAAAACTATTTTCTCGTTAGTTTTATTCAGATACATGAAAACGAGACTTTAAACACGAAAATGAGGCAGATGGCCCCCATAAACCCCCGTATAACATCGATTTTCGAAATCAGCACCCTCGAATTGACCAAATGCACTTCTTCTCATAAATTTCCCCCTCGAGTGACCATTCCCCTATTCTCCGCCTGGTCTAGAAAGGTTTGTTAGGAGAATTGTGCAAACGAGCTTCTTCAAAAAGATAGGTTTTCTCATAAGCTCTGCAACTATTTTCTTGCTGAATAAAACATTCAACATGGGCTATAAATCTTTCTCAACCCATAGAAACCAAGGGCGTCGAGGCAACTTACTTCTGAAATGACATTTCAATTTGTAATTATCCTGAGGAAATTACGGCTTATCTGGACTTAAGACATGAAGTCGATTCCTTCTATGCGATTCCCTTAGCATGTTTGAGATTTTATTCGTGGCTAAGATTTATTAGGGATCTCCAATGAATTAAGTAACTTTCGATTCAAATTGTTCAAAATTGTCAATTTTACTGAAGAAGAGAGTTCCCAAGCTTTAAACATATGATCTTTTTCGATCTAAAGATACAAAAAAGAAACAACCTTGGCTCGAACTATAGAAAACAACTACACTCTTTTTTTATATAAGAACCAGTAGATTTGATTTGAAGCTGGCTATTCTTAGATTTTCATCTATTTTCAGGCTGAAATGTTCTTGAACTGTTCTTCATTTGCGTTGATTTGTCGAATATTTTTACTTTCATGTCCTATCTGACACACAAGGGTGTAATAAAGTTGCATGTTTTATGTCTATTCTTAGTCTCATGGTTATTTCTTTTCATTATAACTTTAACACCGATAATGAAAATATCGATGTATCATAGGCATAAGAAATAACCAATTGGCCTACCAACTCTCTCGAAAGGTCTGACCATATGTTATTAAGCTACTCCCTGAATCGCATTCTACTAAAATCTATGGAAACACCCAGTATCTTGCAGACATGCCATCTATTATTCAATTTGTGAATCATGATTTACCTTCCCAGCCCTTAAGCATTATTTTCAAGCAATGAGCTCAGATAGGTCATTAATCAAATTAATTCCATGCAATCGAATTTGGCTTAGTTGGTATTTTAATAAGATCAATGCATTTTAAATTGTCTGGGTTCCTGGATGTTGATTGTTCACCAACGTTTTCATATGTTAGAAGGAAAGGACTTTGGAAAAGTCGACTATGGTTGACAAAGGAGAGGAGGGGTTTGGAAATGCTATTGATTAGATAATTTGATGAAAGAATACTTTTTTCACTTCTAATTAGGCCCTTAATTGTCTTTCTGTTCTGAAAATAGGCATAGTCTTCAAAGTCTAGGGTTTGAAAAAGTTTGCTAGATAGCAACTAACTAGCACTAATTTGGAGTTATTTCCGTGTTTTGGGATCCCAGCCAGTTGCAAGTTGTCACAAAGTAATTTGGGAATTAGGCCAGGTTTCGTCGTCATCTTGAAAACATTATATACGGCGTATGCGAACTCGACACTCAGACAGTCTCGTTCAAAGATAACAAAGTGACGTAAGAGTGCGCAAATGTGACAACAAAAATGCGCATCTTGGACAGGTTGAGACACTCCTTACAAAGAAAAAAAGAAATTTGGAAATGATACTTATTCAAAATACCTAATTTACTTCATTAAATCAACGTTAGACTTGTTCTTTAACATCAATCTGGCCAGTCTTCAACAGCAAATAACGTAGATAAAAACCCTAGACTAGAGAACATTTGTGCAATACTGGAGGATTTCCAGTACTGGGGGAGAAGGGGAGATATCATCAGTACTATGGAGAAATACCAACATTTGTGGGGGATACTACCAGTACTATGGAGGTTGTTTACTACTGTGGGGGATATCATGAAATTAATACCCACAATGCCCTTCACGGTACTAAATTTCCTCCAAGGTACTGATGATATCCCCCACAGTACTGAAAGCATGAAGAACAATTTAGTTTTGAAAATGAGGCCAACAATAAGTCTTTTTACTAAAATGTTTTTCAAAGCAAAAGTCTTCTAGCCTATATAGAATTGAGAAGATTTCTTACAAAAAAGGAGGCGGTTGTAAATCTTCAAATATTTGGCACCCTGTTGTGTATTCCCTTATTTGGAAGTCTTCTTTCATCAACAAATCGTTTGTAAAACAACCTAAATTCAAACTTTTTTTTAGCATTTTCATTAAAAGTTGCTCAACAATTATTTTTCGTTTTCATATATTTTCAAAACAAGCGCCAATTCTGTAATTTAGGAAGCAGACTTTCTATTTCTCATCTCTGATTTGATCAGAACTTTTCAAATAATAAATTGAATACGTAATTTGTTTTCATGTAAACGCTCTGTCTGTGCGCAGAATTATATGCAAATCTGTATGACACTCTAGTAAAACTGCGGTAATGCATAATTAATATTGTAATAATACTCAGCGTGGCTGAAAAAATATTTACATGGATAAATTTGCGGAGATGTTTGATTTTTACAAGTTGAATATTTGAGAATTTCGAGTACATTTTACATTTGCAGGTTAGAAGTGGATTTGCGACCTGGAAGTTTAACTGGTGAGTGAGAGAATTGATTTTTTCTATCATTTCTTTGACCTTCTCGACCCTTTTTACGCCTGACAAAGATCGCGCTCAATTCAGTTCTGGAGCATGGACTGCGTTGAAAGCACCAAAAACCACTAGATATCACGTCATATTCCAGGTAAAAAAATTGATATGAAGCAAGCTTAAGATTTACAAATTGGAATACATAATTAACGATTTTGCAAAATATGGCGGACCTCATTAGAACTAATCAAACAACAGCAAGGTCTTCTAGACCAGCCAAGATAAGAAAGCTCTGAAGCAATTCTATCGACTTAGTCAACCACTTTTCGTTCGTTGCCCAGCTGCTGATATGACTCACCAAAATTGGTTTCTAGGACTTTTACTGGCCTAGAAATAGCAAACATAGTTGTCCTACCGAAAAAAAGCGCTTATAGAGGTTGCAATTTTGATGAGACTTAGTATTCACACATTACAATAAAACATCAAGAAAAACAACAGAAACAGCAAGAACAACAATAACAACAACAACAATAACAACAACAACAAAACAACACAACAGTCATTTATATGAGGAATAGAAATTGGAAACTCTTCCTTCGTTGACTAAGTTACTTCATAAGTTAATGTGCTAGTCTGACTAATGGCCTTGTATCCTACAACAGCATCAGGGTACCATGCATAACAGCATTACATAGAACATAAGTTCTTATTGTATTGGATTACACCCATTGCAATAAAGACGTCCTTCATTCAAAAAGGATTGCCAATCAGACACTCAGGTGACGTGTTCTAGTTGGGAACCCACGCCGCTCAAAATCTATGGCACCGAGCAGCTTTTATGCAAGTGCACGCTACAGCATCCATTTATTCTTATCCAATGTCTTGCTTGACTAAGGCTTGCCCTGTTAAGATGTTTTTCTACAGTTTAAATTGTTTCCGCTTGATGCGGCGTCTTCTGTCTTGTACGAGCGGGCAACAAGCTAGATAAACAATGAGAAAATTAATATCATCATAGCTCCATACCAGTTCGGTGAACAATTAGCTTAATGAGTAAAGAATACAATTTTAGTATTATTCTTACAACACAATCGAATATTATCGTCTTTTCCTAAAACAGAGTTGCGTACGAGCGGGCAACAAGCTAGATAAACAATGAGAAAATTTATAATATCATAGCTCCATACCAGTTCGGTGAACAATAAGCTTAATGATCAAAGAATACAATTTTAGTATTATTCTTACAACACAATCGAATATTATCGTCTTTTCTCAAAACAGAGTTGCGTACAAGCGTGCAACAAGTCAGATAAGCAAATTGATATGAATGCGAATATAGTTCATATTTATTCGGTAAAGATAGAAACTCAATAGCTTTATGAGTGAATAGAATACAACATCATGCTCAAAAATCAATCGATTGTTATTGTTTTCCCCAAACAGTGTCTTATAGCTACGAGCGTGCACCTTCTTAGATAAGCAAACTATAGAAATGAATATTCATAAAGTTCCTATCGGTTCGGCGAAGGATCTCAAAGCCTGATCCGCTGCTGTGATTGTGATGGAGAAAATACTTTCATTTGCCGAACAAGACGCCGAAATATTGACAAGAGATGTGATTTATTTTTCTAACAGCGCCAGTTTAGTTCAGCGGTCAAAGTCATTAGAATCGCAGGGAAATTTATCTGAAAACACAGAGTGAGATTTACAGAGAGAAATTGTATGATCGACTGAAAGATTGAAAGAAATGAATAAAACTGAAATGAGATTGAATTTGAAACAGAGAAAATTGTATGACGAACACTTGCCTGTTAAGTCTTGAAGAAAGGTTTTGAAAGTTAGTAAGTAGAACGTAACTTTTAAGTTTAAGTGTAACTTTCAGTACTTACGTGTATTCAACCTAGTGTAAATTATTCAAAGATGAATTTACTTTGTTTGCATTTACTTGAGAAGAAAAAAGAAATCCTAGTTCCTTGTTCGAAATTTTTAGTAGCATTGCATTCTGCGAGCTTGCCTACAGGCCCCCAATGTAATTTGTTTAATAGACTATCGATTTAGATTAGTTTACCTATGTCGATGTATATATTGTAAGCTAGATTGTAGATATCAATATAACATATGTCAAACAAACAAACAAAACCTCTTATAATGGCCCCTTTTT
This sequence comes from Pelagia noctiluca, assembly GCA_963924455.1. Taxonomy (NCBI): domain Eukaryota; kingdom Metazoa; phylum Cnidaria; class Scyphozoa; order Semaeostomeae; family Pelagiidae; genus Pelagia; species Pelagia noctiluca. The sequence goes on along the minus strand of OZ004331.1, from coordinate 7,315,785 downwards.
AAGAGGGGATCATTGTCCCCAGCCCTACCCCCTTTACAACCACAATTGCTATCATATCATGTACTTTATGGTTCCAAAAACTTAGCTAAGGTATGCTCACATGTGTTGACTGTGATGCCCTGATCTGGTATCCTTTTTGTTAAATCAGATTTAATCAATCTATTCCAAATAAAAGGTTATCAGGTTTGGCTGCTTTGTTTCTATGGAACTTCCTTGTGTAATACTTCATTATTTCATTGTAGGTCTTGAAAGAAACTTTTACACAAGAAGAAATTTTGAAAACTCTAAGGTAAGTAACTTTTTACCTTTTCTTGGAAATCCTTCAGCCGAGTCGGTCGTGTTGAGTGGAGAATTTGAAGCCTGCTGATGGGGCATTGGTTGCTTGATCCCTTTTTTCCATTACAAATGGGACTATTAACCCTATTTTACATGGGTATTTTTATGGAAGTTTACCCTCCCGCATTTAAAATTCTAGGGATAAAGACACTTAAACCTTTCATACTAGTAAATGTATATTTTGAAAAAACTCATTCGAGAAAAGTGTTAGTAAAATATGCTGTTTGTACCGAGCAGTCCCCTTGCATCATCCATACGCCGAGGTACTAAAGTTTCTAATAACAGAGTTTCTTTTTAATAAGAAAGTTAAAAATATTCTGCATAGATAATCAGGATTCGGCAGACATTAATCACATACAAGTTTGTGAACTTAAGAGAGGTGCTTATCACATGTTTGCCCTGACGCATATAGCTCGCAACCGGTTCCTCAATTCAGGCAAGAGAGGAAACAGGTGGTAGTACTCCATTTAATAATCCAGTTCCTCGAAATTGGCAGAAACGCACAGAAACGATCAAGAGAACATGTTTTGGATTGTGTTCTCTTGATCTTACGTGGAGGAAGGAATTCAGCTTCATGTTTGGATTGAGATTGCGTGATACACGGTATTCTACTTCATTTTCATCTTCCCATTTTCACTAGTTTTGTTATGGAATTTAGGTTAATTTAGCACTTATTGCATAAGCTATATAAAGCAATGTTTTTGATTGAATTGGATTGTTGGATTTTGTTGCTGTTGTTGTTTTTTTTCAATGACTGGAACTTGTATGATTCAAAATACTCGATACGGGATGGGCTGTTTTAAATCGTTGGTGCCTACCTGAAATAGATCTGATTAATGTTGAGTAATACTAGTTCTCCACCAATATCCGAAGATTCGCTACGGGACAAAACATTTTAGTTCCAACAGGGGGCTATCCTCCTCTGACAGGTAGCTGCAGCCCTACTCTGCTCTTCGGCCCCTTTCTGGTGTCATCAGCAGGTTGGGCCTGATAAGCTGAGCTAAAGTCATCGTTTACCAGTAAATTGAAATTTGTACCACTAGTGCGACGGTACTTTCTTAGACAAAGACCCTGCAAAGTATGTTCGCTTCCTGAGAAAGATTTTTAGTGTATTTATGGTGGAAATATTAGAAAAGTAATCTGGTGGATTTATCTTTCTATTAGGGAGGACTGGCTCCAAAAATTACTTGTGATAAATATAGCTGCTTTGGACAATGTCCAGGCTTCTCAGTGATAGAACATAGTTTACAGAAGTACACTCTTTTTTCTTTATAAGAATAAATTTTATAAGAATATTGAGGCTCAAAATTGCCAAAGAACAATGGAAATTGAATAAACAATGGAAAAGTTGAGGCTCAGAAAAATTTTGAATATTCTTATAAAAAAAAAGAGTGTAGAAGTTTTGAAACCTATTTTTGTACGCCTTTCTTTCCCATATACACAACGCTCACATCAATATTGTGGTAGATATTATAAAACATTTGATAAATTATTAACTTTTCGAAAAAGGAACTAAAAGATGCGTTTGGTCTATTTGTTCAACCAATGAACTTGTTTGCTTAATGGCAAAACAACACGATGTGCATCCACAATCTTGAAAACTTGCACAGAAAGATACAACAATACGTTTTACTATTATAATGAATCTATTATATGTTTCCACTTTATATGGAGCACTCATGTCAACGGAATGAATCATTGACTGACCTGCTCTGTTGCGCCAGCTTTATATAATTTGAAACTGTTTCCGAAATTAATTAATCCAATGCGATATTAATGAAATAAATTGCTTTTATTCCTGCTAAGCTCGACTAATAAGTCACACTCCTGTAGGATTTTCATTGTAATAAGAATTGTGGTTGATATTTCTTCAATTTGCGAAATGACTTCAAAGATTGTGGCACTACATCCAATTAGAGAGGGACCGTGTATATCTATCTTAGGATAGGACTGTGTTTTTTATAGACAGCGTATATCTTTGCTATCTTCTCACACATAAAAATAGCTTAATATGTTTTGCCAGGCAAGGAGCCTTAGAATAATATGCTTTGAAAAAGAAATCTCCGTTCTCTTTCTGCCGTATTACTCCAATGTTTGTCAGACTAGAATATTTGGTTTATCGTGTTTAGCTATGTCCTCTTTTTTTTCATTATCCCGAAGCTCGACCTATTAAGACTGTTTTGATATTTAATAATATGGATATTATAGAATAACGTTAACCCATGAGGACTATAGAAGTTCAATTTATTTTGCTGTAAAAAGTTATTCAGACTATCCTAAAACGTATATGAATGATCTACTCGGAGATTCTGTTTTAGTAGGGCTTGTGATTTTTCATTTATATTTTTTTATCAGCCCCCAAAGAAAGTTTCTAAACCTTTTCTTGAAAAGTGGCTAGAATTGACTCAGCGTGCCTTGTATAGTTTGGGATTTCATTCCATACTTTGAATGGCCTCTTTATATTTCATTTCATTTCTATTTAATTTCATTGATACAGATTATGATTTGGGAGAACCTTATATAGGAGACGCTTTTTTGTGTCATTCCTAGGCAAGGTAATTTCCAGCCATTACCCACTCACTTAAGAGTTACTAATATAAAATCAATGCGCATGTCTGTTATTTCAGTATTGGTCCATAATCTGACAAGAATAATCTTAGATCTTGTTAAGCTAATAAAATTTGGTTCCTGACGCATGAAGGGAGGCCCGCACGTGAAAAGGTCATCGATCAAATACACTGGGGGTGCAGCTCACTGCTCAATTTTGTGGTTTTTTATCTCGATGCTTCTGTTGCTGGAATTGATCACATTAAAATTCTAATGCATTGCACTGAACAATGATAGATTTCCTCAGCAACGATGCAATCTTTGCGTTTCTGTGACAACAGTCGTGAATAAATATAGCAACAGTTGGTACGGAGTGAATGAGTTAGTTTCTTTGGAGAAAAGACCTTATTTCCAAAAGGGGACAGGGACCATGTTGGCATATATTCTTTCAAATAAGGAAGAAGTTAATAAGCAGCAAGCCGTGGAAAGAAGGCATATTTTTGCCAAATTTGTATTTAATGATGGCAAAGACTGATACTGCTTTATCAGCTTTGTCTTACCAGGAGCGAGCAAATAAATTCATTTTGGGTATAGGGTCTGTGAGCTAGCCTGCTATTGTTAGTAAAATATCAATTTGCTCAGAGGGCCTAGACCTTGAGAGAGTACTACCTCAGAACAGTCTTTGATCTGTACAGAATTTGAAGTCAAAGAAAAAGTCAGAAACATAACGAAACACATCATGACACTAAGTATGTTGTCTAACACTCCCTTAAGTAATACGTCAGAGAGAGAGAGAAAATTAAAGCCTATATTGAATTATAGAGCCTCGATGAAGTAAAGTGGTATTGGTGATGCACCAAAAGCACATTGCGCAGCAACGCCAGGGCGATGGTTGATCAGATGGTTCAATCTGTATACTCTGCTTGATAATCGGTGCACCTTTGATGCGTTACCAGACCCTTCCTACATTCTTTTGGATCTGGATTTGGAATCTAGTGTTGAAATGAAAGCCTAACTAAGATGGGAGAAGATACAATCGCTTCCGCCCCAGGGATTTCGCTTTACATCTTGCAATAAAAAGTAGAACAAAGGAGCTTAAAGAGATTTTCATCTAGAAAACTGTATTTGTCATTATTTCCGCTCCAGGGTTTTCGCTTCACCTTTCACTATATCAACTTGTGCTTGAACACGGCTTATGTGAGATCTTTCTGACAACTTAAACCCCAATAATTACTTATCACTACTTGTGTTGGGATTGACCTTAAACGAGGCTATGACGTCATCCACGGTTTGTCGTATGCGATAGGATATTTGCACGTCAAATGTTTGTTGTGTTTAGAGAATAGTGGACTGAAGCTGGACGCTTTTGTATACAATACAAGATTAACCCATCCTGCATGAATGTCCTTGCAGGTTTTATTCATTCTGCACTGGAAGAAGAGCGTATCTAAAAGATCATTGAAGAGGAAACATCTTAATCTTCATTCAACGCACGAAGGAAATTGTGATGTGAGTAAGTTTTACATTTTTGTGTGTTGTACCAATCCTGGGAGAAAGGGGCATTTCATCCATAGATAGGGATGTTTAATATATAATTTGTCATCAAAGGTCTAAAATTATTCCCCGTTTTTATACAATTGGTGAAGAAGAAGGATATTGAAAATCAACCGAAATAAATTGTGAGAATAAAAATGATCAGGATACATAGCATCCGAACCATGGAACTCTGAGTCTGCTCCTCAAAAAGTTGCAAATCGATATATTTATTTTATCAAGATTTCGTTTTACTTCATAGAAAATCTAGCTTTGGTCCTAATACTCGAAACTTCTTGATTTACCACCAGTTTCTAGAATAAACAGTTTTTAAACGTTTCTTATTTTCTTTTATAAGTGATTAGTAATATCAAGTATTGTCAGATGATGATCCACACCAAAAATTCATTTCTAGGTATCAGGTATTTATTTCTTGGTATAAAACACTATCTTATGAAAAAACGTTCATATGAATCACATTATTAAGTAAAGCATTGCCTATCGAATATTTTATTCATTGACTGCACTCGACTTTTCTGGTGGATCATTTCAGTGAAATTGTGAAAAATTTTGAATAAACTTCCGTCGATGTGTAAAATGCGTATTAGCCATGATTTGAATGATTGTCAGCTCAAGTACTGGCTCTTGAGAAATCCAGAAGGTGCGAAACTCCTCACTTGTGGGATATTTATAATGCATGTCATATGCACCTGTGAATCAGTGAATTTCAGCGAATTTCTGTTGAAAGTGCTAGAGAGTTTAGCAAGCTGCTTTGTGCTAGAACGACTTGGGTTCTAAACCATTATACGTCAAGCTTCAAATCAAGGTTTTCCAGAGGGCAGTTATTTTCTTTCAATGCGAAATATTCTGTTTTTTCTAAATTCTAGCTACTGTATGTAAACTTTAGGAGAAGCAGCATTTGGAAAATCAATCGAGATAGTTTGTGAGAATGAAAATGACCCGAGTAGGAGTTAGGACTCGCACTCACAACCTCTAGATTCGTACTCCGTATTCGTATTCGTACGTGCAACCGGTGTGAGTGAAATGGCTTTGGTTTCATAAAACCCTGGCTGTGCAGCGGTAGCGCTCTAGAGTACGAATCTAGACGACGTGTGTTCGAGTCCTACTCGGGTTATTTTCATTCCCACAAATTATCTCGATTCTAGCTATGTCGTCTGTAATCTTAGTATAGCCAGAAATATCGGAAACCTAATGAAACGAACACATATATTATTTAAGCTTTTCGTCTGACACTCAACAGAGTAATATGTCAGAAAGAGAACGAAACAGAAACCTAACTGATTTATATAACCAGATGGGGATCGAAATAGGCCAATCAATCCCCATCTGGTTATACAAATCAGTTAGGTTTCTGTTTCGTTCTCTTTCTGACGTATTACTCTGTTGAGTGTCAGACGAAAAGCTCAAGTAATCTATGTGTTCGTTTCATTATGTTTCCGATATTTCTGGCTATACTGAAGTTCTGTACCATCCAAAGACTGTTCTGTAATCTTACTTTGTATTGTATGATGTGGAATTTTAAAGTCAAATCAAATGAACTGAACTATACTGCAAATAAAGTAAAATCGGCGCAGTAAATACACAAGAACCTCACACTACTATATGAAATGATGTTGAGTTGCAACCGTGCCCCTGTTAGAAAATAGGTCCAGCATTTGTCAGATCATCACGTTGAATAGTAACTCACTTACTCACTCAAAGGCTCTAGTTATCGTTAACAATTGAACTGCAGTGCTAGCTTAATCATTGTTGTTGCTGTTGTATTTTGTTGTTGTTGTTGTTGCTGTTGACGATGTTGCTATTGTTATATTGGTTCAAACTTTACTTAAAGCACCCAACAGTTAATCACTGCATCAGCTACGAACAGGAATAAGTCTAGAACTCGATCAAAGTGATAAAATAAGCGATATCATCTTTACTTCATCGTTAACGACCTGTGCGCATAAAAATGGGCAGGCTCTTAGTAGATGAACGTCAAGTATAAAACGATTGGGAAAATCAACAATGCAAAAGGCGATTGAAATGTCTGGAGAAGTAATGAAAACGTTCGTCTGTCAAAACATATGACGTTCATAATTAGCTAAACGATTGAGTGCTATCCCAGGTCTTCTATTCTGTTTGTTATTTCCAAAATTGCAAATCATTCTTATCGCCCATCAGTTTTTCTTATTAGCTTCAAAGAAGTATACAGATGTAGGTCTTTACGTTTTCTATCTTCATTTCACATAATTAAATTAGATGTAGAAGCGTTAGAAAGGTGGGTGGAGTAATAGCAATATCTTGTAAATTAGCAAATTGGTTGAATGATCGAGGCGACTCGAAGGCTCCTCTTCTTAACGCTTTTATCTTTTAAAACAGGGTAGGGGGTTCTTTTAACTGAACCCTATGACCATCATCACCATCATCATCATCATCTTTGATTTATTTAAAGCAGACTAGCAAAATATCAAAGATAACTTAGGCCTACTCAATATTTACCTATAATTTTGTTTACAATATGAATATGTACAGCTTAAATACAAGATAAGGAAAATCCAGAAGAAGCTATTCTGTTAGGAAATCAACTTTGCTATATGAAAGCGTCAACAACAGCAAGTGTTTAGCGAGGTCAAAACAGTTACTGTAGTTTAGTTTGCAAAGCTAGGAATAGAGTAGCACGTGAATGTTAACCATTTTGATTTTGTTGGATTGACGTAATCTTGAAATTATGTTTGGGGCAGAAACTCTGTTGATTTGTTTTTCAGTAGTGCTTTTGGAGTACAACTTGAGATTTATTGACAAACTGTTAAATGGAAATATCAATATTTGAATTGCAAGGCAAACAGCTGAATTTATTAAGACACGTGATTTTTCTCGAGAAAGTTCATTGGTGCACCATGCTCTTAGCTACACTGAATACGTTTTTAGTGTACTTCAAACGAGATTTCTGCTAGTAAAACAAAGATTCCATGTTTTTGCCAGGATGTTCCTCCAAACCAAGCTTGTAGGTGTGCAGTGTTTCTGCGTCTCTACCGTTGGCCAGAGTCAGGGGCGGATCCAGAGGGCTGCAATGGTTGCAGATGCAACAATCAGATTTCTATATCGTACAGTAATATATAACTAGAAAACACTCATAAAAAACAATGGAAATTTATTTTGAAATTTTCCATAGCGACGAAAATAAACAAAATCTATTTTAGATTTAAACCTCCATATTTTTCTTCATTCTGCAACGGTCACTGAAAGCTGGATTCGCCCCTAAGAGTTCTATCCCACGACCTACCCACACAGTGGCGACAGCTTGACTAATGCACTATTGAAAATACCTCTGGTCTCACGGGCTACGAACGTCAATGCTAAGCAACCTACTGACTTGTTTTCTTGATTGTATAAAAGAAAATTGAAAACGTTTTACCTTGTTAGTTTAGAAGGTAATGATAAATTGTAAAGACAATGAAATTTTAACGATACAGAAAAAACAATAATTGTTAAATGATAGACAAAAAACAAGAAAAATAGTAAACAATTGAAATAACATGTTATTGATAAAGGACAAACAATGCTAGATAAGTGATAAACAAAAAAGTGATAAACAATTAAATTCAAGGTTCATTTTTCATTCCTATGGGATTATAGAACAGAACGATGCTTCATACGAGCTTATTCAGAAAGGAGCGTAGATTTTAATTTCATTATATGCATACATCAAAACAGCACGTATGGCCTTATGAATATTGAAAAGCATTAAAGATTGCTTAAGCTGATGAATTGAATTAACGATGATATGAAAAAGTCAATCATAATGAATTGAATTGTGCGTTGATATCATTTTGCTAATTTGATCTTCTTTCTCTGTTCTTCAGATTGATATTCTAGCTCAAGCAGATGAGGTTCAGGCGGGTTTTGATGGAGTGAATACGGGAAGATGGTAAGGCTTTGTGTTTTAGTAACCTGCTTTCTAATTGCCTTCAGCCTTGCGCATGACTAATGTAAACTTTGTTGGCGCCTGGACAATCTGCTGGCCAAAACAATAGCAGCTGCTATTGCGCAGCTTGATGTTTCAATTTCTTACTCAAATCTTGCAGCATCGTTTTCAGAATTTAAGAAATATCTGCTTGAAAATACTTGACTCGAAATTTGATTTCACTTGTTGATATTCAGAGTTAATATTTACAATACCGTGTGCTTCAAAAAAGGCATCACAAAACACGCATCAACCTGGACGGGCTATATACAATCCTGTGTTAAGAACATTGTAAGGATTTGATTTGATTCGTAGTTTAGAGCAGCTAAATAATTGAAAAGTATTCTTTAAAGTTTCCGCTATTAGATAATATTAAATTAGAAAAGTTTCAAAGCGATCCAATTAGTAACCCAATGAATAGTTTCTGGTCACTTTATATCATGCTAAGCAGCACTGCTTTAAAATAAAAGGTGAGGTCGTACAAGGATCTGTCCTAGGCCCACTTCTTAATATTTTTATAAAAGTATTGCTCAGGGCTATGTTCTTTTTTTTCGACCGTACAACCACGATGCTGTAGTGTCTGGAATCTCGCTGAAATTTTGCAACTCTCTAAACTTTTCGTTGCAAGATAAGATCTTAATTTTGCAACAAAATCTACTTGCAACGTAATAAAATACGTAATGATGTGCTCAATCTGAATCTAGCATCGACGTATTCACACGAGCCTATTGATTTGCTGCATAGATTTGAGTTGCATCCGCTGTCTATGTTTTCTTTCAATTTGGTGTTAGTGAAAACGCAGACGAAATTAATTCCAATGTATGTTCTGATTTACCATACTGAGTTTTCGAATTCTATTAAAAGTAGCTTGTTCCATATTTCACCTTAGGCCTATATGATTCCATACCACCATAGTAACCTTTGCTTTTTCGTCGTATGGAAATCAATCCAGTGTCTTAGACCTACCAATACAAGCTATAGTTAATATAGCTAAAAATAGACTATTTTCGCCATCATGGAGTTTTTTGGTATGTTCCAAGAAGCGGATAATTGAACAATCTTTGATTGGTTTAGAACTTGAAGATGATGAGAGAAATCGGCATAATTAAGAATAACAACTACTGAAGCTTTGCGTCTAACACTCATCAGAGTAGTTTGTCAGATAGAGAACGAAAACGAAACCTAACGAATTATTATACCCAGATGTGGATTGAAACATTTAAAAGTTACTAAGCCTGCTTCCTATACGAGCCTAAAATGTCCTCACGATCATTTCGACCAATCAGAAGTATTTGAACCATCGGATTGACCAATCAGAATGTACGATGAAAAAACTAGTTAGCTCTCCTCTCCTTTCTCTGTGTATAAACTATCAGCTGGTAACTATATTTTGTTTAGTCTAGCATTATATCTCTGAAATTGATAGGCATCTGCAATACTAGACAACCTTGCAATAATCTATATTCAATCTGCACATATTTCGGAATCCGTAATTTCATTTTTTTGCCAATGGCAAATTTTTTTCTGTTTACAAATGGCTACGAATTCTATTTTTTCAAGTGAACGTCGAAAGGTCTTGTTAAGCGTAGAAGGGAACGGCTGAAATCAATATGATGTCTCATGATAGTTCAGGTTTTTAATTTCATAGATGAAATAATTGAATTGATTGAATATAGATAGAAATCAGCAGGAATTTCTGGAGCAATTTACCCGAGCTGAAGAATGATTCATGTTTCATCGGACAGGTGCACTTAAGTATACAGAGTTTGTGTATGAAAAATTGAATTGAATTAGTGGGAAATTCTGCGATTTCATTGCTTTATTAGACTGATTACATGAGCTGAAATTATCGCTATTGTTAGATTGGACGAACGCTCAAACTACCAGTTTGAGCGGACTCGGTTTAGTGCTAGCCTCAGTTCCATAATGAGCGATTTCTGGGACTCATGTAATAAGTCTATGGTTTATCACAAGGAACCAATTTTCAATTGATGATTCTACAAAAGATATAGTATCTCAATCAACGCAATGCATGATGGGAATATGCACCTTGGCAACGCATAGCTACCAAAACTAACGACTGAAGCTCGACTTCAACTGCGAAAGTAGCTATAGATAGTGCGTCAAAAAGCGAACGGAAATGAAACTTAACGAATTGTATCACATATTGTGTAGAGAGAAGATTTTTGTTTCTCAAACTGGGAGAACACTATAAAATCATCTTTTGTGCATATCACTGGATTGCCGTTCTATGGCGTAACGGAGGCAGTTTTGGCCCTTAGGAATAAGTTACCATTGGGGTTTTAAAAGGATTGAGGAGAACCTTAAATGCACAGTATAGTCAATAGCACACACAAAAATTTAGTAGGCCCGCCGGTGCCCTAAACTGCGTTATGCAACTGCGCGGCTGATGATTGGTTCTTGGTAAAACATACAAATCATTCACCTTTTATCTCAACAGCCAAATATTCCACCATATGTGTCCTGAACGTTTTTTCCAACTCTCGCTACTGCGCAGCTCCACAGTATCATCCCTCCTCCACAGCTCCAAATGATACTAAGAAACTGCATCAAAATAGTATTTGGCAAGACTGCAGTGTACAGGGCTTTAGAATATTTATTGACTCAGTCATATTTTATCGACTTTGCATAATTATAAAAAGCGATTTCACAGACTTCCTGCATAAGTCATTCATCAAATAAGCAGTTAAGAAGGCTTGTCAGACGGCTTGTTCAGGATATGCCAACTCAATCAGGAGTCGTGAGTTAACCGTGTTAGATAGAGCTTGTGGACTTTAAAGCTGATACGTCAAAGTTGCTTATTGTCTTTAGCTACGCATATCTGCTTCTGCTACGTAATACAGTAATCATTAAACAAATAGTGTGTTGTTATTGAAAACAGGCATAGTAACTACAACAGAATACAAATATCAAAGCTTTCTCTTCTTACGCAACTTTATATTGCATGTTTGAGAAAAAGAACCAAAAGATTTCTCAAGTTTTTACTCCTTTTTTACTTTATCAAACTTGATTTGAGTTTGATTACGAATAGGGCCTAGTAGGGCCGAATCTTGAAAATCATCTGAATTGCCCTGCCTCGAAGAAGTAAAAACTTGAGTAATCTTTTGGTTCGTTTTCTCAAACATGAAGTTGACCAACTCCTTTATGGCCTCATCGAGCATTATTAGCAACAGAACGTTAAATTGGTTATTTGAGAATTGTGTATATTGGAGACTTCTTTTGCTCATATAACAATAAATACGCGTATACAACGCTTGCATTATTAGCCCTTTGAGGTTTATGCACAGCTCTACCATACTTTTGTGGTCTGTGGTAGAAATCTCCGGGCTTTAGCTTCAGTACCTCAAATGCAGAGCCGGGGTCTATTTTCGATTCTTCGAAAAAGGGTGTGGTCTATAACTGGGCGTTACCCCTAAAAATTCAAGTAGATCAAAATCTGTTCCATATGTTTCTAAAACATTCTGCTCTTTCTAACATGCCTCTCTGATGAGTGTAAGACGCAAAGCTCAAGAATTTATTATGTTTCGCTATGTTTCCGATTTTTCTCACAATTATCCATTGTGCTTTTTGAAAATGACTGTATAGGTACATTTTAGTGCACATATTTGTAGGATCAGAGCTCTAAAAAATCATGTTCAGGAAGATAGCTACTGAGCTCCCTTAACTGGAAATGTGCTCTGATACCATCTTACTTAGCTACTATTGTAAGAACTATCTACTTACAATACTAGTTGATTTTCCATACTTATCAGTGTTATTTACGTTTTTTAGTCTATTCTTATAAAAACTTACAAATAGTTAAGCGATTGCTTAGAAATCTTCTGTACTATCTACCTTCTAGCTAAGCAACTTCTGTATTGAGTTTGAGCTGAAATTACTTATAAAAAATGCATGTATCAATCCATATGGACAATTATTCTTGAGTCAGAGACCATCTACCATTTCGATGTGGACTGGTGAAGTTCTCATATTAGATTTGTTTCTTATCGTGTCTGTAGGCTTCCTTTGATTTGAGCAGATGCTAATTATGCGCTCTCCGCAGCTGTTAAGACAGACATCTGATGCATAATGAATAACCAATAGAATCACTTCGCCTGCATTCTAAAGTAGCCTGGGGGTATATCGAAATCATTGATAAGCACCTTTCATTTCATTCCTATTCAGATTCGTCTGTGGTTGTCGTGCGGGAAGCAGCACACCGAGAAATTTTCTGAAGTTTCATTGTCAGCTTGTTTTAAAACTGTATGTTCTGAACTGCGATCGTTTGGTGTGCGAATTTTGTAAGGTAACTAGATATATCTTTCACTTTTTGTAAAATTTCTATACTTTTTGCTACGTTATTTGCGTTTAGGCTATAGCTATTTCATTATAGTGAATGTGGGGGTATCTTAGGAGGTAAGCTAGGAATTCTGCATCTTCCTATATCACAATTTGTTAGAAAACCCAACCACTCAGGAGTTATCAGAAATTTCATTTTACCACTCACTGTAAGAAATTTTCCCAGTTACATAGTAGCTACGAAGGCCAGGGAAATCCAACCAGTGAGCAGTCACAGGAAATCTCATTTTACTACTATCTGAACAAGTTTTTCATGACTGAAGAATTTGGAAGAAGTTTTCCAAAAAGCATAGTATCGACATCTTGAAGTGCCAGGAAGCTCGACCACAGAGCGGTCGAAAGAAGATTTGAATTCAATAGGCTTTTCTTGAAACTCCCAGATATATGATACTGTAAGTTTGAATGACGATGAAGATCGCGATAAGGATGACGATGGCGATGATGATAACGATTTCTAGATTAACACTCGGAAAAGTTGATTTATTCACGAGAAAAATAGATTTCAAAGACATGTATTGTGATATCGTTGCGAATCGTTTTGTATTCATTTCATATCGTTTTATGATTAATGCGAATGGTTTCATATTCGTTTCAAATTGCTTCATTATCTGGCGAATCATTTCATATTCGAAACATGTCATTTCATAATGCATTTGAATCGTTTCATAATCTTTGCAAATCGTTTCCTATTCGTTGCAAGTAATTTCAAGGTCTTAAAGAACCCTTCGATATTCATTGCAAATCGTTTCTTAATCGTTGCAAATCATTTGTCAATCGTTGCGATTCATTTCATATTCGTTACAAATCGTTTCATATTCGTTAGATATAGTCTCTTCTTACAAATTGTTTCATATTCGTTTCATATTGTTCCATATTCGTTTCAAATCGTTTCATTATCGTTGTGAATCGTTTCATATTCTTTACAAATCGTTTTCTATTCGTAGGAAGTCGTTTGAATGCTTAACGAATCCTTCGATATACGTTGCGAATCGTTTCTTAATCGTTGCGATTCGTTTCATATTTTTTAAAAATTGTTTCATGTTCGTTACTAATAGTTTCATATTTTTTACATATTTTTTCATATTCGTTTCAGAACGTTCCATAATCGTCGCGAATCGTTTAAAATTCTTTGTAATTCGTTTCACAATTACGAATTGTTTAATATTCGTGTGGGATCGTTTTGAAATCCTAACGAATCCTTCGATATTCGTTGCAAATCATTTCTTAATCGTTGCGACTTGTCTCATATTCGTAACAAATGAAGCGGTTTCATATTCTTAGCATTTTGTAGCATATTGTTTCAGATCGTTTCATCATCGTCGTGATTCATTTCATATTCTTTACAAATTGTCTCATATTCGTTTCAGATCGTTCCATTTTCAGCGCAAATCGTTTAACATTCTTTCTACATCGTTTAAAATTCTTTGTAATTCGGTTCGCAAGCATCGTCAGGAATCGTTTCATATTCGTTTCAGTTCGTTTCAAAATCTTAACGAATCTTTCGATAATCGTTGCGAATCGTTTCTTAATCGTTGCAATTGTTCCTTAATCGTTGCAACTGCTTCATTTTCGTTTAAAATCCTTTCATTTTCGCTGCTAATAGTCTAATATTTCTTACAAATTGTTTCCTATCCGTAGCATTCTTACCTATTTTGCCGTTTTGTATAAAAGAATTATCAGTGACGTCATAAGGATCTCAAAGAAAACAAAACTTAACTTTGGTGCCGTAGTTTATAACATTTGCATGGCTACTTGTACGGACCCTTGAAGTTTTCGACATAGAATTTTGCGGGATTCAGCTTCTCATACTACCATTATTCTTGATAATGAAGGTATCAAAGAATAATTCCTACAGTTCTTTTGCTGTTTACTACTAGAGAACTAGCATAGACGGCACAAGAATTCAAAGAGAATTCTTAAAACCTCCTTAGACATCCTAGTGCGTGAGAAATGAACAGGAAAGACGGTAAAATGCTGAGCTAACCATATTCCTAGGTTGAAATTTCACTCCCAAGGCCAGCTGATTCGAGGGGAAATCTGAAAAATTGATCGCAAGAAGGTCTGATCCTGTAGATCAAAGGCACCGACAGATGAAGGTCGTTACATTATTCATGCAAGCTTAGGCGGCTTTCTCCGCTGAATTTGCTTATTTCGAGATAAAATAATTTTAAATTCCGCAGGGAATATGCGATCAGGAAAGAACATCTCTGTGCAGAGTGATATAGGTCTGGGTCAGCTTACGAAAACAGACCAGAGTCAGCATTATCTTAGGGGTTTGAAACGTGAACCGTTGAGATTGAATGCGAGGCAAATCGATGATGGTATCCCAAAGCAATTGTGACTTCGTTTCAACGTCACTTACTGGATGTAGCTACTGTACTTTTGAACCTCAAATAACATGTCTGAGATTAATTTCTGAATTTCTTGTTGAAAAGATGTAAAGTAATCTTACAACAACTACTGAAAACTAGTAATTTCTTACCCTATTTTATAATCTCTCCAAACTATGCGTTTGCATAGTGTGATTCGTGAATTAGGCCTGTTTTTCGCCATCTTAAATTTTTTTACCACAATAACTCGGCAAAGTGACTCGTTCAGAGAAATTAAAACGACTTCAGAGTGCGCAAATGTTACGTCATTTTGCGCATCTTGCAAAAGTTGAAACACTACTTTTCGCAAAGAAAAAGAAATAAAGTTTAGAAAAAAAGTATTCAACATTATTTGAAATAAACTATTATTTCACTTTATAAATGATTCTACTATCCCAGACATCTCCTTTATGTGTGTGAAATAGCGATGGACAGTTACATATCTACTCAGCAACAGTTTTGCAGCTTATTTGGCAACTTTGATTAATCGAATTTGAGGATTAACTTTACGAACTGGACACAGCAAATATTTTTCATCTTCTTTGTCGGATGTTTATCTCCGTTATTAGTGAGACCAAAAGTCGATCTTTCGTTCATACTCTCTAAATCCCAAGGTAAAACGTGGCTTCTGGGCTCTTTTCGTGTTAATCTCGTTTGATAGAATTTAGCTTTCGATGGCAAATGTCCTTTTTGCCAATATGAAATAGCAAACCAATCCATGTAAAAATACCGCAAAATGTGAGATGCCTTCTTTCGGGCCGCTGTCAATATTGAGGGGTGCAGAGTTAATATTTAACGCCGCTTTGTTTGGTTTGATTCCATGTTACAATAGTATCAGTTTTTGTGAATCTAAGTGTTAAAAGGGACATGTTGCACTGATGGGTTTGTCAGGAGGAATTTGTTTTCACATTTGAGAGAGTTGCCGTTTAGAGGCTCACAATATATAGAATTTTCTGGTTAAATCTTAGTAGAGATCGCCAAAAGCAGTACTGTGTCTTTCTTGAGGTAAAGTCTTTTTATTTTGGACAGGCTAAGAGTAAGCAGTGTTAACAGTTTAAGTCATTTTATTAAGTATAAGCTGCATAAGCGTCTTATGCAAAACATAAGCATCATCGATGGTAATCAGCAAGCGCCATATGTAATAAGTAAGTATATGCTGCCTAAGTCTACAAGGTACATGAGTGTTGGCATAAGTATGTGTATCGTAAGTAAGCAACATACGTAGATATGCGAAGCCTAAGTACTATTAGCAGCATTGTACATAGGTGATAATTCAAATCATAAGATGCACAAATGTTGATACAAAGCATAAGCCGCGACGGGAGCTAAATAAACAATAACAAGCATGGTGGCTGTACAAATTAAAATCAGTATTAGCATAAGTTTAAGACTCGTAGGTTCAAAGCGAAAGCCAAAATAGACAGCCTCGGTGGTAACAGCATAGGAAGTTATATCGAGCACAAGTAGCGTAACTGATTAGACATAAAACGTAAACACTGAGTTTGCAAAGCTGCATAAATGTTTATACAAAACATAAGCATTGGTATGAGCTATGCAAACTATGAACAGCATGGTGGCTATACAAAGTAAAATCATCATTAGCATAAGTGTAAGGTTGCTTAAGTAATTATTCAAAGTGGAAGCTACCATAAGCAGCCTTGGTAGTATAGCATCTGAGTAAACATAAGCAGTAATTTAGATAACACACAAGCATAAGAGCATACAGAGTAAACATTTAAACAAAACTTAAGAGCACAGCACAGCAAAAAGAGAATAACATAAGAGTAAACATTCAAACAAAAGGGCATTTGGTTAAACATAGATAGTATTTGAGTAAATGAAAATAGATTAAGCAGCATTATTGATTATACAAAGCAAAAACTCAGCATAAATAGCATAAGTTATTAGTGATTAGTGTTAAGTTAATAATACAAAGCAAAATTCAGCATAAGAGGTTATTCAAACTGAAATATCTTAAGCAGCGTAAGCCTAAGTGATAATTACTCAGCATTAGCAGCATCAGTGATTATACAAAGTGAAAACTCTTAAGCAGCATAAGCATAAGTGATAATTACTCAGCATAAGCAGGATAAGTGATTATAAAAGTGAAAACTCTTAAGCAACATAAGCATAAGTGATAATTACTCAGCATAAGCATCATAATTGATTGTAAAAGTGAAAACTCTTAAGCAGCATAAGCATAAGTAATAATTACTCAGCATAAGCAGCAGTAGTGATTAGACAAAGTGAAAACTCTTAAGCAGCATAAGCATAAGTAATAATTACTCAGCATAAGCAGCATTAGTGATTATGCAAACTGAAATCTCTTAAGCAGCATAAGCATAAGTGATAATTACTCAGCATTAGCAGCATTAGTGATTATACAAACTGAAAACTCTTAAGCAGCCTAAGCATAAGTAATAATTACTCAGCATAAGCAGCATTAGTTATTATACAAAGTGAAAACTCTTAAGCATTATAAGCATAAGTGATAATTACTCAGCATTAGCAGCATAAGTGATTATACAAACTGAAAACTCTTAAGCAGCCTAAGCATAAGTAATAATTACTCAGCATTAGCAGCATTAGTGATTATACAAAGTGAAAACTCTTAAGCAGCATAAGCATAAGTAATAATTACTCAGCATAAGCATCATAATTGATTGTAAAAGTGAAAACTCTTAAGCATTATAAGCATAAGTGATAATTACTCAGCATTAGCAGCATTAGTGATTATACAAAGTGAAAACTCTTAAGTAGCCTAAGCATAAGTAATAATTACTCAGCATAAGCAGCATTAGTGATTATACAAAGTGAAAACTCAGCATAACGAGCATAAGTGATTACACCAAGCTTATGCAGCATAATTGATGAGCAATTCTTATGCTGTGACACCCTAAATTTTGAAAACAGGAGGCTTCAAAAAGTAGCGTTTCCTAAATATTTTCTGATTTAGACAGACAAATTGTTGATATCAATAATTTGATTCTTTCTTTTACAGTTTATTGAGCTGTATCGACTGGAAGATAAGAAGACCGACATTCCATTTCGATTCCAAACCTTAAAGATAAAGAAAATCGTTTGGTAAGTTTCGAATTCAATTCATTTTCGTTACTGTTTTTACTCCATATCAAATAGCTTTGCAGAGTACGGAAAAACAGATATTTTCAGAATATGTTTGGATCGTTATCTCCTGACAAGGTAAGAGCTTTCTTTTATGCTAGATATTGAAAAATTTATCAAAACATTCAAAAAAAATTTCAAAGAGTTTTATAATAAATCTCTAAATATAGAACTACACATATTAAATGATTTACAAAGACGATGTTCGGTTAACTAGAAAAGATCATTAGTACTCATAGCCCATTCCCAATATTATATATTACATATATGATATAAGGCCACCCTAACATGACATAAAATCACAAATTGTAGACAAAAGGTTTAAACAAAATTAACCTAGCTTTCAGCTGGTGAGCTTTAAGCTTACTAGCTTGGCGAGCATAAGCATACAAGATACCAGAAATGTGTGTCCGCTTATGTTTCTGAAATATGGAGAGAGGCGGGCATAGATTTAATCACTTGTGATATATTACTGTATCGATGAGTTTTAACTAATTGCGTTCATGTTGATTTTACATGTCGTAAAAGAAAATGGACAGATAAGCATGTTCAGATTAGATGCGTTTTAAGAGGTGGACATTTAGTTACGAGGTGTGTTTTTTGATAGATATGATATATTTCTATATTGATGAGTTATGACTAATTGTCGTTTCTGTAGATTTCACAAGTTGTAAGGATAAGTGGAAAGATTGGCATATTTAGTTTAGATGTGTGTTTAGTGGTGGAAATATAGTTACCAGGTGGATTTCTAGATGAATATGATATGTTTCTATACTAATGAGTTATGACTAATTGTCGTATCTATAGATTTTCCATGTTGGTAAGATAGTGGATAGATTGTTATGTATAGTTAAGGTGGGTGTATGGAGGTGGAGATTTAGGTACGAGATGTATTTTTAAACAGACGTATTTTTACATTAATTTTGTAAAACAAGTGTTGCTATACTGATGATTTGTGACTAATTGTCGTTTCTGTAAATTTTACATGTT
The DNA here is from genome assembly GCA_963924455.1 of Pelagia noctiluca. Lineage (NCBI taxonomy): Eukaryota > Metazoa > Cnidaria > Scyphozoa > Semaeostomeae > Pelagiidae > Pelagia > Pelagia noctiluca. The sequence goes on along the minus strand of OZ004331.1, from coordinate 7,296,564 downwards.
GTTAAGATAAGTAGACTGATAGGCATATTACGTGCACAGAGGTGGACAGTGATTTTAAACAAATATTTATTTTTTTGTATGATGAGTTGTGACTTTAGTTGTCGCATCTGTATAGATTGCTCACATTTTCTGATAAGATATATACAATTGTGGTTCGTCACTTTTATTGATGGTGTTTATAGATCTATTCACACGTTGCTCTTCATCAGCGGTTAAAGTTTATTTCATGCGTCTATTTCTCACTCTCGCAGGGACAGTCCTTAACTCAATTATTTTGATAGTTGATAGTTGATAGGCGATAGGCATACAGGTCTGAAGGTGGTCTCGATCCCAGGACCCTTTCAACAACGGTCAAGTGATCTAACCACTCAGCAATCCCCTCCACGAAAAAAAGATTTTGATGTAGACTTGTACCCAGACTCTTTTTATTACCTCTTTGTGTTAGTGTGTTAGTCATCGCTATTGATGAATTCAAAGAACGCTCAATTTGCAACAGAGCGATTACTGGGACTCATGAAAAGTCTAGGTGGTATTATCATGTCACCGCTATGCGTTTCTGCCTGGTTAATTCTTGTATCAGGCTATTATGGTATTTTTAGTAGTGGTAGTAATAGATTCGGGAGATGTTATGTTATTTTGTTTATGGCAGATGTGGGATAAATCAGAATGACATTAGCTTAATTCTTTGTCGAGTAGAAAAGCCTTCACCTGGGTTATGTTATATGTTGAATAAAGCATGTTGTAGCTAGCAACTTCCTTCTTGTAAAAGTGGATACACTTTTCTTTCTGTCTTGCAATAGCTCAATTTTTCCAACAGAAAATCTCAGTCTCCTTATGGTGTGATGTAGGACGTTTTTTAAATATTTCGGATCAGCTTTGATTTAGGCAATATCAGAGTTTTAGGCGGTGAAAGATTTGGAAAACGGTAAATATTTCTCTCGTCCATGAGATAAGATTGTTTGTATAAATGCTTGCAATACTCATGTTTATTTATCAGATGCGTTTCTGAGTTGAATACATATAAATCTATGATCTATTAAGTAAAAAGGTAGATAGTGGGACCAAATAAGTTGCTTTTGTTGTACTCTATTCTTCACACCAAGTGCTGCTGTTGATTTGATTTCCTTTGCTGTCGCACTTTTCATGATTAGTTCATTCATTCAGTAATTTTAATGATTTAAAGTATGGTTTAAAAATGTCATTTAAAGAGATAACTTAACTTATGATTACAACCCCTAAACTCAAGGAGAAATCACTCAAAAAGCCGTACACTTTTGGCTAAAAATCTTTTAAAATCTTTTAAAATCTTTAAAATCCTTATAACTATTTAAAAATCCGAGAGAATCTTTAAATTCCTTAATTACATTACAAATCTGGCCTGAAAAATCTTTAGAAATCTTGTAAAATCTCTAAATATCTTTGAAATCTTGAAAAATCTCAAAAAATCTCGTACACTTTAAGTGAAGTGATTTGCCCTCGCCTAAACTTAGGTGATGGCAGAGAAAAAAAGCTATAATGGTATTAATGCAATCTTGAATCATTTATGTTTTTATGTTATGTCTACTTTTATGTGGTTGATGAGACATTCAGATTCTCATTTAACTCCGTTCCTTTTTTGAACCACTACTACACAAATTTTTCATCACTGCACCTTACATTATTTTCTGTATTCTAGAGATCAACAGTTAGGTCAATGATTATGATCTTACGATTGTAACACGTCTGCATTGCGAGAATACCTAGACCAGAAAAAAACAACAAAAAATTATTACCAAATCAAATCATTGATAACACGGGAATATCAAATTAAGATAAAGATAGAACGAAACTTAGTTAAGATATAGACAGTGATAAGGACGACTCCACTATGTAGTGGATAACTTTATCAACCCTCAGTTATTAGGATTATTGTTTCTCATTAATTCTATTAGACTGAAAATGGTTTTGACGTTTTTTGTTGCCTCAGGAAATAATCCTTTTGTTACACATATAACGAAGTTAGGTTTTTTAATTGCCAATATCATGATGCGTATAGCAGATAGAAATTACAATGTTAGTGATTGGCAAGGGAGGTAGAATTTAGAAACATTTAGAATTGGATAACTTGGAGATTTTATTTGGCTAGTCGAAAGAATTTCTCCGTACAAAATACACTCATTTTTATGAGAAACCATTCGAAAAATATGTTGAGGAATATTTTCACTATTTGAGATTTTAGTGACAACATGGCCGAGGAATATTTAAAGTAGTATTATTATGGAAAATGTCCAAAAAGAAAACTGCATGTTATTTGCTCCGCATTGCAACGTGTAGGGTCAAATATCAAGCTATTTTTGAGATACTTGTTTTTTCTTGTAAGAAATCGTTTATAAGGAACATAGAAAAAAATGCACAGAATGTTAAGAAATCTTTAGAGCTAAACCACTTTCTTTTAGAAACTCGAGAAAAGACCTGATACACTAGAAAACATGTTGATTAACTGAAGTGTATACATGCCAAAAGACACAAGCTCTTTGATAGCCTTTATGTTGGTATATTCAAGGCGTATTTTTATAGGTTTTTGCGATGCTATAAGTTCGATATTTAATGATTTTGGTGCAATACTACGGTGATAATAGATTCAGTTTCATCGCCTAGGCATTTCTGTTTCTCAACCAAAACTAAAGAAATTGCACTTGATTAGTTGACGAAAGTAGCTAATATCCACTTGTTACAATGATATCATCTAGTTTATCAGTTAAATATTTGCCATCGACTTGTATAATACAGGCATCTATACAGCCAGATATCGATAAAGCATGTTATTAGATTCCTAGAATAACCTCAACTTTTTTCTACCTTCTAAAGCAGATTCATCCGGTTGCCAATTTAGATTTTTCTCAAAGCGGAGCCGAATTTACCAATTTATTAGATTGATAAGTTAAATGATAGAACGAAAGGGAGGTCGAAATTCTTATTTTTCCGGTCAATTTAAAGAACAGTAGATAGTGATTGTTTTTGAAAGAAGAGTTATTTTTAGTATCTAAATGAATTAAAGATATATTCCCATTCTTAATATGACTTGATGATTAGATGTCAAAACTTTTCTATAAATTCAAAACATAATAAGATACTCATTTTTTATAAGTAACCCTTAACAAAAAATATTAGTGGTCGTTTTTGTAGGCGGTCACTAATAGGATAAAAGGTGGCACACGATGGAAAGGTAATGACATTGAATTTTCTAGCTGATACACTTCAATTTTAACCCAACTTATCAAAAAAGCTTTTTTGTTCTGTTTTCTTGATTGATGGAAACCACGTTCTAAGATTCGGCCATTACGGTGTCTTTCCACATCCGGGTACGCACATCATTCATATAATTCAGATTCATAGTCACTTAAAGTGAAAAATAGTTGTGGTTCTGGACTGGATAAACTAACAATACTGGATGGACCTAGAATAGCTTGAAGTCCGTAGACTCTTTTTTTTCTATGAAAATAAATTTTTAAGAATATCAAAGCTGAGGTTAATATAGGAGGAGGTTATGTTTCCCTATAGAAATTGCGAATGTTCCCTCATTTTTCTAAGCAGGAATATTGAAATTTTGTGTTCCCTTACCCCTGCTTGCTATCAATGTTCCCTATTCCCTGTTTAATTTCTCTCGTGTTCCCTTGTTCCCGAATTCTAAATCTGTTTTTCTCTTTTGTTCTTTTATTTAGTTCATTCATTTTGACTTGATGTGAGGTAAACTTGAACGCTTTTGCCTGAAACGATGTATCTCGCATTGCTATATAAGGATGTCCACAATCCCTTAGCCTATCCTCCGAGATAACTTTAGGTGCCGTGCTGCACGGAAAAAGAAGCAATAAGAATCATGCCTTAGAATACTTTGCCGTCACTTACTCATACAGGCTGTTTTACTTGGATGCTTATGTTAGTCTAATTTATTATGTTTCGAACTAACAATAGATAATATACAATACCAAAAGATGTAAATTGCTTTTTAAGGGCTGTTATACTTATTTCGCGACTTTTTTCGTCTTCGCAAGGAGCCGTGGAAAATCAAAATCTTGCAAACTTGAAGCTGAATATTGGAGGCTAAACTGTAAAAACTCATGATTTTCCATTACAGATAATAGATCTCTAACTATAGATGTCTAATTAATACTTATAGTCTGTCTGATGATTGCGCAAGCTCAAGCATCAAACTTTGAGTTACAGAGAGCCAGTCTCCTTTCCTGTTTCTCATCTATAATGCTCTGTACCTTCGTAAATCGAGCACTATGATGCTGTTGTAGACAATGCTATTGTTATAGAGATAGATGTCTTACTGTAGAGGTCGGTACCCTTGTTTGTACTTTACTTATTCGGCCGAATTCTTGGCCTTAACCAGATCAAATTGATCATGAAAAGTAGACAGTAATCATTCAGATATTGCTATCACGCAGATGATATCAAACAACTCTGGGTCACACCATCATGGCGATAATGACTTCAGAAATGAAGGTTTTTAGACGATGAAAACTCGATCCAATCCCTTTTTCAGATGAATACAGATCATAAACAGTAACAGAAAGGAACCAATCTGAAAGGAAAAACTAATGTTTTTGATATAGGGGTGTAACTCCCTCAGGACCCTTTGAGCACGAATAGCATCAACGTACCATTCATCACACATCGAGCGCACAATAAATTGATCAAATAACAAATAGATTCACTTTCAGTATTTATATTGAGGAAGAAAACATCTTGTCTTTGTAAGATTCGACGCATCCTGTTTTGAAATACTATAATGTACTCAATTCTAAACTTGAATGGAGTATTGAGGTTATGCTTTATGTATGACGCAAACATGCTTGATTTTCAAAGCTTCTTTAGGAAACTGCAACCAAAGAAGCTAATCCTTTGCTAACCAACTTTCCAAACACAATTGTCCTAAAGGCAAGATTTACTTTCTTTTTTATTAGAACTTAAACAAAATGGTTTTTGTTTTAAGGGAGGGACAAAACATTCTAAGAAAACTGGTACACTTTTGACTAAAAATCTATAAAATGTCCTAGGAATGTAGAAGATGCTTAAATATTTGGCCTGGATTGTCTGGAAAATTTTTGAAAATCTCTGAAATCTTTGAAAACCACTAAAGATCTTAGAAATCTCTAAAACTCTTGTAAATTTCTCTCGAAGCGATTTGCCCCTTGATTTCAGCATGTCCCAAAACAAAAGATCGGTATAGAAAGAGGGATATGGTTATTCCAGGGTTGCAATAATGTTTCATATGCTGATGATAATGATGATAATATTAAGGCTGAGGCCCAGATGTTCTATATTCTTTGCTCTAAACAGTAGATGACTGTTTTTCTCTTGTTCCCTTCTATTATATGCTCGATGAATTGAAACTTTTTATTTTATAAGGAACCAACCTCAAGGCGAAATCCTTGCTTCAGCTGTCTTAAAAACTGGTTCCTTATATAAAAAAATGCAAGCTTGTTCTTATAAAGAAAGTTAAGTCCTTGGTTTTTATTAGCTACGCTAATTTGTGACATTCCATATCGTCCAGCCTTTGTAAATATGACAGCTTATAGAGGGTCATGCGCTTGACAGGCCTCTGGGCATGTTAAAGTCCTCTATAAGTCCACTTCTTCGGTTAATGGCGAGCAAGCTAGTTAAGTTGGCGCTTTCGTATGAATGATTTCTTGTTTTGAAGTCAAATCTGCTTGTAATGTCGGAGCTTGAGGATGACGTGTTTCTTTCGGATAGTGAAATGTCGACAGAGGTATGGAAATTCTTGTTATTGTCTTGTGATGTTTAAGATTCGTGTTTTTTATAATGGAATCGTTCAATACACGGTTTATAACATGAATTTACGTTTTTGAAATAGCGACCAGTAAATAATGCAACAGATAATGTATGGTTTATAGCATGAATGTACGCTTTATAATAACAAATCGGTAAATAAGCGACCAGATAACGTATGGTTTAAAACATTAATTTACGTTTTTGAGTAAGCACCCTGTAAGAAAGCCACCGGATAATGTATGGTTTACAACATACATTACATATTTCAATGAGTAACCAGTAAATAAGCGACCAGATAACGTATGGTTTATAAAATCAATTTACGTTTTTGAATAAGCACCCAGTAAGAAAGCCGCTGAATAACGTATGGTTTATAACATACATTACGTATTTCAATGAGCAACCAGTAAATAAGCAACCAGATAACGTATGGCGTATAACATGTGGTTATTATTTTCAACAAGCAACAAATAAGGCTGAAATGACTTATGTTTGTAGTTACTGTTATGTTTTTCAATAGAGCTACTGAAATCTCTCCTAAGCTTTGAATGTTGCTTTAGTTTTATGGGTTTTTAGTTCTCGAATTCGAGAGTTTTCTCAATTTTCGGAAAGAAATCTGCGAATTTTCATAATCTAGTAAAGCGCGTACACGACTCTTATCAAAATATTGAAAACTGAGAACGATTTAGCTTCGCCAAGCAAGATTTCGCACCATCGGCACTGGTAGTTTATAAATTGCTTTTGGTTGTTTGCTGGATCAAGACCTTTATTTACTTATTGCTAGGTCTTTCCAGTACAGATTGTTTCTTGACTGCTTGCTTATCGAACAAAAATAAGTTATTTTCTTAAAAGCCTGGAAATGAAATACTGTTTCAATAACTCGGTGTCGGAGCTCTTTTTGCGATTTTGTTTTGATCTTTTCACGTTTGTGGGATCATCAATTCCTTCCTTGCGATCCGGATTGGACACAAAAGCAAACATGCATGAAATTCAAGATGGAAATGTAATTTTTATTTGCACACTAACCATGAACTTCTTAAGAGCCAATCATTTTCCTAGAACCAGGTTTTTTCTGATATGAGTCTACGTGGTTTGGTTTTCCTTTCACCCTCTATAGTAATTCCTGCATAAATAACTTTAGATAGTGAAATGTTAAGTTGTATAAAACTTTGATGTTGCCTGAAGTTATAATATTTGACATGATAGCTAATAAACACTTATCATGACAGACAAGCTTTTAATATTTTGTAGGGCAACGTTTCGGGAGGGATCCTTTCGATCCGACCTTTGCATTAATAGGGAAGAAACCACATTTTTCATCGCCCGTTGACGGGAGACGGATCTCTCCTGAAACGCTGTCCTACTAAATATCAAAAGCTTGTCATGATAAATGGTGACTATCATGTCAAATATTGTGTCAGAAACAGCCTTGGTAAGACCGAATGTATTTACTTGCCTGAAGTTGTTTAATATTTAGTGAGCACACATAACTTCAAGTTGTTAAATGTTTATTGTATAAACTTATTTATTTTGCCTGAGGTTGTTTGATTTCAAGGTCAGAAAAACTGTTTTAGATTTGTTCGTACTATACGATAAGGCTATAAGATAAGAGCTATGCTTCGAAAGTTCAGCCTGTTATGAAAATGAGTTTACGATGGTTCATCTGTTCAAGGGACTTGATTGATAGCCTCGATTACGTTTCTGACTTTCTGGCCTCATTTTGTAACCTCGTTTTCAATTTCTTTATCATTCATTGGTTGATTGCTTGATTGTTTCAGAGCGACGTTTGTCTCACCTATCTGGTTCTCCCGATAGAATTCCAGATCTATATCATGGATAAAAACCTTCTAAGTCGCACGTTGTCCATTCGATATTATGCAGTTTAGTTGCTGTAGATGGTTTTGCCAGTCGTGTATTACTATTTGAGACGCTTCATCGTGCTAAATGAAAATCTCAGATTTTGAGGCCTAGTTTACTTTGATTTTCAAAAGTTTTGATATGGAGTTTTTAATTTGTAGTTTTATTGGAGTAGTAATTTTCAGATAATCATTATTTTTTTATTAATCAAGCATACAGACCAATATGAATGGTCCTACTGCATAATTAACCTACAGCTATAAAAACCATACAGTGAAAATTACAAAATACAAAGGCATTACAGTATAGTCATTTTTATGCAACTTGTGTAATGCTATTGAAACGTTACTTGAGCCTATCTTTGTAGACCTCGTGAAGCTTAGTAATTTGTTGATTTTAGTGTGTGTTATGTTATGGCCTAAACATGTGTGTGCTTCATTCCGGAGCAACCTTGACAACTTTACAACTTGATTATACAGCAATGTCCTAATCGTGATTCGATTTGGCCTTTTAATTCAATGCAACGTCAGTTGTGCATTTCATTTCTACTCTCTTCCTATAAAGGACCCCTATATAGAATTGACCGAAGACTGAAGTCTAATTTTGAACTTGCTTTTGAGATCTTTCAACAAAAATATCATTTTTAGCTTCCAAGATTGGCCACCCACTCGTTAATGTCTGTGAATCCTATTTCCTTTTTATTCCTTCGTGGTCAATATTTGGTTTCGTTTTACTGAGTTTTATTCCATTTCTATTCCAAAAAGAATCGCGCAAAGCTCCAGATTTTACTTCTTAATCCTTCTTCTCTTCAAGCAACTGCCGACCAATTCTCTTATTAAATGTCTTTCTTATAGTTGCTCAACTCTCTTTTCCAGTTCAGACACCGTAATCTATGCTAAAGTCCAGGAAATCTTATTTATTCAGTACAGAAGTGCAAATAATGTCATGAGGCCTGGAAATGGTTAATGTCTTAATTATTCAGAATAGGCTCAAGCTCTATCCAATGATATACTATTAAAGTGATAATGCTTTGTGAATGCTAGATAAAGGCAATCTTATGGAAGGACCCATACTAAAAGGCGTTCACAATTTAAAGAGTTGTCGATCCTTGGAATGAGGCCCCCAACCAATGCTTACCATATGGTGATAGAAACCTCCCAGTTAATCTCGGTATACTTTATAATACAATAAGTTGAATCTATGCAACTGGTCGATTCGGTTGAAAGTAACAATATACTGACAATAGTCAACGAACCATCAAGACCTTTTTGTATTCCAATGTTTGTATAGATTATAGCTAGTATCATTAATGTAAGTGTTTATAAATGTAGATGAAACCTAACGAATTAATATACCCAGGATTGAAATTGACCAATCACAAGAGAGGTGTGTGAGTGGCTTAATGAAGAACAGTCTCTTGATCACCTGAGGCTTGATATTTCCGAGAATCTGCCATACCCTCTTTTTTCTCTGGGGCCATAATTCTCGACAATTGCTTCAAGGCCTATCCTACAGCAGACCAATCCTTCCTGTTGAATTCAAGCGATAAATTATTGGCGTACTCACGCACATTGGATTAGACTATTGGCTAATATAGTGCTTAGACCTTTTTGTGTTGAAGAAAGAAGCGGTCATTAGGCTTGAGCCATTTATCAGGAAGCCTAGATTGAGGCAAGTCCGTCGTTTGAATGTGCTTTGTGTTGTTAAATAAGCATCCCTTATCGTGCCAGAGAAGTGCTCAGGCTGGATAAGCTGCGAAATTAATGGCGTGTCTCGCTTTGCTTTTTCAGTCCATTGACTTGTGAATTTTATTAGTGGAGGTTACTGGAACCCTCTGAACAATGTGGCCAGATTATCCATTGTTTAGTGTGGGAGTGAGATTTGTATTGAATGCTTCTTATGTAGAAAAACCTTTTATGATGTTTGGTGATGAGTATTACTGCGGATATCGGAGGATGTTTATCCAGAGATAAGCAGCATTTAAGATGGTTGTCAGATAAAACAGACTAGGTCCTGAAGGAAGAGTGAGCGTATACAGTAATTAGTGCTTAGGATTGGGCACAATGTATTTATTCATTGAAGAAGGCTCTTTGTAATGTTGCCCAAGAATTATTTCATTACTTATTTTGATTGAGGATCTCTAGTTAAAATGAAACTGTGCAGAAGCAGTCCTGATACAAATAAATCTTGGCTTGGCCTAACTTTTGTCATCATGAACAGTACCATTTATGTATACTCTGTTAAATTGTATGTTTTTTCTAAGAAAGAAATGAAGAAACTCCTCACATCCATCTCGACTTATTCGAATCATTTATTCCAAACATAAAGTACAAGTAAATATATCTGATCATGTCTGTATATGATATATAGAATTATATTGACTGCGTGATTATACTCACGTTAATTATGCTTATTTATGAAAACTGATGTAACAACATCATTGATGCTATATCACATGTATGGCCAGAGTTAGTCACACTTTGGTTGAAATAAGTGAAATAAGGTTGATAAGGTCCATATTATATCACGAGTCTGTTATTTTTGGCCCATAGTTTCTACTGCAAGTTAAGGATAATTAATTTAAGCAGAAATAGCTAGAGGTTATTTTGAAAGTTTCATTCCCTCAAATAGAATTTTCGGCTTCAATTTCTACTCCTGCTTTATTATTTGCTGCAGTTCAATCTCCCCTTTCTATCTCTAAATCTCAAAATATGTAAAGACAGAATACTCAAGCCTAGAATATTTCCTTTAGCTATTCGAAAAGAAAGTTCCCTCTATTTTCCATTCAATCTTTCTGGATGTTTGCCAATTCCTTGAGGACAGTCTTCACAAGAATAAGTGATTAAAGATTTCATTAATATCTACTTAGTTTGACCCCAACAAAAACGCCGAAGGTCCCCAAAGTTGTCATAGTTATTTGCGGATTTCTTGTTTGCCTCTGATATGCCAAAGCCTGCTATGGCTGGACTTGAAATTCCTAAATTCTTTATTCATTCATTCATTTATTTTTTCATATGTTTTGTCAAGCACTTATGGTGTTCTGTTAGACCCTTTTCACACGAGAAACATTATGGGGATCTACAGTGTCTAAATACTTTTGAGTCATCAAAATACCAAGAGTGAAAATGTTTCAGCTTCGATTTGTTATCAAAGTTGTATTTCACAGCACTCTATTAGATTTTCATGCATCTATGACCTACACATATGGTTTTCATGAGAAACTTAGAAATCAGCCCTGTAATGAAAGAATCTACAATATTCTAGTTAAGAGTAGTGACCAAGATTTAACGGTTTTTGTAATCTCAAATTAAGCCCTCGACCTCTAATCAGTTTTCTAAATAAAAGAAGGAGAGTCTCAAGAGTATCTTGCTGAAGATGATTTCAAAAACTCTTGAAGTAATTGTCTCTCTTCTCCAATACTTTCACACTCAAGAGTGCTGCTAAAAAAAGTAACATATCATCAAGTCATTCGATTTATTTTAAGTATGTAGAGCAGAAAAAGAGTTCACACTAACAATATAAGATAAAACATCAGTTTTAAAGAGTCTTGATGTTTTGCCCAATCGAGTTTTTTACTATGGTACAAAGACTTTCGTATAAAAAACCCCTTGGTTCCTCAAAGAGCATCTGAGATTATCAAGGAAATATTAAGAAAATAATGGTTTTCTTCTACTGCAAAACGATGAAGCCCTAGAATAAAGAAAGACTACAGTAAGGCCAAGGATAGGCTACTTATAAAAAAGTGTGCGTATAGCTAAATTCAACCAATGTCTTCAGCCACACACAAGAACAATACGGAGCTCCCCATCGCATGCAGTTAAAGTTGGTTCTCTGCCAAGACACCCTAGAGTAATGATCTAGTGGCCTAGGTCTGGTCTCGAGTCGGTCTCTCAGAAGCATTCTGCAGATTCTCGTTTACAAAAGAGATACAGATGATTATCAAAATAATTCATCTAGATCCTTTCAGCACTTTCATTCTTCTAAAGATTTCCTCTTCCCACCACAAAAACTTGTTTTTAAAAGATCTTACGTTTACACTTGTTTTCAAGTGTCTAGTCTCAGGCCCACCTGTCTTTGGAAATACATGTAGGCTACATGAGGTAATAAGAAGAAGTTTAAGCAACACAAATGGACACGGATGATAGTATCGTGATTTAAGCCTATATCCAAACCCAACCAGTTGCATTGGTTTGGGACAATTTAGATATTTTCGAGGAGCCTTGATCATTTTTGTGAGAATTGTAGATCTGTACCTTACCGTTGCACCTGTGTTTACTGCAACGCCAAGCCTAGAAAATTATCGACCATTATAACGAAAGGGGTTATGAGTTCAAGTCACACTTCTTACAAAAATTATCTTGATCGATATGGATAGTTAACCCTGCTACTGCTATCAGATGATGTCCTCAGCTTAACTGATTCTGACAGCTACTTTAAACAGCTGTCCGTGTTATCAATGCTTTTGCTTCTTTGGCTTCCTTCTTTCAATTCACGCTACTCAGCAGGACCAGCGAGAAAATTCTGAATCTGAAGCCCTGCGACAATACTGTATAACAGCCTCATCAACCCCTCATTGTAGCAAGAAAAGATGATGGAAAACGCTGTAGAGTAATAGTGTAGTGTAGAACGGTTTTTTCCTTTCCAGAACTTCAAAATAGCGAGAAAAATCAGAAACTATGTGAACTATACCGAATATCGCTCAACAGAATAATACATCAGAATCGTCTTGAACAATACAAAACTTCAAAATAGCTATTTACAGACAATATTACATTACTTAAGCTTGATGGTAACTATCATAGTATTTCTAGCTATCTCTGACTTCTCGATTGATCAGTGCACTTGGCTTCTTTAACAATGCATGTGTACCTCCTCCCTTGATCCCCATTAATTCCCTGATATTTCCCAGCATGGCATCTTTGAACTGCATTAAGAAGGCTCTTAATTAACTTACTAGAAATTCAAAGCTCGTTTGAGAGTTTCGGTTGTTTATGCTTGCATATTAATGACTTGGTTTTGACGTTTTTGCCGAGCTTAACGTTTCTCTGCATAATCTAGCAGCATTGATGAATTTCAGGCGCCATTTTAATATTCAGTATTGACGCTTGCACTCTACCAGCTGAAAAAAGCTTGATTTATGATTTTTCCTTTGTGGGGGCGTTGCTTGAGACAAAAAATATTCAGAGTAATCATCGATCACTCTCTCCGCACCTTTTGAGGCGATTAGAATTAAAAGAAATCTCAGAAATAATCACTTCTTACTGAGATGGTAACTGCTTTTCATTTGCGTTTTTTGTCAATGTTTTATTCTGCTATTCTTATGTGCTATTAGAGAAACATGTCGTTGAAATTGCCGCCGGATTTGTCCATGTTTGAAATGTTACAGGCTTTATCGTTAAGTCATGCACGGGTCATTGGTAAAATGAAAGGTACCCAAATTCAGGGTTGTTCAAAGATTGATAATATTCGGCGCTTCTGCACTAGATGTTGTCTAATCATTCAGTTATTTTTTGAACACAAGGCTCCAAGGAACTTTGTATTTGAGGTTTAAGAGACCAGTGGAAATAAGGCCTACAGTGAACTGCTTTATGCCATCCCTGGCTGCATTCAAGAATACTAACTGATAGCTATAATTATTAGTTTGGTTATCGTTTGTAGATTCTTTAAATTTGCAATATAGAACCTTAGTCATAAGCAAGGCTGGAGATGTAGTCTAGAAACCAAAACGATAGGCGTTATATTCTCATTTCAAATACCAGCGATCTTGTAGAGTATGATGAGAGTCCACACTAACAAAAGAGAACAATCAGTTGTACGATTTTTAGCACAAGAAAATTAAAGTCTCTTAGTGTCTAGGCTCTCTCTTTATGATTATGACAATACGTACTTACTTTGGTAATTAGATAGTGTCAACGGGCAAGTACTCCCTTAATCTTAGTCGTTCGCTTCATTTTATGCCAACATGAAAGAGCTTACCCCTTAGACCCGCAGTGCAACTGGTTTTCGGTTTTCATTTACTCAGAATATATATTGTTAGAAAGCCTTGGGTCCTAGTTTTGGAAACGATTTAAATATTTTCCTGATCGATATTAAAGAGCTACATGAAGTTTCTGTATTAGAGTCAATCCAGTCTCCTTATGAAAGTGTTAAGCCAGGAATTGGCTGCTATGCCTCCATTTGAGAGGAAATTCAACTAAATCATTTTTTCTTTTAAAGCGATAGGGATACAAATGCGATACATATCGATCATCTTCAAAATTCAAAGAATATTATTGAAGTGCAATAAGCTTTCCATTATTTACTTAGACCTTTTAAAATATTATCATTTTCAAATTAGCTACATTTATTAATGGCGAATCTTGTTTTTGTTTGTATCGAATTGTAAATACTTTATGATTTAATTGGTTCGACTGATTTAGATAAGTATTTATTCCATGTTCATCTGCTCTGTCTTATTCTTGCATGGTTTTATTTCAGAGCGAGTCATTAAATGTATTATCATCAAATGTCATTAGATTTGGGTTGCTTTAGTCTACTATGATATTTTATTTTTGTTTGTATCCAATTATAATTGTTGTTTTTCAATTGTTTGTTTCAGTTGGTTAAATTGGTTTAAAATAAGGCTTTTATTTCCTATGTCTTATTTTACCATGATCATATTTTAGAGACATTCATCGAGTGCATCATTGTTAAATGTCATTAGCTGTTGGTTATTTTGGTTTATTATGGTATAATTTTTTCATTTGTTTCAAATTATGATTGTTATTTTTAATTGTTGATTTCAATCTGTGGAATTGGTTTCAATTTCAATTTCATTTGCACAGTCTTATGATGGCAATATGTTTGCATAATGGCATAATGTTATTTTAGAGCTAGCCACTAAATGCATTATTATTAAATATCATTAAATGTTGACTAGCTAGTCGATAATGATCTTGCGTCTTTGTATTGTTTGCATTCCATTGTTGTCTTTAATTGTTAAGTGCAATTGGTGGAATCAGCTAATGTATTTTGAAATAAACTTTAATGCCAATTTCATTGGCACTGTCTTATCACAACATGATGTTATTTTAGAGGTAGCCATTGAATGCATTATTGTCTAATGTCATTAAATGTTGGCTATCTTAGTCCATCAGGATCTTGCGTTTTTTTGTATCCTATTCATGTTATTGTTTTGAATCGATAGACTCTGTGGCCTTTGCTTATGTACTTTAAGAGATAAGTTTTGATACCAATTTTATTAACTTTGGTTGTATTGCATGGTTTATTTTATAGATACATACCAATCTAATTATTGTATTATTACATGTGGGCTATCTTAGTTCCTGTGATGTTTTGTTTCTGTTTTTACTTGATTGTCTTATGGTTGTTTTTGATTGTTAAGCTCAGTCGTTGGGATTGGCCAATGTACTCTAAGATATATTTAATGCCAATTTCATTTGTCTTGACTGTGATGATCTTATTTCAGAGCTAGACATTAATTGTATCATTGTTAAATGTCATCACGTTAAGATAGCTTTGATAGAAACTGTTGTCTTATGATTCAGAATCAGGCTATTTCTAATATTTAGGTCTATTGAAAGTTTTCCCAATCCTATCAGATATATTTCGCTGACAAGGCATAGTAGCACATGTTCCATTTAATCAACATCTTTAGAACCGAGGAAGATTGATAAAGTATTGGGTAGGTTGTTACTACAGAGCTGTGTTTGCAATATTTTAGTTCATTCTAAATATGGATAGCTTTGAGTTTTAGTATTAGAAAAAAACAGACTTATAGTGGTATAGAACTTGAGGATGGCAAGAAAAATTGGAAACATTGCAAGAGACAAGATATGATAACTTTTAAAGTCTTGATCTGACACACATCAGAGAAGTACTTCAGAAAGAGAACGAAAATTAGCCAGGTGAATCATGATACCAAAGGTTGGATCAAAATTAGCCAATCAGTAAGGTCAAAAATGTTCTTACGAACTATTCTTATGTTATTGTCAATGATTCAATTGAATTTAAAAGCCTTTCATTCTATGAGATGGGATCTTTCCGATATTTAAACCACTGATTTAGATATCATTCCTGGCCTGGTCCACTTAAAACTTCAGCCTGTTAGCCTAATGTTGTTAGTTAGATTATTAAGGCTTTTAATTTGCAGTGATTTAGTTTTTCGAGACGTAGGCCTAGAAAAAACCTTCTTTTGTGGTGAGTGTGAATTCTTGTTTTGAAAGGTAAGCCTTCCTCGAATTCCAAAAAAATTTAGCAAATCTATCGGGTAAATTACATTATAATTTGATGGTTTTGCCAGGTTTTCTTATCTACCGATGATGGCTTTTATCAAGATCTTCCTTTTCTTGAGATTGGCAGGTTGCTTTAGGGCCTAAGCTCTTTTTACGCTCGTCTCTCTAAAGAATATAAGCTGCTTGTTTAATTTACAGTAACAATTATGTACCATATGCACCAGGAAAGATAGACACGTTTGGTGCGCCACTTTGAATCAGATTTTGCTTTGGAAACACTAGAAATTATTTAGATTGATGCCTAGTAAACCAACATGTATATGGGGACAGTTTTACAGTCAGAAATAGGAATTTCAGACATAGCTATCTCACTATTTCTAAAAAATTGCAGAGCTTCATAAAACGGGTGGAATAAGTTCCAGGCTCTTTCCCTTGGTCTGCAAAAAACCACTAGATTACTCAAGTAAGCCTACAAAGACTTTTTATTGAATGATCATAGGCCAACCATCATCGAGCTTACTAGTGACAGATACTCGTTTCGCCAAATGCGATATCATTTGGATAGAGAGATTTTAGGGTAAAGAGATGAGCTACTTCTCCCCACTTAGGCCACTTAGCCACCTCCTCAAACTTACTGCGCTGCTACTGTCAGGGTGGAAAAACAGATTTAGTCGAAAAATGCGAGACTTCTTTGTCTCGTAGGCTATGCAGCAGGGACTGAAAGGCTTAGCTATAAGACCCCAGGGACTAGACGTGCAGACAAGTTTTTAGAATGTTTACATGGCATTTTTGTTGCCCTTTCAATAAGAAAACAAACTCTATTTACCCTACTCACACATTCCAATAATAATTTGTTTGCTGATATTTCGGTATTCGTAATCTTAAAAGACTTATTTAAGTATTAAGCTGCTTTAAACTGCTTTGACCTAGTTCAAATATGGATGAAATGGTCCAATACGATATGTGGATATCGTCATTTTATACATCAATTTCAAAAATTTGATTTTCATGTTCTTAAGAGGAAGGTGAACATGCCCTAACGTTTGGAATATGCAGCTTTCTGGCCATTAGAGTATCACAATTATGGTTAAGCAATGGTGCAGAAGCATATAAGTCACATGACGTAAATTTGACGTGCATAATCATTAAAAAATGCAATTCAACCCATTGAACGATGCTGATTATGTAGCTTGTCTTTAAAATGGCGGTGACTTCATTTTAGTCCCCGTGAGCCTTGAGCAAAGAGAAGCGTTCATGATATGCAACATTACTACGTTACGGCAAAGGCTTCCTTATTACATATAAATCTTTTTATATCCCCCTATTTCAAACCGTGAGCCTCCTTTGCATCATTATATATTTCTATTGTCAATAGACTAATTCCCGAAAATGCCCTCCTCCTTCATTGCTTCCACTCTTTGCTGATGCTTCGACCTACGTCATGTTTCCTCCCGCCGTATCCCTACAGTTATCCTTTTTTGCCCTTTTCATGCCTATCCTAAGAATTCAAACGGGCTAGTAGCGTCAAAATTTGCAACAATTTATACAGCCAATATCAAAGCAGGCTTCCGAAGCAAGCATGTAAATGAGAACGATTTAAGAACATTTCAGCTTGAAAATAGAGAAATATTTAAGATCAGCCACCTTAAAACGAAATTTACTGGTTCTTGCCAAAAGAAAAGAGTGTAGGTAAGCTTTAAAATGTGTAGACTATTCGCATTGGTGGGCTACGAACTGTTTAGGTATTTATTGTATCTCTATCCTCCTACTTTTCTGCCTTTTCCCCATCATGTGTACGACATCTCAGCAAGTGTTCATTGTCCCTACCGTGGTGAACTTCTTCCTATGTGGGAGCACTGTTCGGGTTGCGCAGACGATTACTTCCCAGTGAAAGCTGTGGGTTATTGCAAACTTCAAAATAAACGCAGGCGCCTATTTCGTGAACTAATGACACAAGGATTTCACGAGGTTTTGTGCTGGGATTATCCGTCGATGTTGAAAAGCTTTACCGCGACTTTTGTTGACTTCTCTTTCGCTTTGTCTTGCGCGGACAATTGAAAAATTCGCTTGACCGCAGTTGCGTGCGCAGACGTAGAGCGGCGAGAAGTCCTTATTCGACAGGATTCGCAAAAGAATCAAAGTTGTATCAGAAATTTAGAGAGAACTAAGACGATTGGTTGATGAAGATTTATTATTTGAGATCTTGAAGCATTAATTGTTTGGTTGTGCCGGATAGAGATTCTTTACTTGCTGCCATCTATTTGTTGTTCATGGTTCTAATTGAAAAAGATCATCTTTATAAATACAGGTATCTTTTATAATTCTAATTTCTTAAGTAATTTAATCATATCTAAAATAACTTTGTTTTCTATATTCTTGCTCTTTTTACTTTCTTTTCATAATGTAATGATTCTCTAATGATAGCCGAAGCGTCTTTTTGTTAGCAGTACTAGTCCTTAGATCATCAGTTTCCTAATTTCTATCTAATTGCACCACAGATATTGTTAGATGAGGATGATGCCAAAATTGATATCTATCAATTAAAATTTAGTTACTATACATAGACTAGTTCTGAAATTGAAAATGTATAAGAAATGATTCAATTTACTAGTTTCCAGGTTTGTACTGCTTCTAACTTAATTTTTTGTTCTAGTTGTTTAAGTTTCTTTGATAGTGGTGACTGTGACTCTAATGCAAGGTTTCCTAAAAAATAGTTTCTTAAACAAACGTGTAAAAACAAAATTTAAGGCTTAGTTGCCCTTAATTTGATTATTTAGTTATATGAGAATATCTCAGTTTTGTACTCTCTGGTCTCTATGCGTTTGTTAAAGTTGTTCTACTAGTACTCGAAATTCGAAGAAGGAAACCATTAGAACCAGATTTTCTAGTTTCTTATAAAAAAACGTGTATTGTACGAGTTCAGACTCGTGTATTTGATAAAATGTGTATTTGGCTATTTGGCTCAACTTAAATTGAAACTAATAAAATCGAATTTATTTGCTCATTGTTCAATATTTGATTCCATTATATTGATTTTATTATATGAAATGAATTGCAACATTGTAGGGTCTTAAGATAATATTGGAGTTGCGGCTTTTTCCAAGAATGCTAGCCCTAAACTCTTTGTAAAGAGTTCCAATTTGATGTTTATCGTTATGAATATGAGATCAAGGCCTTCATAGAGGAGCGATATTTGATTTCAGATAAAACAATATAAAGGTAAACAAGCAATGAAAGACATTAATATAGGGAACTGTGAGGGGCAAAACACTGAAAAAATATCGCTTATTTTGACCAGAAATCTTCTAAGAAATCTTTTAAGATTTTCGAAAATCTTCAAAAATCCTTAAAGATTTGGCCTGTTTAATGTAATGAGATCTTAACACCTTGTAATCAAAGATATAAGAAACTTCTTACAAACTGCTCTAAGTGATATTCCATTCGGGATCGGGGGAGTTTAAGCCCTCACTCCCGATTGGGGAGCTTGCATTTATATTCGACTTGATTTTTGTCTTATAAACTTCAATTAATGAGCCTAATCTTCCCTTTTCATTGCGTAGATTTATTCTTAAGTTCATAAGAAAGAGTTGAATTGCCTTATTTCTAGTTGTACAAAAATATCAAACGTTTGACCCCCCATAGGCCATAGAAGAAGTTCAAGTTTATGCCTTGATTTTTTCAGACTAGCTGTGAAGCAGCCCCTTGGTATTATGTGATATGCTAAAGAAGGCCTTATTTAAGACATAAAAGTATACATTTACTCTGATTCAGTTTGAAAACTCTGCTCTGTTCCTAGCCAAGCAACAAACATAACTGAGATATTTTGAAATTTCTACATATTTATTAGCGGGTTCTCAATCATTCTTCTTGTTATAGATAACATAGAACATAACCGTACCACCCGACTGTTTCAAGCCAACATTCGTTCAGTACATCTAATCTACTTCATCGAGCCCTGAAATTGCCCACTGTTTTGGTCGCCCGAGCAGACGCTCTCTATAATTGATCGCTGATTAAAAGTGTCCATATCATAATTAAACTAAATCAAGCCAGGTTGTTTCTGAACAGTTGCTTTCCTTGTTAGTTTGCTTAATTCAGTTAAATATTTTACATTTGAACACCAACTATACTCCAATCAAAAACTATTTACACAAGGGATTAGGGCTCAAACATGGTCCTGGTGCATAGGGTTACCAATATATAGATTTCACATAGCATGTATCAAAGTCATTGTGTCAATATATTACATTCAGAAATCAC
The DNA here is from genome assembly GCA_963924455.1 of Pelagia noctiluca. Lineage (NCBI taxonomy): Eukaryota > Metazoa > Cnidaria > Scyphozoa > Semaeostomeae > Pelagiidae > Pelagia > Pelagia noctiluca. The sequence continues at coordinate 7,276,435 of OZ004331.1, read as the reverse complement.
AAAGTTCCACAAAGTTTAGGCCAAGAGCTTTTCCAAAAGAATATTTGAGGGATTAAATTTGCACGCACCAATTTCCTTTATTTCCCTATGCTATTTATCACGATTAACCACGTTAACAGAAAATACATATTTATTTGATGTGAATAGAATTGAAATTAAAGACCATTTTCATCGGAATTTAAAACGATGTCATTCGAATTAGAAACAATTTTCATTTAAATAAAAAAATATTGGAGTCTAATGTTGAACAAGTTCACAAATTTCATTTTGCAGATTTTGAAACGACTTACAACCAGACTTGATACTTTTTGAGAAGAATTTGGAGGGATGAAAAGATTTTGAAAGATTCACATTAGAAATTAAAACGATTTCTTGAAGAACTTGAAACGATTTTCGGACGAAATCGAAACGATTCGTATACGAATTGTAAACGATTTGTATATTTGAATTTGAAATGGTTTGTTGATGAATTGTAAATTATAAGTTTATATTCAAACTTGAAATAGCTTACATATGAATTCAAAACGATCTTTAATATTACTTAAATAGATCTGTATCCAAATTTGAAAAATTTGTGTGGGAATTCGAAACGAATCATAAACGAATTTGAAACGATATGTAAACGAATTTGAAACTATATGCACACGAATTCAGATTTCTTGTCAAAAAATTCTAAACGATCCTCTGAAAAGTTGCGACGACCAAAACGGTTAAGATGGGTTTACGTTATCACATTGGAGACCACCGAAAACGATGCTTTTTCGAATAGAATTGAGAAGATTAGAGGATGGTCCCTAAATCATCGCAAAAAAACAAGCTGTTTGTTGGTTGTTAATTTTCCACGTTCTCACTTGCGGGATTTTCGCATACCACAGAGGAAATCAATTTAAATTGACAATAAGCTAGTCTCTTCTAAAACTATGTTAAAGGATTTGAGGTTTTTCTGATTTTACCGAAAAATCTTATCTGGATCTTTAAATGAATTTCTCTCTCCGTTGCTGGTCGTGTCCTTTTATCCGGAAAAGCATGTGTGAATCCTTTGCACTTTTCACTACGATTAGTGCAGCCTATTTAAGCAGATATTAATTTTTGGAGGCGCCTTTGAAACTCTACTTGCTGTGCAAGGTTAGAGCTCGGTATATTGATGCCAGTATCATTTCATGCAATGAATGCTAAAAAATCTTCAACTTCTCACGAAACATTCTCCCACTCTAATGAGAGAGAGCCAACTCAATAACATGATATAAAGAAATGACTAGCTGAGCCACAGACAAACTATGTTCATATGGGCAAAATTACTTCACCTGCCAGACCCTTGAAATCGTTGTAATTCGCTGCAAAGTCGTTGTGAATCGTTTGAAATCGTTGTAATTTGCTGCAAAGTCGTTGCGAATCGTTTGAAATCGTTGTAATTCACTGCAAAGTCGTTGCGAATCGTTTGAAATCGTTGTAATTCGCTGCAAAGTCGTTCCTAATTGTTTTAAATCGTTGTAATATCGTTGCATATCGTTTCAATTCACAACCATCCCTTGGTTGATTTGATAACAATATGGAATAAAGACCTAAATAAGATAAATGAACTGACAAAGTGTTGTACATATAAACAGTCTGCGCTAGATGCACGAATATTGGTTGTTAACGTTGTGAGGTATTTCAGCTGCTTTTGTAAGACAATGTGGGACAGTTGAATTGTGTGGTAGACGGGTGGTGGTTTGTTGCTTTTGCTGCTTGATAGGCATTGGAGTATAGCTTGATGAGGGATGTCTGCATACAGACTAGATAAAATATCCCCATTCTCCTTTATGCCTTGATTAATTATATCTATGTTGCATTACATTAGCTTAGGAGATGTGGTACGCCCAGGGCGTATTCGATTTGTTTTCATTCTCTCTTTCCGAACATATGAAACATATCATTCGATATCGATTGCTTCTTGTGATCATAGATGGAGCACGTGATTTTGATTTTTGTGACCTCAATAATTCCGAGACCTCGCTGTTCCCATGTGTGGGTTGCTGAATATAGAATCTCCAGCTAGTTTTTGATCTATTTATGGCCGTTAGCAGAGTTTTCAAAATCCTCTCTTAAAAGTTTGGAAACCGTTTTTTCACTCAACATTACTCTATTCATATCATTACTGGCATAGGTCGTAGCTGCCCTAAGGAAAATTCAACATAATTAAGTTTTGATGAACTTTTCGTGCTGAGGTCTAGCTGAGGTCGGGTTCATTTCATTTAAATCCATTGGAAAGTCGCAACTTTTCCACTGACGTTTGGTTATTATGAGGTCAGGAGGCCGAAATGCAGAGAATCTCTATCATGTCACCGAGGGTCATTGCTGAACTTGTCGGCCTTGTGTCGCACAGGATTTCGCTGAGTTTCTCGCTTTTGTTCACCTTTACCAAGGCCTAATCCTAATCGACGCCAGATGCTCTAAAAACGAGGTCAATCAGCCTTTTGCCTCAATTCAATTCAACTGAACTCGGATTTTTTAACAAATCAATACAATGCATCATTATATTCGTCGAAATCACGAAATTGAAGAGCATGATTATTTTCATCGTAAACTTTCAATCAATTGATATTACATCAGCTTGAAGACAGAGGTAGGAGTTTTTCCTTGTGTTTTTTTTCGTATCTCTTTTTTAGACTTTAAACACTTGGGTCTGATCTCAACCAACCTATTTTTCATTTTTGAAGCAACTTTTCACCACCTCCTTAACTTATCAAAGGTATTTTTAGAATGATTCTGTAGGCAAGGGAATTTCCTTAATGAACTTTCCGTATGTTTATCGTAATATCTCCTTTTTAGACTCTGAACACTTGGGTCTGATCTCAACCTACTGATTTCTTATTTTTGAAGCCATCTTTCACCAGCTCCTTTAATTATTCAAAAAATATTTTAGAATGATTCTGTAGGCAAGGGAATTTCCTTAATGAGCTTTCCTTATGTTTATCGTAACATCTCCTTTTTAGAATTTGAACACTTGGATTTGATTTCAACTTACCTATTTCTTATTTTTGAAGCAATTTTCACTAGGTAACTCCTTAACATTCCAAAAATATTTTTAAAATGAATATCTCGGATAGTTTTAAAAAATAGCGAACAAGTCTGACCCAATGATCTGCCTTGTGTTTCACATAAATTTCGTTCTTATAAAAAAGACGTGTCGTGTAGTATATTGAAAGATAGAACGTTGAGTTGGGTAGGGTTCATTACATGATATACATGTAGTAGCATGAGGTCGTAATGTTTTCATTACACTCTTTTTTTCTATAAGAACAATTTTATGAGAACACGATCCTCAAATTTGGCCAAAACTTAGGAACAATCTATGAAAAAACCTTCTAAGAACAATCTAAGAACAAGGCTGAACATTTTTGGCTTAATATGAAAATTTTACGAAATGACAATAACACTGAGAAATGATTACAAAACAAGCTTATATACAGCACACAGATAATGTCAGATGATTAAGAGAGTCTAAATTTAAAAAATGAACACTTCTGATAGCAAAAAAGACTTCCCAATCATTGTAAGAGTAAGAAAAATTTTCGAAAATTTCAGGGTGAAAATAAAGGAATATTTAAGAACAGCCAGCTTCAAAAACATTTTACTGGTTCTTTTAAAAAAACAGTGTACTAAATAACTCCTCGCTTTCGTTGAGTCGATGAATGCATGGTAGTTAAGGAACATTATCGTTCAGAATCTGTAGCACCAAGCAGGTGGTTTACAGATGCATCTGCACCAAAAACGTATACATACTACAGAAGTATCACTTACATAAAAAAGTTGACTATTTTCATTACATTAATTTTCTTATCATTGCGAAACAACTCTCTACCCAAGAATCTAGAACACAAGGAGCTTAAAATGAATTAATGTTTAATGAAGTATATATTGACTTAGCAAACTGTAATTTCACAGATGACTCAATTGATTTCTTATCTACTAATGTTCAGTTTAGTGAGGATTTACCTTTCTTATCTCTGAACCGCTATTAGCGTAGTATTATCCCTTACGCTGTGTCATCAATCTGCTGTTATTTTTCTTATGCTCTTTATTACAAAGTCTCGAGGCCTTGTGTGGCTGAGTATTGAGAATGAAAACAGACTGATATAACCTAAGAAATACACATTAACGTAGATATTATATTATACAATTATTATCACAAGTAAGGTTTGGGACAACTCCTGCTGCAGTAGACTCCCCTTCTTAAACCTCAAATGAATTATTCTCGACATGTAGCCTATTACGTATTTCTCTTTACAAGAAATTCGTTATAAGAAACCCAGAATTGAATGGTGGAAAATTCAATAAAACTCTAATACTGAAATAACATTTGATATAAATTTTGTATATTGTTGTTTGCATATAAGGGGTGCTGTTCCCTGTATGATATTTGGTTCTAGGCTGTTCTATGTTTAATAGATGAATTTATAATATTTGTGCAACCAACTTGTAGACTAACCTCAAAATATGTTAAAAATGATTAAGAAAGTCGAAATCTCTGTGTAGGAGTAAGAAACATTCAGTCCTCTATCGTTCATCTAGCCTATATGTACGTCTTTTTTATATAAGTAAACTATTTACTTTAAAAGAAGAGAGATCTTATAAGGTTGATTTCATGCCCCTTACTAATTATGTATATGTAGAAAATAGTGACAAACAATGCAATTGACTATCATAGCGTTCTTCTAGACCTTTGCCCTTTGGACCTCTGCCCTTTTGATCTCTGTCCTTTTGACCTCTGTCCTTTTGACCTCCTCTTTAACTTTTTCTTCATCATTCTTAACAGCCTATGAAGTTGGAGCTAGTTTTCTATTTACATAAATTGGTTGCCGTGTGATGCATATGGTCTAGTATTTTCTTATCTTCGTTTTGTTTATATTTCCTTTTTTCCTTCACTCGTATTTATCAAGAAGTCAATATCATGAAATTTGAATTGAAAACTGAAAGTATTTTTCAAATGAATGCACAACATGTTTACGTTGCTCGACCTTCAAGCTACGAATTCCATGCATATAGCAGACCAACCTCTGGAAAAAACCACAAATTCCAAACCTGTTTAAAACACTTCTGATTATCCGGCTGGATGCTAAGGCCGTGAAGGTCCTGGCACCAAGCCTAATTTCTTTCAAATCTCCAATAAAATGCCCTCTGAACGCTTTAATTAAAAGCCACTAATTCTCAACTAGTAGTTGATAGGATTCAGCGAGAATTAGCCTGGGGATTGGCTGAATGTGAGGCTACGCTATAGAGCCCAGTGACAGATGTACAAATCAGCGGCCTTTTTAGTGTGGCGGCGAATAATGAATCATATATATAGGTCACGTGAGCCGTTCACCAAATCAAAGATGGCCGTGTCCGTCTGTATTCCGAATGGTTGAGGTTTGGTTTTCCTTATCAGGATGGATCGTGTCTTGTTCGAGATTCCTGTCTCAGAATTACTACAGGATTATACGCTATAATGTCTATTAGCTCTTCCTCCGTATTTTCATCTGATGTGGACACGCTTAGCATCTATGCGAGTTATTCGCACTAATTAAATCGAAGGGGTTATTCTTATCTCCATATGAGCATAACTGAATTATATCACTCGAACGGATTGAGAAAGGTTGACTCTGAAGTTACTGATAGTATCTCCGAGTGTTCTTGTTTACGAGGTCAGTGGAAGCTGCTGCTTTTAGGTCCTGTCTTTTGGATCACGTGGTAACTACTTTCCTATGTCTATTCTTTTTTATTTGATGAGTTACGTGGGCTATGTACTGTTCTTCATTACCATATTTTATGGTTTTTACTATCGTTGTTACTTTTCTAGTCTTGTGGTATACGAAGCAATGAATTTGAATAAGAAAATTATATAAACTAACAATAGTATCTGTAATACTGACGTAGATTTATGGCAAAGAAAGAAAGCACTGTCACATAGTTCACACTTTTTGAAAATCATATGCTGACTCTTGCCAGGTCTTTTTTGGCAAATCAAGCTATAATCGTCTTATATAGCTATTTTTGTTATGGAATTGACCCTAGAGAGGATATAAAGTATACTAACACTGTTTGTCAAATAGTAAAAAATATTGAGTCTCGAATACTTATTATCATGCGAGATCTAGCGGAAATAAGAAACCAATTAGCAATTAGGGAGTGATATATGAAAATATTTCAACGAAATAGGTCGAAAATCAATTGCTCTGAGTTTTTTAACTTCTCTTTATCATTCTCTTATGCTAAAGTATGTTTGACGATTATTTAGCAACCTATTGAGCTATTTAAGGGTTCCTATAGTATAATGTTAGCTTACTGTAAAACCAGATGAGGTATAAAGAAATAGAACAGTTATGAATCAATTACTTAGGTTGTTAAATAAGGAGTTAATTTGTATTGTAATGTATGATGTTTTGTATAGAGTCAGATCCTAGACCAAATTTTTGCGTCGTGGATTTGTTGCGACGTGGCTTCGACCCGTGGTATCGAGTCCGCACCTTCATTCTTCGAAGCTTTGTTTCATCGACTCGGCACTGCGTTCTGCACTGCTTCGACCCAATGACTTGCTATTCGATCACGTGTTGCGTCGAGTCGTCGACTTAGTTTTGTTTAGTATCAGTTTTTCTAATATTAGTTTTGTCTAGTATTTGTTTTTAAATAGCTAGGGGTGGTTTTGATATATAGATATCTAATATATATAGGTATCTGATAGCGTAATATATTCTGTATTCTTGACCAACGTATGTATGATTTGATTCCATAACTGGTAGTTCTAATATTTTATGTGTATCATGAAAGGGTTCAAATTGATCTTAAGATCGCATCCCTTTCAGCAAAGTATCTTTATTGTTTTTTTTTGGAAACTCGACAGGCTTGAGATAGTCCATAGTTGTTATTAACTTGAAATGCTCACCCAAATACCAGTTAAAAATGCGTAGCTTCATGGGTAGCTATTGTTAGCTATGGGTAGATCCATGGTTTCTTTCGATTGAACAAGCATTTTCTCATCAGTGACAAATAATTAGAAGAATATTCTAGATCTAGTGATATTCATTTTATATCTTTATTCCATATTCATAATTCACTGTTACATATTAATGAAAGTGGCATTAAAAACAAAAGCTGATAACATCTGCTGCCATAGCTTTCTTTGTATTGATTATATTAGACTTCTTTCGATCATGCTTTGGTAGCCCAATACACACGAAGTGGTAAAAACTGAAATTTTGGAAGTTGTTTGCAGAGCACTTTAGAGACGGATTAAGACTGAGAAACAATGTAGCTATTCAGGATTCCGAGATATTCTGGCTTTACAAAAACTTAGATGTTTCCAAATTTCGAATTGCTGATAAAAGTCGCTACTGGTTTAAAAATAGTTGTTAAGGAAATTGAGGTAAAAGTTGTCTTGCCAGAATTCGTCATCGATTGCTGTTTTTGCCAAGCTGTTGATCCTTATCACGGACAGAGCAAACTTCCCTATAACCAAGCCACATGATTTGCTATCATTTGTGTGTTACCGGTGCATATGGAAGACAAGAGACAAGGAAATTGTTTCAGGAAATTAGGCCATTACACAGATTGCACGCACAACAGTCATTACTGGAACATGTGCGTCGTCTATCCATTAACAATTTTGTGGTGATAGTGGGAAAGGAGGGGAAGTTTTTCATTGTGTGGTTATTAAAAGTTGGTTGTTTTCCATTAAGATAAGATTGTTGAGTATTTGTTTTTCAATGTTTATCAGAAGCTTATAATTTGTGGATATGTGTATTGACGTCAAAAAAAAATGGTTAAGTGTGTTCGCTCGCGAATTCACTATGAAATGGCGTCAAAACATAGATGCCCCTAGATAATCTTGGTCTACTACAGATGGACAATATTGACTGTTTCATGAAATTTCGCATAGTCTTATCACAACAATATCTTTTGAGTGCCCCCTAAGAATCACTTTAACGTGCCGTTTGCCATTTGATATGAATGTAAAATTTTAAAATTTTCTAGAGTGACATAACCATTTTACTTCTGCTTGTTAGGACTATTTTTTACCAGATTTTAACTATCACCATCGTAATGATGTACACAATACCCATTCTCTCGTTCAATATCACCCACATATGAAAATTGATTAATGTGGATAGGTATCTTGATAGTAAACAGGGTTTGAAAACTCAATCGAGATGATTTTGATGGTGCCCCGATGCTCAGTGGTAAGATATCTGACGTACGAATTCAGAGGTCTTAGGTTCGAGCCTTGCACGGGTCATACTTATTCGACAAGTAATCTCGATTGAAATAATTATCATTTAGGAGATTCAGACTTCGCTATTAAGTTAAAAAGCTGGTCGATTGAGAAGAACATAACATGCACAGCACATGGCCGTTGTGGCAACAATCTCCCAGAACTTGGCATCACCATTTCTGATTAAAAACAATACAGACAATAGTTGTTTTTGTGTTGTGCAGCTCAGAAGAGGATCACATGATTTCTTTGTTTCTACGACAAGTCATGTTTATTCCCTGCCATCTGGCTGCGCAGATACTTATTTGCATAATCAAACATGATTCTGTGGCCTGCTCAATCTTCTTAGACTCTTAGGCCGGCTGATAAATGCTGAGCACTAATTAAAAAGGGATCAGTGTCACCTTTATTTTTCTACCTGATCCCATTTCGGTCTTAGTGGAAATTTCGCTCATGGGAACATTTTTTGCGTCGCGACTTTGCTGTCATTTCTAGTCGACAATGACATCAGAAGAGTCTACAAAACTTTAGGACTGCGAGAAACTCGGGAATTAGCGAAACATGTTTGTACATCCATAAATCTTCATTTGAGCCATGATTCACTACAATTTGCCATGATTCCTTAGTGGCATGAGATCGACTTCTTTTTGCAATCATGTTACATTTTTTTAGACTGTTTAGAATAGTTTTTGATTCACGAGTATAATCGGAAACATAAAGAAACATAGTAAATGCTAAAACTCTGCAACACTTTCCTTGTCTCTGACTGGACGAACAATTGACTTGTAAGAATGTCTTCCCCTTTTTTGACTTTTGCAAGAACATAATGCAGCTTATATTCGCAACCACAATAGAAGGTTGGATCTAGCCTCGCTTTTTCAAAATAGCAATAGCCGGAGCGAGGCTATCAATCTAGTTGGTATGACGTATGAAATTATTTGAGAAATAAAAAATGACATAATTCGTTTTCCGTGTTAAATCAATTCCATCTATCGATTCCCACGCACTTTCAAGTAACACAGATAGTAAACAAAAATATAATGATCCCATTGAGAATAGTTGCATACTTATGAAAAAGTTATCACAAAAGCTCTTTCTTTATAATTATGAATCCATTTGTTAGTTAACAATGAATGACATCATTACTTGTTAACGACTGAAAATCTGTATAGAAATCACTAATGTTACCAGGCAAACATGCTAGCTGACAAAATAAACATTAGTCTGCGCTGTAAAGGCGCTTGTGCTCCACGACTTCGTCCTTAGAAGTTAGATAATAAGACAATTAATAAGAGAACTTGTGTAACAAGGAAAATCATAACGAAAACTGGATATCTCTAAAAAATATGAAATGTTGTAAGAGGCTGCTGTGCTGAGCTACCCAAGCGTGAGCTCAAGAGAGTGATTGCGATTGAAATAGTTGCTTAGGAAATACGGAGCTTTTCTTTCTAGAGAGCATGATTATTAGAGTGCGGTGCAGCTACAGATTACTGAATTGCGGTGCATTTGTTCTCAATTAACTAGGGAGAAGCTTTAACAGTGTTGTCGTCGGGTCTTTTGTGCATGTGTTGTTCTTGCCTCCAGCAGTTGCAATCCGTTTGAAATTAGTGCGCTATGAGAGCAGGTCACCGAGACCCTTGCTAGCTTTCTAACGGTCGTACAGTGCTGTTGGCTTTTAGTCTCGCATTTTGGACATTGCTTTTGTCAAGATTTCCACATCAAGAATTTACTCGGCAAAAGAGTTTCGCAGTTACAATCAGGTATGGAGTCTTATGTGTATAGTTTTAACTCAAAACAGTCTGCTGTTTTAGCGAATAGCTTTTGCAGGTACCACAGTAGAGGTGCGATATACGGTCTCTGATCGGTACAGAACTTCGGAGAAGCGAGGAAATCGTAAACTATTGCTAACCGTAGATATTAGTAATGCTTTTCGCCTGACACTCATCAGAGTAGTACGTCAGAAAGAGAGTGAAAAGTAAACCTAACGAATTATCACGCTGAGAGTTGTATCGAGGTTTACCAATGGATGTTTGATTTTTAGTATAGCTGTCGTACAATAGTTGCCTGGAGTTCTGCACTTGCACGATCTTCTACAAGCTACTAGAAGTGATCCATGGGTTTCTTTATGCTTATATTTTCACGTTCTCCTTAGTTATAGGTAGAGGTGTTAACTTCGTTTTGATCGAGTATGAAACTTGTAAAGGACAGCAAATTCAGTGAATAGGAATACAGATAGACTAACAAATAGACATGAAAATCATCGCTTTGAAAAATTCTGAGGAGGTTCTTGCATGATTTTATTGTGGTGAAACTCCAAGAAATCAAAGTGAACAGACATTTTTTTGGTTTCTTTCTTTTTAGGAAGAGACTATTAATGTGATTGAGACGTGTATAGCCTTCATGAGAAGTGATGAAATCGTTGTATTGGGGGCAAAGGGTGTTGATGCATTATAGGGCTCTATATCTTCTTGCAACTGGTGTAAAAGGAAAGGTTAAAAGGTTGTGATTTATCATATTGCAAAAGTTAATATGGTTACTGGCAGTGGTATATTAGCTTATGTGAAATTGATGCCCTTGCAAGAAGTTGTATATCATATTGCAAGAATTGGTACCGAAACTTGCAAGTAATGATATACTAAAGCCCCCACTGAATACCCAATACCCTTGAAGCATATCCACCACTAGCAAGATGATGTACTAGACCTACCTATTTGATGTTAAAGGCCTTTGCTTTCAAGGTTATGTGCTGCCCTCATAGCATATCAATAGCATATCCAAAGCTTGCAGATAGTATGACTCCGCTTGCGACATGATGAGATCATCTACTATCATTTCCAAGATTATATAGCTACTGTCTATCGTCTCCTTGCAAGCATATCCAATGCTTGTTAGATGATGCACTTACCGCTTGCAAAACGATTCACCTCTACTTGTAAGTTGAGATCATATGCTACCATTCGCAAGATGATATACCGACCCCAAGCAAGCATTTTCAACGCTTGCGAGATGATGCAGTTACCTCTTGCATTCAAGATGATGTATTACTGCTTTAGAGATGAAGTACTTGAGCTTGGAAGATGATGTACCATTTCTTGCAAGATGATGTACCATTACTTGCAAGATAGCTAATGTACCATTTGCAAGATACTATAACGTCCCCATGCAAACATATTCAACGCTTGCGAGAGATATTGTACCATTGTATTCAAAGTAATGTATCATTGCTTTCAAGAAGATGCCTTTTTGAAGATGATTCAACTGTTCCTAGATTATAGAAGATGATACCTCACTGCTTGCAGACTTGCAAGATGATACTCTACCACTGGCAGGTTGATTAAGTGTAACACTTGTAAGATGATGTAGCTATCATACTTACAACCATGAATTGCAAAATCATATATTGGCAAGCAAAGGAAATTGCAAATCGCATACCAAATTATAATGTCAAAAGCATTAATTTCATAACGAACGATATTGTCGAAGATGCTATCAAAGATATTCTATCGACTCTCTCCGGAATTTTCAATATCATTAAGGTGGGACATGTATTGCTCAACAACTATAGATAGAGGTACTACGTATAATGCTAAAGATATTGAATTTTGCATTGTAAACTACACGCCTGGCCTTGTGGTAGTTTTAGGGTTGCTAGCATGTCTGGTGAAATCGTTTTTGAGCAATTTTCTGAGGTGTATCGTGCGAAATGAAAAAAGAAAGCGAAATGAAAAAAGAACGAAATGAAATCAAAAATAAACGAAATGAAAAAAGAAAGCGAATATCGATTGAAAAAACTGGCGTTGAAAAACTAGAATTAACTTTGAAATACCAATAGTCGAGCACTCTGGTTTGCATGCAAGAATCTCTTGCCTAAACTATCACGGGGAAAGAACAATTATTCCCTAATCCGTCTAATTATGAAAACTGAATTAAATTAAAACGAACATCCATGAAACAATCATACATTGAAATTCCTAAATTCTTGGAATGGCATAGAAATACCAACAATTGAACACTATAGCTTGCATGCCAATGATATAGTGGATAGACAATCATAGAAAAAGTACTTTGTCTTTTAATCTTCCAATTATGACAATTACAAATGATAAAAAAGAAAAAGAATATCATTCGAATACACGGTAATTGATAGATTATGATTTACATCGAAATGCGAATAACCGAGCAATTTTCATGCAAATAACACTTTGCTTAGACAATCATGGAGAAAGGGTAATTTTTTTCTTATTCTCGTCCATCATTAAAATTGAAATTGATGAAATGAAAAAGAAATAACCTTCGAGTAATCAGGCATGAAAAATAGAGATGATATCGAAATACAATTCCCAAGCAGTTAGAAGTTGTATAGCTACATATAATGTTTTGCTGTAGCTAACTAACATGGGAGAAGGATCATGATTTACTAATGTCGCTCATTGTCATGATAAGAACCTTTAGATAACTCGCGGCAGCTTTTGGCAGGTTTTTTCCAATCAGTTATTAGCCAGGTCTATGTATTATATATTTGTCACCACTTCGTACACAAACAGCTTGAGAGGAGCTACATCAGCAACATAAAGTTTCAAATGATTTTAGAACGGTAAAAGTTATAGAAGTGACAAACCAAGCTGCATTGCAGCTACTTTAGATATTGATTTCACAGAAGCAATTCATGAACAGACAATCATCAAAAAGAAATATAAAATAGTTCGTAAATGAGACAAAGCCCAACGCATGCGCAGATTGAGTTTGGTCCTGCTTTCTAACCATCTTCGAATAATACTCCGTGGCTTATTAGGGTTACTTGAACTCTTGAGATATTTTGTTGTTGTTGTTGTTTCTTCAGACAGCTGTTGGTGAAAGAATTTGGTGAATTGCTCTGGTTTCCAGAAAATTAGAAGGAATTGAAGAAATTTTACAGGAATTTTATCAAGTAAAAACTTGGTAATTTATTCATACGTCATCATCAATGTCACATTACCACAGACAAGTAAACTCTCATTAGATTCACTGGATGTATATGACTCATGCGCATGCGTGTAAAAATGAAAATGTTCACAATGAAATACAGACAAGGACAGAACAATTTAGTCTGGTAAATTAGAAAAGGCATAGAAAAACCAATTACCGGGCCCTTTGCAAGAATGCTTGTCGTTAACTATCATGGGAGCAGGGGCTTAGTCTTTTAATCTTTCGCATCAGAGTGACATCATAGCCGTAGACAGTCGTGCGGGCGATTATCACCTTTCTATTGTTGCTGCTGTTGTTCCCAGGAATGTTTTGAACGACAGGAAATTTCAAGTCATTAGGTTGAGTAACAGAATTGCTTTTGAGAAATTGGGTTGATCGTTGACGTACACACAGAGGTATTTGGAACTGGAAAGTTGTTACTTCTTTTTAACTTTTTTATGTAAGCGATTTATTTGCTCGTATTGCCTTTTGACTTTTTCTATATAAGATACCTAGCTATGACTGTATACATAGATACTTAAGTCTCTGGTCAGGACTTGGATACTACTCTGAGGAGTATCAGAAGCAAAGCTTTGGTATTTATTATGTTTCCGTTTCACTGTACACTCTTTTTACTTCATAAGAACCAGTAAAATTGATTTGAAGCTGGCTGTTTTTAAATATTCCTCTATTTTCAGGCTGAAATGTTCTTAAATTGTTCTTACTTTTACAATGGTCGGGAAGCCTTTTTTGCTGTCAGTAGTGTTAACTGTTGCAAAGTTTGACTCTCTTGACCAATTGACATTATCTGTGTGCTGTACATCAGCTTGTTTTGTAATTATTTCTCAATCTTGTAGTTATTTAATAAAATTTTCATATTGAGGTAAAAATTGTCAGCTTCGGTTTGTTCTTAGCTTGTTTTTAAGTTTTGGCCAAATTTGAGGCTGGCGTTATTATAAAATTGTTCTTACAAAAAAAGAGTGTATTTCCGACCTTCCTCGCTATCATCAAGCTATGTACCGATCAAATAATGTAGAACTAAAATTAGGATTGCCAAACTTGAAAATTGCATTGAGAAAGTAAATCAAAACCGTCTGATATCGAATTGGCTTATTATAGATTCTAGCATTAGTTATCAATTTTAGTTTGCATCATTTTTTGACCATATGTAAATATATGTTACAAAAGTCGGTTGTATGAGATGAGATGTTTAATACTAGAATTTATTGAAAAATTAAGAAATTTTAAAGTGATGTTAAGTGCTAGAAATGAGTGAAAAACTAGAGTCTCTTTTCTAGCCTCAGTTGTTTCCAGGTGTTACTTTTATTGCGGGGTATTTTGAAAGAATGTCCTTCATTGAAACTCAACCAGATAGTTAATTTCAGTTTGACTATAGCAGATTTAAAACAAAGTTTTTTTATCATTTTGAGGGAAAGGTTATTAGTTTATGGTTGCTGTGATATTGGTTATGATTGCCCTATTAACTGAAAGGATTCTTATGGTTTATTGGTGTAATTGAAGGTTAATTATTGCAGCCACTTTAGTTAAGGGCCTTGAAAGTCTTCAATATGATATTTATAAGAAATAAATCTTTAACTTGATTATCTTTGTGCTTTATATTCGTAAAATAATGCTACAGGGTTTCAATACTGCCATTAGTAGAATTGATCAATTTTCATAATTTATCATCATTTTGAAATGATAGCATACATGTATATGAGAGTATTGATAAGTGCACAGGGCATTAAAGGCTCTGATATTATCTTATGAGATAGAAGTTTATTAGATAGATTGTCTAGGTTCACCAAAATTGTCTGATGATAAGTGAAGTTAAACCCAAAATGACGCTTCCTTATAAAAAACATGCAATTTTTTTCCTAAGGTGGCCCAAGGCATTTGCCATCTTTTCTTAGGCCAATATTACTTTCCTGATATTAGTAATTCGTGACTGAAGATCAAGCAAACATGATTTCTACTCAAGAAATATTTACTCGCAGAATAAAAGAGGAAGCTTAGAAAAAAGCTTGTTGATAGAAGTACGAAAATCCTTTCAGTCAAATCACTAAAGAATAGGCGGGGTTACGCTTCCATTTGTTCAACCCTTTTCATCGGAATCAACAAGTGTTCCTCAAAATTGTCTTTCAG
The DNA here is from genome assembly GCA_963924455.1 of Pelagia noctiluca. Lineage (NCBI taxonomy): Eukaryota > Metazoa > Cnidaria > Scyphozoa > Semaeostomeae > Pelagiidae > Pelagia > Pelagia noctiluca. Next base: position 7,261,116 of record OZ004331.1, on the reverse strand, counting down.
CACTTTTTAATTCTAGTGCTATTTCCTCCAGAAGTTTATATTGGACCATACTCATACTGTATATATTTGAGTTGTTGTCTGATGTGCGTACACTTAACAAGGCAATGATCGTATTCATCATATTCATCCTTCATAATTACTGGTCATGGACATTCGAATGTTGCTACTCGTCAACAGAGTAATGTTACAGAGCAAGAAAATTGTTGTTGTTGTTGTTAAAATGTTGGTTTGTTAAACTACAAGGATCTCTACAAGGATTTATATGTTGAGTGAAAACAAATTGTCTGTAACCAGTTTTTACAATATCCAGGTAAATAACCAATTCAAGTTTCTTTACACTCTTTTCATGAGTATACTTTTCTAGATTCTTTGCTGTGTATGTATTCATTATTTTCGCGGGGCAGGTAACTTTGAGAAAATCTTGCACATGCTTTTTGAGACCTCCAAAGGAAAAATATCAGAAAGCACACCAATGTCAAAATAGTCTCCGTATGGAAAGGGTTGCAAAGAAGTTTAGTTGATATTTTGCTTTTCATGGATTCATTGCGTAATGATTCTTATAGTTCATGAGTTCTGAATAACTGTAGTAATAATAATATAATAGCACAGCTGGAATGTAAAAACATCTGTCGATAAACCATGGAAATTCATCGCAAGGTGTTACTTAGCTTCAAGGTGGGAAACGAGGTGGAAAGAAACATCCATGAAAGTGTAACATTTCCCACTGAAGCACATCATCCAATCCAGTTTCGATTAGAATTCTTAACATAATCCAAATGTCATTTGGTTGCCAAACCTCTCTTTCCCTCGACGATTTATGTTGTTGGAACCACAACCAATACCTTTCGAAGATAGTAAATGTATTTGCCTATCAACTACAATCATCAACGATAGAATTTTTACATGTTGCCTCACCGGGAATTTTCTTCATTACTTTGTCGTATCTTTTTTTATGTTATCGCCCAGATGGACCCCGCCCATTCGTGATAATCAATTTAAGAGCCTCGTATCCTTGTTTGAGAAACATAGTCCACCAAACCGGATTACAATTTAGAAATATAGATTTTGATTCTGTATCTGTAGTTACACTTTTTTTTCTTTTAAGAAAAAGTTTTTTAAGAATATCGAGGCCCATAATCGCTAAAGAACAATAGCAATTTAAGAGTAAGCAATAGAACAGTTCAAGCTCGGGAAAATTCAAGTATCCTTATAGAAAAAGAGTGTACTGTATATAAAGTGTGGCTAGATTTTTAGGGTTGGCTCGATGTCTATGATTCCTAGTAGACTGTGAATAGTCCTAGTATGACAAAATATTTGGTTTTTAGTAATGTACAGAATTTGATCATATTTGTTTTTTATGAAATTTATTGCATTACTACACGATAAATTACTTCATTGATAACTCGGCTGGTATGCATCTGTTGTTAAACCTTGGAAATTCATGGCAAGCTGTGTGTCAATTGCATGGTGGGGAACATCCCTGAAAGTGTGAATATTACCACTGACTCTACTCGCACACAATTACCACTGCCCAGAGAACTTTTTCTATTATCTACACCCCCTGAAATTACAAGTCTCTGACGCCAAAATCAGGGGGTTACACCACCATTTCAGGTTCGACTTTCATACACGTTTCCCTTATAAATTTTCCTTGGAATGGAATCCTAGAAATATATTTTTAGACAGGAGAACAATTTTCAAGATAAATCTTGACTCGACAATGACACCGTCTAACCTCAGAATTAAGTTGTGGTTTGCTACGGCGCTTCCAGTCATAAATTATCGTCAAGCAATTGAGAAACTTTTGATTTTCTAAAACCTTGTCAACTGCCTCTTGTAGATGACCACGCTGCTACCGCATTCAGCACAAGGCAGCATGCCGAACGAGAGCATGCAGCAGCCAGGGGCTCTCTCGCCCTGCAGTCACTGTGCAGCCAGATTGTTGGAGCTGAAACGCCAAGCCATGAAGGTCATGATGATCGAGTATCACAAATCAGCTGTCCTCAATTCCACAGCTCCATCGGTAAGTCAGAAATTCATTCTTGTTTTTGATTCTTAGTCCAGGAACACCTCGGTAGAAATGACATCAGCTTCTACTTGCGCCTGATGTCTTTTGGCAATATTTAATGTATTTTTCAGAAATGCTGAAGGATTTTAGCAATGATATTCTAAACCCATTTTTGAATATAAGAAACTGTTTATAAATAGTCAGTACTGGGAGAGAATATTATGGTTTCTTATAAAGAAGAATACGCGTATTCTTTGTTTTCGATTTATTAGGAGTAATTTTCCTACATTCAAACAAAGACACATGTTTTTAGATAAGATAATTGCTATGAAAACCAAGACTCTGGAAGAGCCAAAATGTAAGAAACTCCTTTAAAGTAGCTACTTTCATTCTCTTATATGAAACCGTTTGTAAGATATCTAAGGGCCAGATTTCTAAATAATTAAACTTTAGTAGAGGTTTTAGGGGGTATGTGAATCAAAACGATTATGAAACTTTTTATGCTGATTTACAAGAAAGGATGCTAAAGATGTACAGTGAACATCATTGGCATAGAACTGTACCCTCGACGATAAAATTGTTAAAAAACGTTTAAACTTACTATTTTTTATTTTGAGAATAGTGCATTAAGTTTTTGAAGAAGAGAAACTCGTTTTTATAGCGGTCTTTCAATCTTTCCCGACTTTCAACTCTGAAGACTTAACCCGCATTGTTTTACCAACTTGGAGGGCTTGGACCATCATTTCGTTGCTTACACCTTTTCTTATGATAACAGCATTTAAGGAGCACTAAGCTAAATTTGGGCTCAATATTTTGCCAACTCCAAAACGGATCGAGGTCGGCAAGTTCAACAACGTAAAGTCATTTCCTAGAAACATGTTTTCGCACATGTGGAGAAGTATTAAGGGTGGTAAAGTTGGTGAAAAATCACTTCAAAAATGACAAACATACAGGCTGAAATCTACGCCAAGTCTTATTTCAAAACAGAACAACGTGTGATGAAATACAATTTACTATCACACATTGGAGTTGTTTACAATCTGAATATATTCGATTTCTTCGGACAAAGATAAGGCAATCCAACCTTTGCCCTGAACATGTACTTTTGTGGACAGGTAAACATCATCGACTAGCCGAAGCCAATTTGAGCTAAACCTGACCCAGCAATGACATCTTTCATTCATCAGTTGCCATTTACTTGGAAAGCCAGTTAAATTCTGAATTCAACCACACGTTTCCTGGTGATGTAAATGCTCTGATTATTCTCATGTGTTCAGATTATTTTCGAGTTGTAAAGATTTGAGCAAACACATTGATGATCAATGGCGAGATTACAGCATATAACTCATTCGTGATATCATCCAGGAATCGAAAGTTCCTAGGTCGTCAAATACATACATTGGCAGTGTGATAAAAGCCATTTTTGGTATGTAAACTCATTTTTTTCAAAGAAACAATGCTAAATCGTGATACCAGAATTTCTTACATATCATCCCAATTTTGGCACAAACAGATGCTTTGCCAAACCCCAAATTGTATTTTGTCACCATTCTTATATTAAAATCGCAAGGTTTCACATAAAGAATTCAATTCATTTCTGAATTATTCGAGTAAAAGTACCAGATGCGTTGCAATTCTATGCCAATGAGCATTTTTGATATCCTCACTAGTTAAGGTAACATTAAGCGTTACTTTTGATTCATTTCATTCTTTTTGGATTCGCATTAAGTCTCCTACCAAATTTTCCCAAGTTTCGAAAATCTAGCCCTTTTGTTTCTTATAAACTGTTTCTTAGAAAAAGATGAAAGTATTCTTGCAAACTTTTTCATATGAGTAGAAGCTCAATGTCAAGTCCTTGATTGAGGGTCCTTTATTGCAAAAGTGTATATAATTAAGGCTTTGACTCTCTTGGTTATGTTTACTAGCTTCCCTTGCTCTTAACATGCAAATATGCAGACTTTTGGGGTAGAGGAGATAGCTAGTCTATTTCTTCATATACAACAAAAAAATGACCCAAATTACTGAAGTAAATGAAATGCACTAGGCTGTTCTTATGACATCTTTAACTTATTAACATATTTTCCTATTAGATCAATTTTTATAACTTTTGCGAGTCATTCAAAATCTCCTTGCAAGTTTCCTTATTCCTTTAAATACCCACTGTATGACCTTCAGGATTTCTACTAAAGAATTCCGCTTGAAAATGAGCTCAATTTCCCAAGATCCGGTTTGACATTGAAAGAGTTAGCGTTCGTTGGTTATTTTTGTATTTCTGAGAACCTGAGAATTTTTTTATTTCTCAAATCTTTGAGAAAATCTTCTTTAACTGATGCTTAGCAGAAACGGAAACAGCAGTTTGAATATCCTTAGAGCAGGAGCCTTTGCTGATCGCCAGGAAACGACATGTTTTAACAAGCATTCTTCTTCGGATCATCTCCAACTTAAACTAATTCTTTATTACTACGTACGTTATAAGCTAACCTAAAGGCAATTAGTTCAGACTACGCACCATCACATTGTATGAAATGTGTTAAAATAGCCCAAATCAGAATCATTGCGAAACATTCTCCATTCTCATTCCACAAGTCTGCCATGTTTAAATCCAAAGTTGTTGCCATACAACAACGCTGGCCCCTGTGGCCCTGGAGATTTGATCAACTTGACGGCTGGGAACCAGAGTCCAGTTGTTTATTTGGAAAGTGAGCATATTTCTGACAGTGGCCACAAATTTTCGGTCTGAAATACAAGAGTCACGACACTACATTTTTACATGTTTCACAAGTCACAGCTATGCATCTTGATACACAGCTTTTTTGGTGTTACATTTCTGGATGATAGAGTGTGCAGGTAACAAGACACTGTCTGATCGCCAGGAAGTTTATGACCTGAAGTATTTTAGCAGGGGCTCTCTGCGTCAACATACCAGAAATGTAAGCATGTTTTTGTGACATGTAAGGAAAGTGTTTTTATTGCCCATACGTTGTAAAACCACCACTCTTGTGGAATTTCACTTGGAATTTCACTTCTCCAAAAGGGGTCAATATGCAAATATGCGACCCTCTTGCTGTAAATTCAGCAAACCTCTTGAACTTCTTCACAGGGTCATTTTCCAAATACAGTTTTTATCAATAAACAAAGAATCGATAAGTAACTATCAATCGGTCTTCACTCGTCCCAGCTATCTTAAAACTATCATCTTTTTGCAGGAGCAGCTGTAGTATGCCCCTGGGCCTGCAAATGTTCCAATAAAGATGTCTATCTTGCTTTTGGAAGCTATGTGTCTAGAAGGTTGCAATACAAGGTGTTGAGGATTTCAGATCTCATTTCACGCAATGCATCATGGGAATATCCCTTTAGTAACACATAGTTACCAATATTGCAACGGCCTAAATCTTTAGCTACAGTCAAACTACAGTAGCTAGTAACGGGTAGCTATTGCGAAGGGTCATACTCCTAAAATGAATTTAGTGAAATGGGATCCACCATTGTTTGCAGAATCATCTACTGAAGCTCCTTTCAAGAGTCTCGAAACTAGGGCACTGGTTATAAAAAGCCTCGAAACCAATTTTCGTCAAAACCTTGCTGACTATTTTGTAATCAAAGCCAAAAATATTTATTTTCGAGATGCTTTGGTAAGCCTCTTTCAAAAATGCCAACCATGTCAAATTTCATGGGTGGTATGTTTGCAAGCAGCCCCCATGCTGCTATGTTTTATCCTTACCTCATATGCAGCATCAGCTGCAAGGATTATGCAAGTCGTTAGGGAACCTTATTAGCCTAATATCAACTTTGTGCACCGTTATCTGTTGTAGCAATGAGATTACCCTTTGCAGCGTTATCACTCGAATACAATTAGATTGTACTACACTGTTTGACCCAGACCTCACTCTCCACCTACTTCAACCTCTTCAACCACAAACACAAGCAACAACATGCTCTGATCTCCACTGTTGATCACTATCACGCACCTCCTGATCTTATTTGTTGATTCCCTGTTTATCAGCTGTTTACCCCTCAGGCTGTAGACTTTCGAGAAATGCATTTGCTATGGTCAGCTTTGGCTATAAGCAAGGCATATACTCATACTCGTACAACTCTAGTAGCTACTGTACTGAATATTGAAGGTGGTTTTGACATGACATAATTTGTAGACAAACCATTATGAAACACTCTGATTTATTGATAAAAATCTCATCTGCCATACTCTTCCTCCCAGTTAGGGACCAGGATGGGACTTCAGTCAGATTTCATACGTGGCTGTGTAAAGCTAGGATAACGCCTTGATTGCTGTTTTGATGCAATCAAATATTCACAAGTGTTCACAATATATTATTAGGGAGCTAAAATGGTTTTAGTTTGTATCTTACGTTGTGAAGAGCAAAATCCAGGCAAATTTTCTGCAAGTAGCCTCCCCCCCCCCCCCCGAAAAGATAAAGAATGGTATACCTCCATTAACAGAATTTATTTAGTTATAGTAAACCCCAGTTCTAGCAGGGACAATTCAGCATTTGCCATATCACTACATATTGTACTATGCTTTATCTCACGCAGCTGTTCTAAAGGCGTGTTCAATTTGAAAATTAGTGCCTCTTTTCTTTCTGCAGCCAAATATTTGAAACTAATTGCCTCGGCTTGCACTTGGTCTCCCAATATGGATGCCAAAGAAATTCTATTGACTTGATTCTTTGTTATTAATAGCTGCAGAATTATTTAGTCTCGTGCTGATCACTGAACCAACCCCTTGATTTCAAGACTGATGCATTTTCGTCTGTAACCCACGCCTTCTAGAATATCTTGTATTAGGCAGCTGATTTATTGGTGCATGCTTCTGCATCCATTAAGTGTGAAATCACATGGAAAGCAGAGGGACTCAAACCACTGATTTAAAAATAAAGACTGGATCGAGCATCTGTCGTTATGAAATGAAGTCAATTGGCAGCCATATTGCAAGGTTCAATTCAATACACTGAGATTACATTACATTGGGATTTCTTTCTTCTTTGATGATTGTTGGAATGTTAGGAATAATCAGCACGAGCCCGAATAATCGTGCAGCTGTTGTTAACAAAGAATCAAGTCAATAGAATTTCTTTGGCAGCCATATTGGGAGGCCAAGTGCAAGCCGAAGCAATTAGCCTCAAATATTTGGCTGCAGATGCAGAAAGAAAAGAAAAAACGATCTAGTCTTTATTTTGTGATCATTCGTTCAAACCCATAGCCTCTGACATGAGTAAAAGAGTTACCAGAGAATCTTTTAGATTACTTTCTACTTTCTAGCCATCTAATCTCTCAGCTTAGGCCTAAGTAGGGATTTCAACACGAAGTCAGAGTGATATTTTGTGGATCATGAAAATAGAAAACGAGATGATACAATGCACACTTAATGGTTTGAAAGTTTAAGCGTTTTCAGCAAGCTTTCTTAAACATAATTCCCGAGACTAGAGTTGCATGATATCGACTTTGTTGTAAAATTAACGCGATTGTCCTTCAGACCGATACCTGTGGTGTTGACCTGCCCAGGCCTCGAATGCTCCGCCTTTTTAATCAAGCTAACATCAAGAACTGCTTTGTTTGTGGAAGGAATCGTTAAATATCTTAAGAATGAGGAGTTTCTCTCAGAATTTCATTATTCAGTGAGTAGCTAATCTCCGAAGACGGTATTATCCCAAAACTCCTTCTTATTCGGTTGAAAGTATTTGTGTTTCCACAGAAAAGATCACAAACATTTGCAGCAGCAACAACAATTTCATCAGAACTAGTGATAAAAATTTGAAGATTGTAAACATAATATAATGTTTAGTTTATGTTCCTTTTTTATTTACCTGCTAACCAGAAATCATATCTCGATGGATTTTAAGATTTTGAGTTTCGAAGTTTGAAGTTTGAAGATACTAGAAAGATGTTTTTAGTCAAAGTCTATGAGAGTTTTTTGAGAAATTTGTCTATTAAAAGGCGGCTGAGATGTTAAAAAGTGAAAAGAGAATCTGTATAGTTGCTTATTGACTGGTTGTTCATTGAAAAATAATTTTAAGCTTCCTTTTTTGGAGCACCCGGTGTATGTCTTTAGCTTTTCGTGCTTCTTCTCTCAGAGACTAGAATGTGGTCCATGAACTTTCCTCTTCTCTTCCTTCCTTCCTTAGGAATATTCAATCAGTTTGTGGCTAGAAAGGTATACTCAGACCTTTTCATAATGGCCTCGGGGTCTGGGACACTACGAGACCTAATCCGAATCAAAAGTGTGATGGAAAGTGCTGGCTGATGCCCATTAGAAAGGCTTAGATGTTCTCTTGTGTCAAATCATTATCGAAAATACCTTAAAATTCACGCTGTCATAATGTTTCTGGCTTGTTTCTGATGTGATGCACCTGTGCCTATGATCGTGTTCGCCCAAAGTATTTTGTCAAGTACTCAGATTGAGTTGGACTTTGACAAAGACGTGTTTGGGCCTATGCTGATGTAGGAATTGTTGATGTTTATTGATAGATGACCATTGAAAGTACTACTTTCAAAGTAGTGAGCCCGTTCTTCTCTTGTTTTGTGTGGGCTCTGTTCTAAATAGTCCGTGTTATTTCTTCATAGCTCTCCCTTGTTTTTGATTCATGACTTTGATTGTGATACAAATAGTTCCCGGACTACAGGTGCACCCATCAACCGTTGTGTATTTTTGCTGTGCTATTGCTGTTACATTATATTCTTACCCTTTTTTATGTTTTATGTCATTAAAAGAACTATATTTTGTTTTTCATCTATTTCACTTTAAATAGGTCCCTTTTTTCTGTTCCAAATCAACCGTGGGAAGTGAATAAATACCACTATACATATCTAATTTTGGTCCTTTTTTTGCTGACATTACGTTACTTTACGTGTTCCTTTGATTCCGTGATGTTATTCGTTCAACCTCGAGTTGGCACAGGCTTTTCATTTCTATCATCAAGACGAATGTGGGTTATTGAGGCCAATAAGAAACTCGTTTTAGGTGTACAATTCAACACCTTTTTAGAGATAACCAAGGCACTTTTCGCGGTTTTTCTATACTTCGTGTTCAGTTCTTGTATATGATACCTTACACACAGTAGTATTATATAAGTTCTGTTTTTTGTTTGGTTTTAATGTGATACTTAAGAAATTTTTCTTGTAACTTGTATTATGTGTGGTCATTTTCAATTTCTGTAAGCCTATTACAGCAGGTTGATAATATCTGAGGGTGACCGGTGGGTCCACGTGGCTATTCAAAAAGACCTGAAACTCTGTTTGCGTAAACATAACCTTCGTGTCGAGTCGTATAATCTAATCATAGTAAACAACAACAGCAGCAGTAAACGCCGCATCGCCAACATGTTTTAGTGAGTGGTAGGATAATGGCCTTCTCTTGAAGATGGTGGAATGGTACCAAAGACAGATAAACGACGCAAGTTTTATTTTACTAATATGGGCTGCCAGGTCTTTGATATGCTCCCATTAGGTCACAAACCCGGGACCTTACTCACCTAGTACAAATGCACAAACCAGTATCCTAAATCTGGACATTAAGCTAACGCACTACCCATGAGATGGTTTCGGTTCCAGGCCTATCCATAGTAGAGACATTAATTAGTGTTCCAGATAAAATCCCTCTTCAGAGCCATGTATAAAATCAAACGTATTCGCATGGCATATATTAATTTCTATATTATGTTATTGCTAGTGGTGGTTAAGGATTAGACCATGCCTTAGGAATATGAAATTACATTACATGCAATGGAGGCATAGTGCTAGAAACGAGGCTAGAACATAGGGACATCAGGAGTATGAATTTATAACTTGGGGTCACCAGGACAAATATCTGTAAATGACGTAAGTGTATAGATGATGATAGTGATGAAGTTGGAAGATGATATGAGTGGTTGAATAAAATGGAGCTGTAAAGATGACGCAGAGTGCTTGAAAAAGAAAAATAGGAGTAAGAATCATCTGAATGAAAATGAACAAGGAGAATACCCTTCCTAGGAGGCTCTTGGCTAATATTTGGCTCAGAATTCGTTGCTGTATTTATAGTGATTAAAGATAAACTCAAGGAAAAGCTCACTAACGTAAAAACCCGGTTAGAAAACTCATTGTAAACACATTTTGGGAGGGGTAGAAGGTGAAAAGTTGGTGAAAGGTCACTTCCAAAATTAGAAAAAGGTAGGCTGCGTGTGGTGCTATTAGATGTTTGTTTTCATCACTCTCTTATTTCCTTCCAGGTTGGCTCCTTGTTTATTGCTGTCTACGAACAACTACGCCTTCCAGACAACTTCCAAACGGGCCTAGAAAGAGAACAATGTGAGAGTTGTTCGACCCATGTTGAAATACTCAAGAGAGAAGCAGTCTTGTCGTTACATACAGTGAGTTTCGCGCCATTTTTGCCGAAGAATTTCGTATCGCCTGTGAAGATGGCAGCTGAGCAAGCCTCGTATTCACCCCCAATCAAAGGAAGAGGGGTCAGCTCGATGACTGGCGAAAAACATGAATTATCAGAGACGCGTAGATCGAATGGTAAGTTATCAGTTTTGTTCATATAATTTTTTTATTAACAGTAGGGGTTGTTCACAAATCGTTGCTGCGAGCTCACTTCCTAAATCGTTGGAATACCTAGAGTAGGTAATGCTCTTGTTATCTGGTCTCTAGAATAAGTTGGTTGTATCCAAAACCTGGGACAAATTCAATTGTCTAAATGTAAAAATAAGAATCAACGTTGAGAAAGAATATTGGAAACGTTTTGACGGCTTAGACATATTCCTAGATATGTAGATATGATGCCTAAGGCTCAATAATTCTACAATTTTACTTCTGAAACTCATTCATAAGACCTCTAAATGGCTGTATTCACGAGGAGGGCAGGGGCAGCTCCCCCAGGAATTAGCTAAAGTATGTATACTTTCCTATACAAAATCTGCCCAAAAAGATCTTCAAAAGGGATTTGCCTTACGCCAAAAATTGTCTGCCTACGGCCTAAGGAACTATGTAAGAATGAGTTTCTTATGTCTCGGAACCTCTGCATATTTCAATTATAAGCTTCATCTCTTCTCATTACTGTATACCACCTACTCTGTCTCGAGCTGATGTGTGAACTTTTACTTTCATATCAACAATCTCTGGTGCTCTGTTGAATAAAGGCGACACGGCATACCTGCTTGCCATTGAGGGTGCTTTGTGATACAAATCAAGCTGTTTCTGATAAACAATCTCTGCATTGAACGACTGGTATCAGAATTTATTGCATTGTTATATGCTGCTTTGTTGCCAGATATGTACTTATAAGGTACTGGTGTTTCGTTGTTGCTTTAAGCCATCCATATCGATACACAATCTTTTTGATTATAAGTAAATTGACTTCGGTCCAAGCCATGAGTCCTTTACAGGGTTTTTTATAGGGATGTTTACTAAGAGCGTCCTCTATGGGTTTAATATTCATTATAGCCAAAGGATGTATCGGAGTGATTTTGGTACCTCTTCTTCTTTTAGAATAGAGTGATTTCTACCCTTCTAATCTGAGTGCCATTTACCCTATTGATTAGGAGTATGGAGGCACTAAATTCATTTCTATGGCAATCTGCTATCATGTAACTACAGCCTTGACATAGAATAGAGAGAAAGCTTTGTAAAATTTCATTTACCTTTTCCCCTAATTATTTTCATGGCGGTCCTGGCATGCAAAGTTTCCGAACACATTCCGCTGTTTAATGAACTTAAAAGCATTAGTTGCTGCTAAATTAGGAATTATCCCACAATTTCCGTGTATTTTAGGAACTGGCCAATCAAAAATCAACACGGCTCACTTATCTGCCTTTTTGAGCAACTGCTTAATATGAGCTCGAAGTGACAATTAACACAAACACTGTGTTAATTAGATGATACCTTCTCCGTTCTATTTTAATCTCACTGTCTTATTTGTGTCTCATTTCTTTAATGACCTAGCCATAGTGTCGAAATGATTGTGGAGTTTTGTTGATGAATCCCCATCTTAGGGAGACAAGATGATGGCTGTCTTTGGATAAATGTTTGGCAACTCCTGATTTTTGTGAGAATTTCCTCAAGGATGCGAGGACTGTAAAAGATTCACGAGTTAAACAAGAAAGCAAAGATGGATGACAGTCTGTTGCTGTTGTAGCGAGCTTCAGAAAACCGCGTTCGTAGATTCACGCTCTGCTGCTGCTTTTGGTCATAATGCTGGGAATTAGGCCTTTGCTAGAAGCAAAGATGAATAGATGCCCCAGAATAAAAGATAATTTTATATACTGTTAGGGCTCATACCCCTGTAAAGAAAATTCATATTACATACATCTCGTCTCGACTAACTTCTTTTTCAAAATATTATTTGGCTTTTGACTTTCTCTCACTGCCCTCACTATTTTTCTCTCACTATCTCGTATCGCACTCCTCTTAGATGGAAAGCTTTAGTAGTTATTGCCAGTGGCGTTCCGTCCGGGTATTCAGGGTATTCAGAGAATACCCTAGCGTTTTCACACAAAAAATAATTCTTATGTTTTACATTTCTTATGCAGATCATTTCCTTTTTATAGAAATAATAAAACATTTATTGCTTTTCGTCCGTTAAAAACCATATTCATAAAATTAATGAAGTCACTGCCATCAGATAAGTTTTCCTTATGCGCTCGCAAACCCATCTCGTTTTCTCGCGGAATATTTGTTGACCTCACTCTTAGAACCTGCTTTTAGAGCAGGCAGATACTTTTCTAAGCTTTTGACCAAAGTTCCCCGAAGGGAACCTTGAAGCACCTTTAGCCAATCACAATCCATGTTGGCGAAATCACTGAAGCGGTAAGTCCTATAGGTTTGTGCTAGCAAAAGACGCACATTAAGATCCTGCGTCCATCAGGTCGAATTTCGTTTTTGAAATTGGCGCGGTAAAACCCGTACACGCAATCTCCTTTCCTTTGTTATTTAACTCTCACACTGTGTTGGTAAATACCTTCAAGTTCACGAGGCGCATTTTCCATATGGATTTTACGACATAAACAAATCGAATAAAGGGAAGAAATAGATTTGTCAAATACTGTAAGCAAGAAAGAAGGGAAACTTTTAGAACCTTAATGTTGCAGTTGCAAAAGACAGAAAGCAACTAGCTTGAAGTTAAGTAAAGAATATCTTATATCTTACTCTTGTTGTTGTAGGCTATATGGGCCTATAATGCCACACTGAGAGGCCTGCAATCTTCTCACTCTTTGTCGAAGCATCCGTTCTATAGGTGATAGTTACTAACTTGTAGTTTTATCAGAATATCATGCTTTCTGTTTAGATGGTCCTTACAGTGTCAATCTGATGTGTATGGGTTTGTGTTTTGGATATTGGTCCTACTTTTAGTGCGATATTATAGTGATATTATGTTTTAAATGAAGTTTTATTTGCATAAATTTCCTACTCCTTATTTTGTAACATTTGAGCTAAAGTAAAGCAGCGAAAATCAACTTATTTGATATCCGTTTAATTTCATTAGGGCATGGCCCAGTCCTTGCTAGAATTTTTGGGTGTGGTCAGGAAAAATTATTCACAGAATACCCTGTCTTTGAGCCCACGGAACGCCACTGGATTGCTATGATTCTGATTACTCATTATTCACAAGCTCTTTGCCGATGAAACACTGTTCTTCTCGGTATTTGCAACTCATCTTTAGATGCTCGTTGCAAATACAATACTACCGAGGACTTAACACCTGCGTGGGCTTATAAAAAAGCGTGCGTGATTATCTGTAGAGCGTCTTGTACACCTCATGGTCACGTTAGAGTATTATATAGATACAGTCGACTGTTCTTCTCTCTTGTTATTGGCCTGTTTTAATCTAGTAGATTACGCAGCAGTAGGATACCATCTTGTGGTGAATGGCGCCAAGCTACAAAGGTTAGAAATCTGGTTTAGTCGATAAACCTTATGATAGATGTCGCCCGATGATCGCACCGTGTTATTGATAGGAAAGGAGTAGTTTAGTGATTGTAAGATAGAAGCGAATAACTGATGGTTTTGTGACAGGTATGCGTTATATTTACTTTATGTTCAGTAATGAGTTAACGTTTTAAAAAGTTTTAAGTTCAGAAAGCATCTTATGTTCTATCAGATGTTAGTTTTTTACTAGAAACTTGCAAGTTATGGATCTGATAATCCTTACATTTCTCTTACTCAAAACTTCCATGTTACACTGTACCTCCATACACGCAGTTTTATGCTCTCGTTTTCTTCAAATGAATTGTTGCCAATGTTGAGCTATGAAATTTCCAAAACAATGAAAACACCAGAACAAAACAATAACCAAGATCGAGGTGAGGTTCCAAATGAAATTAAGTCTAATTAGAAAAGGAGTGCATTCTATTTTTGCTCAGATTAATAAAATGAAATGTTCTTCACTTCAAAGGAACATTTGAGATCTTCTCTACCTTGGCAAATGCTTGGGTTTTGCTAATTTCATTGTTGTTCTCAGAACCCTCTTTATCTAATCTGCCACAAATGCGTTTACTTCAATTAGTTTTGGTTTGCTAAATTTTCAACGTTATAACGGAGAACTTTCTATTTCATATTTCTACTTTTCATATGGACTTGAGAACTGATTTCATTGATTTCGTTATTTCAAATTGTTAACGTTGCGATGCTACCATTACTTCACTCGTGCAAAGTGTTAAAATAACGTATCCTCTCTTCTTTGTGTATGAACCATTGTAAACAAAAACAGCCTCAAATTTTGTGAAATTTAAGAACAACCTCTAAACAAGCAAAGGCTTGCAATTTTTAGCCCAGTATAAGAATTAAAGAAAGAAAAAGGAAAAACCATAAAACTAAGAAATTTGCAAGAAATAAGCAGATTTGCAGCACGAACAACTGATAGCCAAAACTAGCTTCTAAAGCATAAATAAAGAATATTGAAAATAGAGGGATATTTAAGAACAACAAGCTTCGAAAATTTCTACATTTTCACTACAAAAAGAGTGTAAATGTATTAGAATAATGGTCTGGGCATAGAATGAAGAAGAATTATTTATTCATACTTATTACTACATAGTATTGAGAAGCAATGTTTATTCATACTTATTACTAGCAAGAACTTCGGCTTATTCGAGGACTAGTAGCGTACTTTGTGTTATTGCCTGCGATTAAAGTATAATCGATGAAGTTATTAAGTAGGCTGGTCTTGCGGGGTGTAGTTTCGAAGCAATCAATCTGACGTCGTTGGTGGTTTAGTAGGTATTTTATCGAGCAGTCAGCTGATTGCAATCTTCATTTGATGTTATTAGCACGTCTGCTGTACTTTTACTTTATTATTTGCTCCTGTCTCTCCAAGAATTTGATATTAGTCAAGCTCTGGTGATATAGGGGTTTTGGGAGTAGGGCCTAAAATATTCCAGGAGTATGGATGCATAACTAGAAATCAATAGAAGATAGAAGCTTTCTGTCTGAGTCTCTTTTCGTTTTGGCAGAGGTGTTGGATTTGTTTACAGTACAGCGTTATATGCAATGACGGTTACGTAGATAACTAGCTATTCTATGTTTTTTAATGATTTAAACATTAGGAAGCAAACCGTTAATTTTGATGGGAGCAAAGTAGCATGATGCCTTTTAAAAGGAAACAAGCACCCCCCTCCCTTGTCAGGGCCTCGTTAATTTGGAATTTAACTGTTTTGAATTTAAGTACATCAATTCTAACAAAATTTTTAACAACAACAATTTTTGATAACAACGCATTTAACTCCAACAAGAATATCGAAGAAAAGATATTTAATGCATTTTATGGTCGCATTGACGCTAAGTTGAACGGAAAATCATATTCTTATAACAAAGACAGTTTGAAAATTTGGTTTGTAATAATTCAGATAATTAAAAGCTCTTTCAAATACACAACGATATAGGTGTACATCAATTAACTCGAAATCCATAATATCGTGTTGAT
The DNA here is from genome assembly GCA_963924455.1 of Pelagia noctiluca. NCBI lineage: Eukaryota > Metazoa > Cnidaria > Scyphozoa > Semaeostomeae > Pelagiidae > Pelagia > Pelagia noctiluca. The sequence goes on along the minus strand of OZ004331.1, from coordinate 7,245,196 downwards.
TATTGACACATTGTTCTTTGAGAGCGATTGAATTCTATTATTGTTTTTGGAAATTCTAGTTAATTTCTGATTTCTTTGGTTTGTTACTTCGTCAATTTTCTTTAATAAGGTTACGACCTAGAATCCACCTTTGAAATTTTCGCGGATACATTTAGTTTAATTTATGGGCTAGGGATGAGCCATCCTAATATGAATTAAAGATTTTCGCGTTCAGATAATTTTCAAATAAAAAGAAAATTGATGATATAAATAAAAATTTCATGCAAACTCAGGTTTTGTTGTTTTAAAAGTTATGATAAGTATTTTCTTCGCCCATTCATTGTTAACCTAGAATTCCAAATTTGATTTATTCAAAATTTGACTTTAGCATCGATAAAGCGAGGCTACTTCTTGTCACGTGATCCTTTGTCAATACAGTGGTTTTTGATCACGTGATCTGACCAGATTCTAAGCAAATCTCCCTGAAACGATTGATATTCAATATAACCAAACCCCCAGGAAGGGAACTTTAATCCACAGTGCTTGATGACATCACTAGTTGTAAATCAGACGGTGTGAAATGTTTTTACTGTATCGACTGCCAGCAGGCTAGTGAATTCAGGCTTCATAAACGGATTGATAAGTGAGTCTAAATGTAGCTGCTCTCTTCTTTCTAGCAATGGCGTCAATGAAGGCTACGGATTCTGGCAGAGAAAGCACGCCGAATAAAAGATCTTCTCATCACCAGAAAGATACTCAACAATCTGCACCGGCAGCTGCTGTATTCTTTGCCAAGTAAGTTTTATACCTTCTTCATCTTTCATGAAAAATTTTAGAACCTTTTGGTAAGCTTCCCTGAAATGTCTAGAAACACTACCTTTTTCATAAGAATACACTTGATAAGGACACTGAGGCTCGATTCCCCAAACAAAAATAAAAGCATGTTTAGGTCATGTTCAGCCTCAGACGAGGAACTAAACCAGAACAAATTTTAGAGAAAAAAGCTCCTAAGATAATAGGTACGTTCATAAAAGATTCAAGGGTCAAATTGTGAAGAAATTAAAAACATCGAGCCTCTGGAAAAATAGTCCGGCTCTAATGAATAAAAGGGTAGAAACTTTTTTGGTTTACAAATATTTTTATGAAAAAACTGAAGAGAGAACGTTAATTTTTCATCCCATCTAAAATTTATTAAGATTTTAGTAAGATCTCTTAGTTTGCCGGTTACATGAGATAGTTTGTTTACAAGGAGTATTTGTTTCGATTTCAAATATTTTCATAAATGAAATAAAAATTTAACGTTTCGGCATCATTTCTCGATACATTCGTCACTTACGTTTGGCATTTTCCCTTTCTTTACTTAAACTTCGGTGAAATATTCAATATACTTTAAAAGCTCTTTTGAATTTACATTACTTCCTAATAAAAGCAGACGAGTCTTTATTTCGAGAAGTCTTTGTTTCGATTTCAGAAAAAAGTGGTCGATTAGTTAAACGATAGATATAATAATTGGTAGAAAAGAAAATTTGTAAAACTATTTCATGATTGCCCACTCATCAAGAAATTCTATCGAATAAATAGATTTATAATTCCATAACTTATCTAGCTTGATTTTCGACCTTTTCAGTGATTCCCTCATCAAAGAGTAATGTTTATCATAAAATCAAGACTCAAAATTTGAAAAATGATAGAAATTCCAGTATCAAATTCAAAATTTCTTAAATCTGTAATTTCATCAATTTTCATCTTGATTTTAGTCCTGTTGATTCCATTGATCCCTTCATTTAAGATTAATGTTCATCATAACATCGAGGCTTAAGATTTCGTGAAATGAAATTTCAGAGTTTCAGTAAAGATTATCAGCCCTCGGCTCAAGGAAAGCCTTCATATTTATCAATCTATTGTCTGCTATTTTAAGAAAATAAGGAAAACAGGATGAATGAGAGTTTGCTCATTTTTGACCGGATTACCCTTGGTGGAACTGTGTAGGAGAAATCCTCTGTCAGTTAAATTACAAGCAAGCAGTTGAGATATGGAGGTGGGAGGAACTTACTGCTGATTCAGATCAGCAGTTTAATTCCACCCAACCACTACTCGTGGCTAACGAATTCCTCACTGTCTACTCTCTAATTCAATCTTTGTAGCTACATTCTTTATAGATCACCGACCAATCGAGGACTGACTGACATTTAGAGGTAGATATTCTCCCTCTGAACGTACTGACACAGCTTTTTTCTCTGCAAGATAAGTTTATTTCTTTATAGGAAACTCCTATTCCTAGAGCTGCTGAAAATCGTAGCGGACTTAAGGGTTTCAGGAGGGGTTTCTCTTCATGCTTTTTATAATCAGTTAAGGCATGGGTCACTCGAAATAGCCAGTTAAGGGCCCCGAAGCAAAGAGAAATACAATATTGGGTACAGTGGCAGTAGGAGTCTAGAGGTGTAGAAAGGGTAAAGGGAGCCATGGCCCCACGATTTTTTATGCAGAGAAGGCACCGCAAAAGAATGAAACATTTAAGACATTGTGTAGAAAACGTCGAACTCTGTCAAATTATAGGCCTATATATGAATTGAGTCATGGCTGCTTCCATGCTTTTTTCATACTTCCAGCACGCAGAACGTCTAACAATATATGAATTATTTAATTTTAGTATTTACATAGTACAGGAGAACTAATTCAAACCAACATAAAGTAACTGACTATTTTTCGAAATCTAAAGTCGTGAAACTCAATACTGAAGCTGCTAGATTAATTAGAATCCGAAAAGGAATCTTCAGAAAATAGCCGATTAATCTCTTTGAACTTCGGCAGATCCACGCGGATCCATCGTTTCTCAAGGCATTTCTATAAATACACTGAGAGTTCACGTTTCTGTATCAAGTCTAGCTAGATTTGCCCCTTCAGTCGAATCATGCGCCAAGCTTGAATTTTGCTGTGCCGAAAATCTATAATTTTTCGTCTCTTCTTTCGTACAGCGGCCATAACAGCATCTAAAAGGGGTTGCGGGACTAGCCTCGCTTGAGTTTCATTTGAATTGAAATGTATGGAATCGAGGCTGAGTCTGCAATCTTTCTTGTCATGTAATGGCTGGTGTGTAAAAAAGGCCCATTCCTTTACACTTTCTTCACAGTTTATCATATCTTTAAGGTTTTTATGAAAACATTCCTTTTGTTTCACGTTACCTGGTTCCTCCTCCTTGAATCTTAGGCTATATTGTTGCTAGTTGACCCCAGTCTGATTCTCAAACGCAGATAACAAATATTTCATTTACTACTCAAGTTGTAGTCAATCATTATGAATGTATCAAAAATATTTTCAAATACAATTGATTTGTTTTATCGATTTCATAATTTCCCTGAATGGTCTCCTGAAAGCTTTTAGATTTTCTCCTGATAAGCTTTCTAACACTCACCACAGAGTTTCAGTTCAGCCCCCAACCCAACCCTCTCACTCGCTTCTCACATCACGAAGGTGCTACAAGCGTCTTTTCTGTCAATGGAAATGCTTTCAGTTTATATCATGGCTACAACAAGTTTGTGGGCGTTCATGTTCATGATGAAGATGTCAAAAGCAATCAATGTCAACTCTACTAATTTTTTGTTCTGTCTGTAAACTATTTGCAATCAAAGTTCGTGGACGTGGAGGCAAGAAATGAATCATTCAGATGCCTTTTCAAATTCTTGGTTGAATGCTAGAATTCAGGCTCAGTACTTGTCCTAGCTGAGATTGAGAATGGGGTGAAGTCTGGGGCCGAACACTATTTAGGCCGTTGATTTAACCAAAATGGACCTTTCGGTACTATATTTAAAATTTTTCGCTCTTTTGGGGAACTCTTTTCGCTGGAATGCAGCGTCACTGACTGCCTCTATAGATGGCGCTATGCAAAGCATTTCGGTCTCAACAACAAAGTCGTGCGCCACTCGTGATCAAAAATATTTCAATCCAGTTTGATTGGATTTTTCCCCAAAACAAACATTTGGATTTGCTTGGTCCGCGGTCTGTATTTTCCCTAAGCACTGAGAAAAATTCCTTTGCTTCAAATCTAGAATTTTTATCCATCAAGATATGATTTAAGCTGTTTAAACGAATTCAATTGGTTGTTAAGCCAAGAGGAGAGTAGTGTCTGCATTTAATAGCTTCTTTTATTTGCAAATACTTCAAAAGATATCAGATTGGTATTTCTGAAGAGTCAACTTTTACAGATTTCATTGTGCTACATTCCAACCTTCTTCAATTCATAAAGTATTTTATCATTTATCTGTATCTCATAGCAAAGACAGCGGGGATTCTTTCCAGAGTTTTGAATTTTGAAAATGCGGCTACGTCCCTGCCCTAATTTTGTTTCTGCGCAAAAGTCGTAATCGACAGGTCTTGGTCGAAGACTGAGTTGCGACATTACGGTGTGCTTTCTTGGTCAACCAACTCGATCATTTTCTTGGGCTTTTTCTTTATTGTTTCATGCGGTTCTTGCCCATAATATTTCCAAATCCGGTTTTATGCACGATATCCTACCACAGCATGAGACCGCACTATTAAAAGTTCAATTTGTGTTCTACACCCATTTATGTGGCCTAAGTTGTTAACAGCCTGGCGTATATATTTTATTAATAATGGCTACCATGGTTTGTTAAGGCAATTATAATTAAGTGAATTAAGACCATGGTTCCCTGAAAGACTTCTCTCTCCCACGTTGCTGTATAGCATGAAAGAAAAGTTGCTTTGAATCCGTGCCAAGTCTTAAAAAACATACCATAGCACCATATTTATCTTTCTTTTCAAGTTTTGCTTTCTTTTCTGAACTATGCAGTATAAGGCTGTGTTTATATGGTGGGAATAGCCCCGGCTAACCGAGGTTATTTTCTAAGCTGATATATAGGCAACCTATACAAAATAGAGTAATTCTCACTTTGCGTTTATATGAGAATTTCAAATAGCCTCACCTAAGTGAGGTTATTTGGACAGCCGATATCCCACCTACGCGAGCCGATATATCGCCTTGGTGGGGTTATTTTTTCCTCATATAAACGCAATTTGAAATTTGCCTCATTCACCCGATACTAAATTGATAATTATACGCAAGTTCAGGCAAGTTGATTGTATATTCTAACGATATCAATTTACTTTATGCCTTATCAAACATTAAACTATCGATGAGAAATAGATTAGAGGCATTTAGAAATGTTTTTTACTTGTTTTGAACAAAACATCAACGTTTGTCCTTTGAGTCTCTCGCGCCAGATTGAAATAACCTCGGTTGCGTGAAACTATTTTCCTCTCATATAAACGTGAGCTGAAAAATAACCTCACCATGGAATAACCTCGGACAGCTGGGGCTATTTCCTCCATATAAACACAGCCTTAGGATACCTAAGCATGATTTTGTTTTAAACAATTTCAATTTGGTTTTCTTTTTGTTGTAATTCAACCTTAATGCTTCATATTTCTATATATTTTTTTTCTCAAAATTACTTTTCATGAGAAACTACATAAACTATAATAAAGCTGTGGGAGCATTGCTTTGCATTGAAGTGTAAGTCAGACTTTCCCATCAATGTACAAAATACCCAAGAAGTTTCGTGGTTTCACAGATATTATTTCATTAACTGATCATTTCACCATCATTAAAAACAATATAAACAAAAAAAGCAAAAGCTTTTTTGGTCGAGGGATTGTTTTAAAGAAATCTTGTTCATTTTGGGATTTCTGAGATTTCTTGTGGCAATTTGCTAAAACCAATGACCTGCATAGGCCTATACAGTATGTATATATGTTAAGCATACATCTTGCTCCCTAATACCCATGATAAGTTTCACCAGTTCCAATGTTTACTTCGCTAACTTGAGGTTAGACGACCACTTTGCAAAGTTTCCTTTCAGCAACAACTGGTTTCCTCTCTTTTCTGTTCATGCAAGGATCTTTGCTCACGAATTTCCCAGCGGAAATGAAGAACTGGTCAAACAGTTCCTGGGCAGAGCAAACATCTCTCAAAGATTTCTTTTGATAAAAGACTTCTCTTATGTTAGGAAATTTGCCTTTAACTTAAAAGGAAGTTTGCGGCCATTCCTTTTTGTGGATTTGGTGGGCTGAGATATGCTTCGAATTTGGTTTTAGAGTATTGAAAAGAAGCGGATTCTTGGTTAGAATTGGGGTTTTCTACCCATTATTTATGGACAATCTACGTTGAAAGAAAGTTCCTGTTGGGCGTTTTACTCGCAAAATAGAAACTGAGCGTTGATTAGGGCTTGTACTGAGATGTTCTGTATATTTCAAACTAATTACCCAATCTCCTTTGAAATCTCCAAAATATTTTTTGAACTTCCCGGAGTTAAAGTAGAGGAGTAAAAGTACTCTACCCTAAAGGTTTTTGGCAAGGTTTGGTTTAGTTCATTGAATGAACATAGGATTTTGTGACCCAGAAAACTTGGAGATGGAAATACGAAAATTCAGATGCGGTGTAAAATTTCTTTTTCTTTCTTTATCTAAAAATGATCCCTTGATTTTTATGTTTAATTGTAATTTCATCTGAGAAATGGAAGTTGATAAACTGATAAAAGAGCTCGAAAGCCTCTCTCTTGGCTCTCTAATAAAAGACTTAATTAAAAGACCCTTTTCAACTAAGTGTATTGATACAGAGCCTACGCAAGTCACATTAATTTCTGTGAGAGAAATTTAAACTGTGCAGCTACATGAAAGCAACTCCCGTTGTGGGCCTTGTCAAAATGCTGCATGTCAAAATGCATGCTGCAAAGCAGACATTCACAAGCCTTATGGTGATAAACGAAAGATTGTCCTCTTCTATTTGTCCCAACATTCTATACGACAATAAAGATATTTCACTATGGCCTTTGGAGGCCAACTTTACCTATTCGACTATGCTCTCCTACCTTAGGTACCAGATCCTGATTTCCTTTGAGAGAGTCTGGAACCTAGGGAAATGCTCTCTTTTCTTGGTGATATTTTTGGCAATTGTTGATTTGGCGATATTTGAAAATTCTTAGCAGTTTGTTCCTTTCCGGTTTGAATTTGACATAGATCCCTCCAAATTACCCTTGTTTCCTTATGTGAAATAGAAACTAGAATTCATCTGTGCTCTCTGTAAATGTTAAACAACTTAACTAACATTTTTATTTTTATTCCAGAGCTGCGAAGAATTTCAACATCCCGGCCAAGAAAAAGACCCGTAAATCTGGATCACATTATCAAAAACAGCAGTACGAACTGTCGAGGGAAGATGAAGACGACAAACAAATATTTTCCACTGATTTCTGTCGATGTCTCAACCGAAGCCCTGCTGCTAATCCTCCTGGTCTTTTCAAATATATGGGCAGGAGAGTGGATGGAAAGGTATTAGTCTTTTTAGTACTTCTCATATTTTACTGCACTCCTAACGCTTTAGTTATACTGAGAGCCGGTATTGGGGTCCCAGGAACAATCCATGAAAAACAAAATGGATGAATACCGAATCAAGAAAAACAAGAGTTGGAAAATATTTACGAATGATGAATCATGACAATTCTTTAAAGAGTTTTTGAATAAGATACTCGAGACACAAAGAATGAAAAATCCCTATCACGCTGCATGAAAATATCCATACCTCTATAATACGCATTTCTCTACTGCAAGTCATGCCAGAAGACTCGAAAGGCTTCAGTGATGTAATGATTTATTTATTCATCCCTTCCTCTAAATGTAGCTAGCCTATATCAATTTAAAAAACTGTTAATAGATAATTTCAAAGCACAATTCTGTTCATTTATTAAGCATCAACCCAGATGCAATATGCGATGAAACTGATAATGATGAACAACAAAACTTATAGGATCACCACTTTTCAAACACAGCATTGAAAAATGAACCTTTGTGTTTGAAAATGAACAACGAAGAGGAGCTCTCTAATTAGACGGGAAATCGAGAATGAGTTCCCAATAAAACGCAAAGAATCTAAAATGTAATGTTACCTATAAGGAAATGGTCGAGCTTGTCGAATGTACGATACAGGCTACCCTAGATTATTTGGACTTATATTTGCAGTTTGATCATTCAGTCATAACGTTTCAAATTTGAATGTAAATAAATCAAAAAAATCATTGTGACTATGTTAACTTTGTCTTGATTTTTAAGTAATATTTGAGGAACCATTTATGGGTGCCATTATCCACAGTTTATTGCATTAACGTTCAAATTGTTCCAGCTTTTCTATTAGCTAGTGGAAAGAAATTGATTCTTCCTGATACATAAATTTGATTCAAAAATGTTTGGAGCTTACTTTTTCCATGAAAAAATGTCTTTATATGTTTAAAAGCAGTGATGGTTCACCAAAGGGAGTAAAATGTTTTAGTTTCATTTAAGTTTGTATCCCCTTATTCATTAATCGAACGAATACCCGATAAATTATCGTCCCAAATTCGTTAAGAAATCGTCCAGCTTTTAGATATCGTTGCCAAACTTTGGTAATGGCTTCTTGTTCGCTGTTAATCGTTTTAATTCGTCTCAAATTCGTCCTAAATCGTACCGTATTCGTGGCGAATCGTCCAAACTTGGTTCTATATCCTTTCAACTGTTGTAAAAAGGTATCAATCGTCTCTATTCAAAACGAATGTCTGTGGGTGCTTTCTGAACTCTTTCGGTGAAGTGTACCTCTAAACTTTTGGCTTTTTCGAAGAGAATTCGGAGCACACTCCTTTCGCTTATATTATCCATTATACCCGGACCTAATCTTTTTTAATCAGTGTGTACATTTACTGATCTTTTTTTGATGTTGTAGGTCAAAATAATGCTACGTATCGCTGCCAGCCCGTCAGACAACGGTAGCTCTGTGCCATTTTTACGCGTTGATCAAAGAAGAAAACAAGTGACATTGCCAGAACCGAAGGAAGTCACAGAGAATTCAATGAAAGCATTGGGCTTCACCCCATCTGCCCCCAAATTATTTGGCTTCGATGCTATTTTTGAATCATCAGCCTCAAAGGTAGGTAATCAATGGAGAGACTTTTGGCTTTACAATATATATAGAGAGAGAGCCCTGTTCAATATTTCACTACCATACATAAGAACATGAGAACTAGAGTGTAGTGCATTAGAGTATTGATCTAGATTATTCTAGAATCGAGAATCTCTATTCATTCACAATTATTTAAAGGCCTTGAGCAAATAAGCCTCAACAAAAAACTAGTTTTACGAGTTTGAATCTCTTCAATCCAGATTTTATTGGTTCCCTTATTTGGGGGCGTCGTTTCATGATATATGTTAGGTGGGGCTGACTAGATCTTTGATCTGTCCCTTCATGTGATTGTTTTGTCTTCCTTATTTCAATAAGCATACAGTCAGTAAGAAACCAGGACTTGATTTGCAAAAATATACATAAATCAGATGTCTAATCCCAAAAATAGTTGACTTTAGTTAGTGAATTACAACTTTCCTGAAAATGCTTAACCTCAATAGGCCTGAAGTGCCATTCCTAAAAATCTTAAATGTTCAGATGATACGAAAGAATTTTAGTCATAGATTTTAAAATACCCTTTAATTAGTACCGAACTTTCTGACGTAGTACAACTCTTATAAGTGCCGGACACAAAGCTTTAGTAGTTATTATGTTTCATGTTTCGGATTTTCCTAGCCATCTATAAACATTTCTAGAGCTCAGTCATACCAAGTCAGACCTCTTTGGTTCAAGTCTTTCTCGGGTGGGGTTATTTCGTACTTATTATTTTAATTCAGAACCATTTTGACTCTCTCTTCATGTTACGCCCTTTTGAAAATAAAGTTTTGAGCTATGCATCAGGTTATGATAATATTGACGAATGCTGAACGATTTTTTATCTTTTTCTAGACTGAAATTTGTTCAGCTGCATTGCTCGATGTTCTTCACGCAGTAATCAATGGAGGAGATGGATGTCTGATTGTTTATGGAGCGAATGGACTTGGTAAGGTTATCTATTCTTTCATTAGTTGGATTGAATTTCATAGATCTGATTCGTAGATAAGATTCTGATTGCAAGAACATCCTACATTATGTTTATAGAGTGCATTTTGAGTTCTCCTTCGAGCTGGAGCTGAAATATATGATTTAAACGTAACAAAGAATGATTGTTGGTGTTGTGTTCAATTATGCTAGAAATGCTTGCCAAGTCCTTGGAAAATGGAAAATATTTCCTTATGATACCTTTGTGGGCCTCTCAAAAACTTTTCAAATATATCAAGAATTTTATTTTAAATTTCTTATATAATTATTCTATGTTCTTTTAACCGAGTGATTGAGCTAGTTTCTGTTTAACTTACTGTACTAGCTTGACCAAGGCCAGGCCATCTTTTCAGCAGGGGCATGGTATCATACACCGCATCACTACCTATTGTTGTAATAGGTTCTAGTCTGTTTTTTCACCCATTTTCCAATTATCCACTAAAATGAGTTCACCAGAAGTGAAATTAGGTTTACTTTGACCTTACGCAAAAGAACTATTGAAACAGCTGAAGCTAACAAGTGATTAAACCTTTTCAAACTTTCATACTTAATCTTAGCACACCCAGTATCCCATTTTCCAAATAAAATCATCTGGTGAAAACACCCTTTCTGAAATTTATCTATTTCCCTATCATTGGACCGTGTTAAGTGATCGACCCTCACACTGGCGTCAAACTTTCTGAGTGATATATGCTATCTTTCTCTTTGTTTGCATTTTTGGCTGAGTAATAAGAACAGGATCGTTTTCAATTGATAGATAGTGAATTCTTCTTACAGAATTCGAGAAAAATATTGACAGAAAATGGTTTTCGATCTATAGATATACACATCCTAGCTAAAAGGTCACTCCAGTTTATGGTAAAACTTTTATTGAAAAGATTGAAACTCGCAATCTACGAGTATTAGCAAATAAAGAGATTACTGTTCATCTCATTTATAGATTTCTGAAGGCCTCTTTAAAAGTTTTGAGTCTAGCTGTATTACCAAATGTAAATATTTTGGTTCTCTTTGGGATAAAAGCAAAGCATAGACTATTTAAGGGTGTTCGATTTGCATGATAGAAAAAAAATTCAAAACGGTTTTTATTTGAGTGTAAATGATTCGAGTCGGCTTATATACGTTTCAAATTCGTTTCGAAATCTTTTGGGATATCCTCATGAGAAAGCATAGCTTTAAAGGAATTCCAACACATCATATTTGTGAATATGCTTCAAAAAATCTATAAACAAATTTGAAACTCTTTCTATTCAGGTGTAAGTGATACAAATCGTTTGGAATCGTTTCAAAATCGGTTAGGATATCATTTTGGGGAAAGTTGAGCTGTAAGGGATCGTCCATAGTTTTTCGTTGTGGATTCTCTACCCAAAATTATTAAAAACAAACATAAACAGAAAGACATGTTAACCACAAAGCTCGTTCATTCAGCAGAAGCTTTTCAATTTATATATGATTATCAATATGACAATAATACGCTCATCAGTATGATTATTATTAATGAATTGAAAAGCTTCTGTAGAGGATACGAATCGTTCAAAATCGTTTTGAATTATTTTGAAATAGTTCTTTGTTTTTGTTACCAGGAAAAACAGACACAATGATTGGAAAAGATAGCAACGCACAGTCACTTGGTGTTATTCCATGTGCGATTTCCTGGCTTTACAACCTTATAGACGACAGTAAACAGAGGTGAGCATTCAACAAGCTTTTTGTGCGGCAAAAGGCTTTACTATGATTATACCAAGCATACCAGTCAATAAATTGATATAATATACGATTGCTTTCTTCTATTACATATCGAGATAATTTGTGAGGATGAAAATGACCCGAGTAGGATTTTCCAAATCCTGCTTCTCCTCAAGTCTATTAATGTACATTATCGTTCACTATGGCAGATGTAATAGCGAATGAAATGGCCATATTTTGATTTTTAGACATTTTTAGGTCTATGTTTATTGCTCCAAGTCTAGTATTCGAGGCTGGTTGAGGCATATTAGAAGTTTTGTAGCCCACTTGCAAGAATTTATGTTCCCCGTATTGGACCATGTCTTTTGAATTTTTATCATATTTCTTTTATGGCTATATTCTCGTCTAACTCAGCTGTGATCCCCGACCCCAACCAAGCCCTGTGGGGGGCCAGAATGCTAGTTCAACCACGTAAATATGGCAAACAATCGGTGAGCTTTTGACTGCACTAAGCCGATGATTGCCGAAGAATAGCCCTAGTAGTTATCATGCTTTGTTATTTTTCTTATATCTTATTTTGATTCTAATGAGATATTGTTATTTTAGGACTGGTGCTCGTTTTTCTGTCCGTGTTTCTGGTGTCGAGATCGTTGGCCGGTCGGAAAACCTCAAGGATTTACTCTCTGAGCAGGCTTCTTGTAAGTAACTAGTTATCTATAGGATTTTGATGTTACATTACTTTAGATAGTTGTCTGTAATATCAAACATATTTCAAATTTATCGTAGTTTATTCCTATATAATCCCTATCCCGTGACCCTATCAGGAAGTTGGGCTTTGTTCAATACCCACCCTGAGCAGCCTCCAAGGACCTGGACAGAGCATATACCTCCCGAGGACAAAGGCCAGTGCCTGGAGAAAGGAAAAGGGATTTCCAGCCCCCTATAACCACCACAAATTAGGAAATACTCCCAGGTCCCTGGCTCTCAAGCCATGCTGCCCATTACTGCCTGATCAAAACGAGCCTTTAAGGTTGGTGACCATGCACACGTCCCACCGCGGAAAAGAAATGCGGTGAGAACTGAGGGGACAGCGGAAATATTACCAGGAGGAAATAAAAAACAAGAAAGATTAGGCAAAATTAACTAACTAGCTAAACAGAGCTCCTATTTACTATCTATCTTACGGCCATTCCCAGGGCAGGGAGGGAGGGAATTTCGACAGGTTGCCACCAAGCTTGTAGAGTGGTCTGATTCAGGGCAACGCCTTGTGCTTATGTGCCTACGAACCCCAACTGCTGACCATTGTTGAAACAGCAAGCATGCACTCTCTGACAATGGCAATCAACAATAGCGTGCCCGGGTGATTAACCTCGGTTCAAACTTGACGTTTAACCGTCAATAAAGATAGTGAGTGTGTAATCTTGATTTTTGAATTTATGAATTTCTGATTCATTAGGTGGAAGTAGTACAAGTAGCAATGGAACATCGCCTGGAGTTTATCTGAGAGAGGATCCAGTTGGTGGAGTTCAGGTAATAATTTTATCATTGCTTTGAGCTTGAATTTACAATCTGTTTGTATGAGCGTGAAGGCATGACTGATTTTCAACTAGAGATTACATACCGCCATTGCGAATAGAATTGTGTACTTGACAGAGTGTCACCTTTCTGTTCGTTCTTAAATCCTGTACTGTTGCTTGATAAGTTCTTCAAGAGTGACCAATGAAACAAACAATTCTGTTTACGATACCGGTTTTGTCATCTTATCAATAGATGTGAAGGTAGGAGATTTTGTACTGCTTTTCCCCTAGTCCTCTACTCATAACGCTAGAATTTGAAGATTTGGAATCAATTTTGATATACTGTACAGCATGTTCATGGTCTGTTGTATTTTTGTTTCGTTCTCTTCTTGACGGGATTGTCAGCATTGCTATTATGGTGCTAAAATCTCTTTTGGACGTACAGCTCCGTTGATTTACAGACAAAATTTGTGGTAGTTAATCATTGTTTCACCATCCTAAAACTTTTTCTTAGATTTTAAAGCTATGTACCGATCTCTGTATTCTAGCTATCGAATTTGAGTGAGCTTCGAGCTCCAACTGCTGACAAAGCTTCATTCTTTTTGGATGCTGCATTGGCTGCCAGAACCACTGTTCCTGTTACTTGCAAAGGTATCCCTTGATTTCTAATCCTATGCCTGGTGCTGATGCTACTATAAGTAGTTTTATTTTATTTAAATTTATTTCAACAGGGCCTAAATTAAATTCAAAAATATTTAACTTATTATAAGAGCGAAAAGCGATAAACCAAGAAATCTGTAGGTTTGCTAACCTTAAGATACATCCTGAAAAAATTGGAAATGCTAAGATATCATTTGGTGTTCGACACTACGCCTACAACAACATTTAGTTGTCGATATTTTCATTTTTTCGCTGTCTAAGATCACACTTCGCTGTCTAAGATCAAACGCTTGTAATAGCTTTTGGTGCTGCTGAATCAATGAATTTGCTGAATGGATTGAAATCTTTCTCTTAGAGTCACTAGACATATCGGAACACCAAGGCAGTCACATGATCTATACACTTCACGTCTACCAATACAGAATCGATAAAACTGGTCGTGGAGGAGGTTAGAACTTTCATATTTTCAATTCTGTTATTTTGATTTGCTTTGCCCATTCTTGTATCAAGCTCTATTTGTAAGTTATAAGCTGCATAAAGAAACCAGGTCCAATTTCCCCTTCTTCTTCTTACTAGCAATTATGGTCACCCTTTTTGGATTAGAGCTTTATGAAAAGTTGTCAGGACAAGCCTCACTCAAATATAGGCTTGTATTATCTAAATAGCTAGAAACACGAGGTTACTTTAGATCAACTTATAGCAACAACTACAAGAATAATACAAACCCAGCTTTAAACGTAGTTTACCATGTATTACTGAGTACTACTGTAGTGCTGAGTTCTCAACATCAATTAGAAACCTAACAGTCTGAAATTAAACGATCCTTTCTGTTACTTCTAGTTCATGGTGGTCGCTCAAGACTTCATTTAATTGACCTCTCAGCATGGCCTAAGAATGCTTTCAAGGATGGTGTCTATCACTCTGCGCCTGCGCAGATCGCACTTGGCAGAATCGTTCTATCCATGTTGAACGGAACAAAACAAGTCTCTTACAAGTAAATATCATTTTTTGCATTAATAGTAAAACCCATACATTAGAAAATTTCTTTTGAGAACCTCTACCACTGTGTAAGCCATTCATCATCATCATCAATCATTATCAATTTATGTAAAATATATAGTAAATTATTCAGAGTGCATGGATGAAGTATTTTATATTATGGAATAAAGGTTAATGTTATGGTTTTAGTAAGAGCAAACCTAGTCTTTATCTCCACGAACATTATGTGCTTGGTTAGATGCAGGGACTTTAGAGATTGTACTGTTGTACTAGATCTAAAACCTTTCGTTGCTTATTTAAAACATGCCCATTTTTGTTTACTCATGACTGTGTACTAAAGCTTTTAAATACTTTATTCCAGGGACAGCAAAATTGCGCGTTTACTCAAAGACTCGATTGGTAGCCCTACATGCAGAACGACAATAATAAACCACGTTTCTCCCGAAGAAGACAGATATGCCGAAACTTTAGCAACACTGGAGATGGCCTCTAAGATTAGCCGATCAAGAAGGAGGAAAAACAAGGTTGGCTATTTGATATTTCTAGTAGAATTCAGTTAAACATTAGTCGATAAGATGCTTGCTAGTTTCCATGTACCAAGGCAACTTCTCTAGCTCCAGGTTTTGCGCAAACTATTTAATCAAGATAATTTGTGAGAATGAAAATGACCCGAGTAGGACTCTCGATTGATTTTCCAAATCCTTCTTCTCCTCAAGCAAACTATTTAACTCGGTTACTTGATCTAAGTGATGTAAGAATGAAGCAATATATTATATAAACTATAATGGCAAATTATTTTCAAAAAGAGTGTGGTTATGGATATAGTGTTATTAAGCACACTATTGCTGACTATTAGTTTAAGATTAATTGAGGATAGACGGTTCTCGAACATGGGAGAAGATTAGCATCCAACACTTTGAGAGGTTGCTGCAACTACAAGAGAAGCCTTTTTGTACCTGACTACGGTTGATCAACTTAAATAGTCATGTTCCAAATAACTGAGTTTCTCTCGTTTCTGTTCCAGTATTGCAGTGCCAGCTCTTCAGGTGGTGATAGTTCCTGTGATGAATCAGGCAGGCTTAGTCGCCGTCTACCTCGTCCACCAGCAATCCGCACGTGTGGAATCGACGTTGCTCCAAAAGTTGAGCCAAACGCATCAGACTACACATCAAGTGCTGGAGAAGAATCATGTGACACTGTCATCTATGTTGGCCCGAACGGGAGGATAAGTGACCAGGACCTGACAGATAATGAAAGCCCCCCGATGAATGGCAGTTTGTCAGTGGAAGAATTCATGTTGTCTGATATCGAAAGTGTAGAGAGGCCCTCGTCTCCTCGATTTGGGCCGAAGAGTCCATTGAAAGTGTCTAAGATTTCCTCTACAGTGGACGAAGCAAGTAATTTCATTATGTCAGATTGTGATGATGTCGAGCGACCCTCGTCTCCTCGATTCGGGCCTAAGCGCCTGTTAAATAACAATTCTTCTATTATCGAAGAAAAAAACAGTAATTTAAATATTTCAGATTGTGACGACATTGAAGGACCCTCGACTCCACGACTTCTCCCTAAAGATAGAATGACTAACGACTCCCTTACAACGGAGAAAGACAACAGTATGTCTGACTGTGAGGAAATTAAACTATCAGCCTCTTTTCCTATCGGTCCAAGAAGAACGTCTCTCCCTAGATCTAAATCACCGATCATTAAGGATATCAAGAAAGTTAATCCAGAAGTTTGTCAAACGTCAGCTCAATCTGAATCTAAAACCAGCAAAGCTGAGACTTCTGCATTCATCATGTCTGATTGTGAGGATGGCGAACGGTCCTCCTCGCCTTGCTTTGGACCAAGAATTCATCGTGGCTTGACGTCAGAGTACTCGGAGAATGAACAGAATAGTATGATACGAAATGCATCTCATGAAAGAATCGAGGATGAAATGCCTATATTAGCTGATGAAGAAATTGAGAAGGGGGTGAATTCTACTGGTCCCGAATCCCAGGCCAGATCGAACTTTATTGACCACTTATCGAGTATTGTTGACGATTATAAAGAAACGACCGAAGATCATATCGAAATTAGTGCTGAACCGAAATCGACTTTTGATAAATCGCAATTAGAAGTTGAATTAGAGAGTTCGAAAGCTGAGGTGTTGGAAATTTCGAACGAAGAAGTGATTTATGAAGAATTAAGTTCCAAAGATGAAGGAGTCATCGAAGTATTTGTTGATGAAAATTCTGCAGATTCCGAGAAAGAAGGAATGCATGACAAATCTATTGAAACGACTGAACGACCAGCCAAACTTAGGCCTATTTTGACGAATGAGACTAAACGCAAGATCTTGACGGAAATAATTTTAAGAACACGGCCGAGAGCTGATTATTTCAAGCACGAGCCTGATGAAGAGGATTATCGGTATTTGCATATGGAGCCTGTGACCGAGAAAGAGTTGCGCAGGTCTGAGAAAAGGATCAAGAAGCTACTGAAAGGAGGTGTCCTTGATTTGAGCCGCTTGCGTAAGAAGGAACCCGCGAGTAACGATACGAATTATATGTCTGAATGTGAAACGACGGAGACGCCGCGCGTGAAAGAGTCCAGCGGATATTCATCTGCGCCTGAAACTGAGAATCGCCGCAGAAGGCTTCAGAAATTAATGACACAGACTATAGACGCAGTTGATAACAACAATCAGGATGAATACCCGTCCAATACTGACGCAAACCCCATCAAACGGGCCATATCTCCAGAAAAACGACTAAGTGCCGAGGAAACTCGAAGCATTCTGAAGGAATTCGTCGCGAAGAAGATGGTTGAGCGAGTGTCATCTTCTGAGAGTGCATCGACACCTACTTCTCCTAAAACTACTAGCATTGATCTTGTCAACCGTGACGAAATGTGCATTCCCTCGGCCGTTGCCAAGGTGAAATATATCCCGATAGGCAAAGCGAACATCACTAGTACTAAATTGTGCCGAGGTAGCTACAGCAGTATACCATCAACCGAAACGAGCTGCTCGAGTCCTCCAGCATCGGATCGCGTCTCGCTGGATAGTAGTTATGAAAAGGCAGAGACCATCAGCATGGCTTCGTATGCTGATAGCGAAGACCGATATGCAAGTGCCCCAGAGAGCCCTTCCTGTGATGGAAGTGTCAGACGGCGAAGAAGCCCAATCAAGATACATTATAGATGGTCCACGGTGTTCGAAGAAGATGAAAAGTCCAAGAACTGCAGCGAAAAACCTTTGTATTCATCAGCAAAAGCCAACCTAAAAGATCTAAAGAAAAAGAAGCTTAAAAAATGCGAGGAAGAAGCCAAACCATGCGTTGGAAAGTCTCCGAAAACCAAGTCGAAGTTTGGTGGAAAATCACCAAAACTCGAGCAAAGAAGTATTGACAATGCGAAGAAGATCGACTTGAATGCTAAGTCCCCGAAAAAGAACGATGTGAATAAATTAGAGCAGGGTGGAGTTGGGAATAGTTGTCATTCTGTCAGTGAATGCAGCGAAATGAGTGAAAGCAGTGGAATTGCAAGTAATGACAATTCGAGTCTATCGCAGCAAAGCGTACAAGGAAGTCCCATGGCATCCTTACGCCTTGAACTTGAGATCCAAACCCAGTCACCTGTTTCGCCCAGCCGAAGTCGCAAATGGTTTTTCAGGTATGTCTAATTTCCTTTTACCTGTCTACGAATTTTCATTACGAACTAGAACGATTTACACTGAATTGGAGACGATTTTTGATAATATTTAGCTACGATTTTGAATATTTTGGAAGATTATGGAGGTATTTGAATCGCTTTGCAACAAACATGTAATGATTTTCAACAAATATTAAACAAGTATCAACAAATATGATACGATTATCAACGAATATGGAACGATTTTCAACGAATATAAAACGATTTTCAACGAATATGAAACGATTTTCAAAGAATATGAAACGATTCTCAACGAATATGAAACGATTATCAACGATAATGAAACGTTTTGGAACGACGATTTGCAAGCTAAAACTTTTGTTGTGATTCAGATTGTAGTTAATATGTGTTGATTCACTTTGATGGTACCCTGTCAATTCTTAGCTCTATCAAAGTATTAGCTCCACCAGGACAAAATCATATCTATTAATGGGTTAAGGGAACCAGCCCTTGCTGATTTGGCTATGATAATCGAATCATGTATTTTCGAAATCATTCTTTCTAACTATCTAGGTTTTATGGGCTTATATGTGGGCCTTTGCTTTACCATCTCACTCTTTCTTACATACTTTCGATCAATCATTCTTGTTAAACTATATGTCACCAGTCAACCATTTTTCTACCTTAAGTCGGCGTTCGAGATCAAGTGGTTATGTCAGCGATGGAAACATTACGGATTCATCAAGGGCGTCATCTCGATCAAGAAGATTTTTCGGTTCAAAATCAAGTAAGATTTTTATATCTTTTCATTATGATATGAAACAATATTTTTGTATTAACATTTCAACTGGTTCAGGCTGTGGTTCTCAAATTGGGAGTCTTTTAGCAGAAGTAGTCTACAAGAATTAATTGCACTCAAGAGTATCCTTGATTTGCCGTATAGCCATTTTGATTTTCTATCTTTTCTAACCTACTTTAAAGGAATACGTGAAGATGACGAATATTCATTACTTTCGAGATGTATCTTGAGTGGTGAGGGGAATTATAACACTAATTAACATCCACCACAAGACTAAGAAATATCCTTTCACACTAATAAATACCCCTCACACTAGTCAGAGATATCCCTCCACACTACTGAACATTCCCCACACTACTTACTCAGAGATATTTTTCCACAATCCAGTACACACCCCTATACTACTAGAAATACGTTATTAGGAAGATTTTAGATTGATCATTGTACAATATGGTTATCACTGCCTCTTAAAGCAAGATCTACCTGAGTTTTGTCTTCTAGGACGTCAATACAGATAACTCGTGTCTTTCCCTGTCATATGCTATTCTAATCACGCTTGTTATGTCTTCTTAGCTGTTTAAGTATTGACTTGAACCTTCTTATAATTTATAGAACTTTCAACTGGACACAGCAGTGGTTATGAGAGCATGCGCACTGACGGAGGTATAAGTAACGTTTCTGGTGCAGAAAGTGCGTGTGAAATGGATGGGTCAGGAAAACGAAGAAAGAAGCGATTCTTAGGTGAGTTCCGTTTTTAAATTATAGTTTTTAGAAGGCGATGCTTTGGAGGCACAGAGTGCCCAGTATATTATTTTGCTAATTTTTTAACCTAGAAGGTCATGGTTGAATAACTATGCGAAAACATTTATTCCAATAACTTCACAATCTCTGAAAATCATATCTATTCTGCAGCAAAGCGCTTCAGATATTTTTGTAATCGTTTACGAATTTTTTTAATCGTTGTAAAATTTTTCAAGTTGTTGCAAGTTGTATCAAAATCGTTGTGAGGTTGTTCATGAACTTTTTAAATCGCTGTAAACTCCTATGAAATCGTTCCGAATATTTTTGAAATCGTTGGCAATCATTCGCAAAATATTCCAATCGTTGTTGAGTTCCATGAAATCTTCTATAGCATTCAAACAATCTTTTTGAAATCGTTCACGAATTTTTTAATCATAATAAAATCCTATGAAGTCGTTAGTAATATTTGTCAAAACTGTTCAATTGTCAACGATATTTCATGGACGTTGCCTTCATAGATGACATAGATTATAATGAATTTCTCCATGATTTAGGCTTTCGACGACGCTCCATGTCAGATCTGTCAAAAAAGGGTCGACCAAATCGGTCTTATTGGATAGACAACCCGGCAAGTGACGAAGAACATGTCGAATACAAAGTCTATCAAATCGAAGATATCGAAAGTCGAATCACATCTCCTTCGTCAGTCAAATCTAACGTAAGTATCAACTCGTATCTTACTTTCTTTGAGATAAGGTGGTCTCGTATGCTTTTGGTCCCCTTATGCTAAAAGGTCCACAGTATAAGACTGCATAACAAAGTAAGACCATGCATAGTGTCCCCTATAGTCCATAGCGGTGGACACATTAGCCTAGGTATTTTAACGTATGCGACACGGTTCAGGAGCAAAATGCATGATTTAACGATGTGAAGGCGCTTACCATAGTAGGTACATTTTATGCATACAAATCAAATAACAAATTCAAACCGAATCTTTTTGCCTTATCCTAACCACAGCACCAACCACAAATATGGTTACTGTTTGATTAAGGTTAGAATTAGTTGCAGGGTTTGACTGAAGATTAGGGTTATAATTTAGGTTAGGGGTAGAGTGAGAATAAGGGTTAGAGCTTGGTTCTGGATCCACCCCTGCAATAAGTTAAGGGACTGTTTTTGATGTACCATTATCCTCTTTTCAGAATAAAGGATTGCAGAAAAACTCCAAGCTACTAGAAATTCACCGTAAAAAAGTGAGTGAGCTGCACAAACAAAAGTCAGAGTTGGAAACTGAACTTGACAGAGCCATGAACCGACTCATGATGGACAAAGAACAATACAAGGTTAAAGGTAGTTTTATATTTGTAATAAGAGTGAAATTATGATATTGGTGCGTGTCCTATGCAGGTGCAGTTGTGTGCTCTCATAACCCAGTTGTTTGTACCATCTTTCCCACTGTCACTTGGAATAAAGGCCCAGCCATTGTAAGGCTAGCGCGTTGAACAGCTCACTCGATATTCGTTCAGTTTTCGTACGAGTCAATACAATCTTATTCGTACCAACACATCCTTGATGTTGTTAGAAAATGAAATCAAACGGCAAAAATGTGAGTCACTTCTCATGGACATTTATCAGAACTTTTGTTTTGTTAATTTGAAGAAAAATCTTAAAAATTGCGTCTGAGACCGATGGAAACCGCGAGAATTTACAAGAATCTGTAAACCGTCAGTCTTAAGGCATTCTTTGATCAGTACCAAGCTTGAGGATGGGAGAAAAATCGGAAACATAGCGAAACAAAATAACTAATAAAGCTTTGCCTTTAACACACAATAGAGGTGAATTATTGGTGTAGTGAGTATGGTAGGTATAATGATTTGTTGGGTTTCGTTTTCATTCTCTTTCTCATGTACCACTCTGATTCGTTGTGCATGAGTGATTGTGCGAACTAATTTGAATACTTTGTTCTTTCAGACTCAGAAAACCTGGACGCAAATCATCCGTGGTATGCCAACGAGCTTGAGAGAGAGGTTGGTCTCTTTCAAAGGAGGCTGCGGGTCTTGAAAGCGCATTTAGAGGTAATTACATGTTTTGACAAGAAGAAAATTAGACGAACAACAAACATTTGAAAACGCAACTTGTAAATATATATGTATTGTTCTTCTGTTATTTTTAGAAGAGTTTGTTTAATCTTAACAGCTTTGTTTGCCACATGCAATCTATTACTTATCCAGTCATGGCCAGGAACTTGAAGATTCAATTTCTATAATGCTCGAATATCGCCCTAATCATCGATAAGCATCAGGGGTCCCTTTTATGGGGTGTCCCTTTTCTTTAGATATTGTCAACTAATATTTGAATAAAGAATAACGTAATCTCCTCGAGAGGAACAAAATTTTGTAGAGAGAAACAAATCTTTTTGATATTTTTGGTATTTGAATAAATTCGAACGGGTAAATGTTGGCGTGAAGTTTTCTCTCAATTATTTGAAGGAGTAGCTTTTATCGTAGAATGTTGTTCACAAAATGTCAACCAATCTCTTTTCTTACTCGATGTAACTAGCCTTGCTGAATTGCAATGCAAAGCTGTGAAGTATTAATGTTGCTTGTATGTTATTGTAACTTTATTGTCTATTTAGAAACTTAACTTGACTTAAATATATAAAGACTAAGAAACGATAGATAATTACATCATTTAGTGATCAAGTAATTTATAATGTGAGTTCTGTAATAAACTTCTCGTCTTGTATAATTAACTTCTTGTTCAAAGGGTTTTGGGTTCGAGTCGCCCAAAGCTTCATGTTGAAATTTATATGATTAACTATATTCCAACCTACATTTTCCATTGAGAATGACCCTTGGAAAGTGTAGGTCGAAATATAGTTAGTTACATAAATATCAACACGAAGCTTCTGGTGTTCTTTTCATTTTTAAACTTCTCGCCCGAACTAAATTTTTTGCTGACACAAACCAACACTTTACGAAGATAGTAAACGTGTTTGCTTATCAACTATCAACAATGAATCAAAATAATGAATGTCATGAAATAGAGGAAAACAAGTCAGCGTTTGGAATTCTGAAAATTAAGAAAGACCCAAGTATCATATAAGGTTATTCCAAGTATCATATTAATATTATTTTTACATCTGTTCTCAATTGGAAAGTGAATGACTTGTCGAATGGATGAAGAGTGTGCAACGCAATCTTTTGGCAATTTTTGTTCTTCTTCTTAATCTTCAAATTCAAAATACAAAATTTTGCGACAACGCTTTGCTTCACGAGAACTAAATCTCTACATCTCAAGAGGCAAAAGCTGCATACTCTGTTGAGTCAAGTGATCTGTCAAGTGACCATCATGCTTTTTCTAATTTTTAGTTGTTTTGCTGATTATATGTGTTCCCTAGTGGTATTTTGTGCGTTTTATGGCGATTTTGTGTTTTCTGAGCTTTTACAGATAATATTGCTTTCTGAATGGATCTAAAGCTTATTTAGAACCATCTATTTTTGGCCAATATCCACTAAAAATTTATTACAAAACGTGTTGTAATAATAAACCCCGTACACTCTTTTTTCTTTACTTGTTTATCTTATAAGAACACTTGATTTTAATTTCAGCCTATCCGTTCCCTATTTTTGAAGTGATTTTTACCGATGTATCACCCCCTACCTTCTCAAAAATCTCTATAAACCCTTTGTCAACTTTTGAGCTTTTCAGGCTCATGCCAAGATCCTAAGCTTCGTTATTCCAAGGTCTGCAAATTAGCCCAAATCAAAGTGTTCCGAGAACGAGGGTTTCAAGGTGGCTTCCTCGCTCGAGGGTCTTCTTTCTCTTGCGGTCTGACAAACACGAGGGTTTCAGACATTTTGCAGTGCCTGGTCGACCGTTTGGCTATCCAAAATGGCCTTGTGGTAAGCCTTGTGGTAAGTATTGATTTGTTATGTTTTCCTATTTTACGCCATATAGAATGGGAGGAGGGGGATAATCTGGGTCAGTTTTGCTGTTATTTCTCTATCTAGGCCATCAATGCCAGGAAGGGCCTGTAACGTTACACTTTTTTTTGTAAGAACACGAAGCCTCCAATTTTACCAAAATTTATGAACAGGCGAAGAAACAAACTGAAGTTGGCCATGTTTAGCTCAGCACAATAGTTTAAGAAACAGACCCTGAGGCAGTGGGGGGATAGGGGGACATTTACCCCCCCCCCTCAATTATCCTAAAATTCAATTGTTCACAGCATGGTCCCTAGCCTTCCTATTGTTTTTGAACAATGGTTGCCCCTCCCCCTAATCATTTTTCCTAAGCTATGGTGCTGAGAAATAACTATACGCCGAGTTCAAATTAAAGTCTATTTTCAAAATTGAGGCACAAAT
This sequence comes from Pelagia noctiluca, assembly GCA_963924455.1. Taxonomy (NCBI): domain Eukaryota; kingdom Metazoa; phylum Cnidaria; class Scyphozoa; order Semaeostomeae; family Pelagiidae; genus Pelagia; species Pelagia noctiluca. The sequence continues at coordinate 7,220,860 of OZ004331.1, read as the reverse complement.
AGGGGGCAATGGGGGCTTGGGAAAAGGGGGCTCGTGATCATCATAAAAGACGCAAAATTTAATACAAAATTGCCGCACAAGATATAATAAGATATTATAAGTTTGAGGTGCGCCGAGTTCTTGAATTTTTAAAAAGGGGTTAATTCTTGAGGATAAAATTTGCAAACCTACCAAGGCTAATTTCAGCTCTGCTGAAAATCATTGAGAACAAAGCTAACTTTGAATGCTCAACTTTCAGAAATATTTCAGAACTCACATCAACCCAAAGTCATGAAACCCAAAAAAATTTAGGGGGATTACCTTCACTCTTATGCAGTTCTATAGAAGAATTGGCATGAATCAAAATAGTATTTGGTAAGTCGTAAGAAAAAGGCCTTCTAAGTAGCATCAATGAAATGAAGGAAATAGTCTCCTTTTAGTGAACGAACAAGAAGGTACATTAGAATAAGAGTCCTGTATTGTAATTACCTCAGCCTTAGCACATTGCTGTGCACACTCCGCTTTTACTGGTGGTGTTTGTGACCATCGGCATATCGATGAGCAAAACTAGGACTCCCCTACCCCTGCTGAAAAAGGACCCTGGCCTTTTGAAGACTAGCTTGTCAAACATAAACTTGCTTACTCAAGCACAGGGAAAAGAGGAAATAAAGGAAATAATTTCAAGCTTGCAATGCTACTTCAACCAGATTACCTTTTATAATTCTATAAATATGCAAGGATCCCTACCTACTTATTTCTGGTGATTCTCTTTTTCCCTAGCTCATCGAATTTTGGTATTTCATTGATGGGTGAATATACCAATGGTGTGCTGCCAAGTGCTGGTAGGAACCTACTAACAGCAGAAGAAGTTGGAAAACAAAGTCATCTACCCTCCATGGAAGATGTGTTAAGGTAATAGGCTAAAATATTACCATAATTATATCAGCTATACTGTTCCCCACTCTTTGATATGGCACCAAAATAGTAATTTTCCCTTACAAGTAATGACATTTAACAACATCAGCAATAATCATCAAAAGGGGTTATTCCTTCAAAATTAACCAAACTTTGAAAAACATCCTGTGGTTTTTGGTCAGAAATGAATAAGGCTATAATAACCTTAGAAAATGCATAAAATGTACTAATAATTTCTCTCATAATCATAGTAAAGCATAAAGGTTAGCCCATGGTTTTTTGGTCAAAATTTCCACACAAAAAATGGGGAGCATTGCAATTGCAATGCTTGTCTAAATTAGGAGAGTCGGGCAGTGTGGGGTTTCATATTTCATTCGCATGCTATGACCTAGCAGATAGAACAATACCTCTAGACCTTTGACTTGGTGCATTGCATGTTAGCTAACTAACCAATAGCTTTTATGTATTTTAATCCCCTAGGTAATCCCTATCTTTGTACATGTGGCACTCCTTATTTTGCTCAGTCTGGAGGTCTTGTGCTATCTGCAAGGCAGCTATTTTCGCAGCACGCAATACATATTTTGCGTCCACCCGCCCTCCCTACCTCAATTTTTTGCTTATTCGCTGATTCGCAAGGGAGGATTTGCTATTATTAAACGTTTTGTACTCGCTGATACGCTGATACGCTTAACCTCAATGGAGGATTTTCTATTAAATATGTAAAACTGAATACTTGTATGTTTTAGTATTTGTACTGTAATGTAGTGTAATGTAGTGTATTGTTAGTATAATGTGTTTGTTTTTGTGATGAAATATTTTACCCCATACTGGAGTCTTTCTTGGCTTTCCTAGTTTAGGCTTGGAAAGAGAATTTTAATCCTCTCAGTACTGTTCAGAGAGCAAGAATAGCCTATGACAGCTTTATAAAACACTTGAAATCATTAAAAACATTTTTTCAAAATCAACAAAGAATTTGAAAAAGCATGATCCTTATCCAAACGAACTTTTCGAACTTCCACCAACATGATTGGTTCCAAATAGGCTTTTAATCCACTCAGGACAGTTCAGGGAGCATTATCAGGCATTATATAAAACGCATAAAATCACCAAAAAATATTCCTTCAAAATCAGCCAAAAATTGGGAAAAACCCTGATGGATTTTGAAAAGCCCATGGATTTTGTTGGAAATTGGCCCAAAATAAATTGTTCTAAATAGGCTTCTAATCCACCCAGGACAGTTCAGGGAGCAAGATTAGGCTGTGATAGCCCGTAAAAAGGCACAAAATCACCAAAACATATTCCTTCAAAATCAGCCAAAAATTGGAAAAAAACCCTGATGGTTAGCCCATGGTTTTTGTTGGAAATTGGCCCAAAATAAATTGTTCTAAATTGGTGTCTAATCCACTCAGGACAGTCCAGGGAGCGAGATTAGGCTGTGATAGCCCGTAAAAAGGCACAAAATCACCAAAACATATTCCTTCAAAATCAGCCACAAATTGGAAAAAAACCCGGATGGTTAGCCCATGGTTTTTGTTGGAAATTGGCCCAAAATAAATTGTTCTAAATAGGTGTCTAATCCACTCAGGACAGTCCAGGGAGCAAGATTAGGCTGTGATAGCCCGTAAAAAGGCACAAAATCACCAAAACATATTCCTTCAAAATCAGCCACAAATTGGAAAAAAACCCGGATGGTTAGCCCATGGTTTTTGTTGGAAATTGGCCCAAAATAAATTGTTCTAAATAGGTGTCTAATCCACTCAGGACAGTCCAGGGAGCAAGATTAGGCTGTGATAGCCCGCAAAAAGGCATAAAATCACCAAAAAATATTCCTTCAAAATCAGCCAAAAATAGGAAAAAAACCCTGATGTGAAAAAAGCCCATGGTTGTTGTTTGAAATTGACCCAATATAAATAGTTTTAAATAGGTGTCTAATCCACTCAGGACAGTCCAGGGAGCGAGATTAGGCTGTGATAGCCCGCAAAAAGGCATAAAATCACCAAAACATATTCCTTCAAAATCACCCACAAATTGGAAAAAACCCCTGATGGTTAGCCCATGGTTTTTGTTGGAAATTGGCCCAAAATAAAATAAATTGTTCTAAATAGGTGTCTAATCCACTCAGGACAGTCCAGGGAGCGAGATTAGGCTGTGATAGCCCGCAAAAAGGCATAAAATCACCAAAACATATTCCTTCAAAATCAGCCACAAATTGGAAAAAACCCCTGATGGTTAGCCCGCATGGTTTTTGTTGGAAATTGGCCCAAAATAAATTGTTCTAAATAGGTGTCTAATCCACTCAGGACAGTCCAGGGAGCAAGATTAGGCTGTGATAGCCCGCAAAAAGGCATAAAATCACCAAAACATATTCCTTCAAAATCACCCACAAATTGGAAAAAACCCCTGATGGTTAGCCCATGGTTTTTGTTGGAAATTGGCCCAAAATAAATTGTTCTAAATTGGTGTCTAATCCACTCAGGACAGTCCAGGGAGCGAGATTAGGCTGTGATAGCCCGCAAAAAGGCATAAAATCACCAAAACATATTCCTTCAAAATCAGCCACAAATTGGAAAAAACCCCTGATGGTTAGCCCATGGTTTTTGTTGGAAATTGGCCCAAAATAAATTGTTCTAAATAGGTGTCTAATGCACTCAGGACAGTCCAGGGAGCAAGATTAGGCTGTGATAGCCCGCAAAAAGGCATAAAATCACCAAAACATATTCCTTCAAAATCAGCCACAAATTGGAAAAAACCCCTGATGGTTAGCCCATGGTTTTTGTTGGAAATTGGCCCAAAATAAATTGTTCTAAATTGGTGTCTAATCCACTCAGGACAGTCCAGGGAGCGAGATTAGGCTGTGATAGCCCGCAAAAAGGCATAAAATCACCAAAACATATTCCTTCAAAATCAGCCACAAATTGGAAAAAACCCCTGATGGTTAGCCCATGGTTTTTGTTGGAAATTGGCCCAAAATAAATTGTTCTAAATTGGTGTCTAATCCACTCAGGACAGTCCAGGGAGCAAGATTAGACTGTGATAGCCCGCAAAAAGGCATAAAATCACCAAAAAATATTCCTTCAAAATCAGCCACAAATTGGAAAAAACCCTGATGGTTAGCCCATGGTTTTTGTTGGAAATTGGCCCAAAATAAATTGTTCTAAATAGGTGTCTAATCCACTCAGGACAGTCCAGGGAGCAAGATTAGACTGTGATAGCCCGCAAAAAGGCATAAAATCGCCAAAAAATATTCCTTCAAAATCAGCCACAAATTGGAAAAAAACCCTGATGGTTAGCCCATGGTTTTTGCTGGAAATAGGCCCAAAATAAATTGTTCTAAATAGGTGTCTAATCCACTCAGGACAGTCCAGGGAGCAAGATTAGACTGTGATAGCCCGCAAAAAGGCATGAAATCACCAAAAAATATTCCTTCAAAATCAGCCACAAATTGGAAAAAAGCCCTGATGGTTAGCCCATGGTTTTTGTTGGAAATTGGCCCAAAATAAATTGTTCTAAATAGGGGTCTAATCCACTCAGGACAGTCCAGGGAGCAAGATTAGGCTGTGATAGCCCGTAAAAAGGCACAAAATCACCAAAACATATTCCTTCAAAATCAGCCACAAATTGGAAAAAAACCCGGATGGTTAGCCCATGGTTTTTGTTGGAAATTGGCCCAAAATAAATTGTTCTAAATAGGTGTCTAATCCACTCAGGACAGTCCAGGGAGCAAGATTAGGCTGTGATAGCCCGCAAAAAGGCATAAAATCACCAAAAAATATTCCTTCAAAATCAGCCAAAAATAGGAAAAAAACCCTGATGTGAAAAAAGCCCATGGTTGTTGTTTGAAATTGACCCAATATAAATAGTTTTAAATAGGTGTCTAATCCACTCAGGACAGTCCAGGGAGCGAGATTAGGCTGTGATAGCCCGCAAAAAGGCATAAAATCACCAAAACATATTCCTTCAAAATCACCCACAAATTGGAAAAAACCCCTGATGGTTAGCCCATGGTTTTTGTTGGAAATTGGCCCAAAATAAAATAAATTGTTCTAAATAGGTGTCTAATCCACTCAGGACAGTCCAGGGAGCGAGATTAGGCTGTGATAGCCCGCAAAAAGGCATAAAATCACCAAAACATATTCCTTCAAAATCAGCCACAAATTGGAAAAAACCCCTGATGGTTAGCCCGCATGGTTTTTGTTGGAAATTGGCCCAAAATAAATTGTTCTAAATAGGTGTCTAATCCACTCAGGACAGTCCAGGGAGCAAGATTAGGCTGTGATAGCCCGCAAAAAGGCATAAAATCACCAAAACATATTCCTTCAAAATCACCCACAAATTGGAAAAAACCCCTGATGGTTAGCCCATGGTTTTTGTTGGAAATTGGCCCAAAATAAATTGTTCTAAATTGGTGTCTAATCCACTCAGGACAGTCCAGGGAGCGAGATTAGGCTGTGATAGCCCGCAAAAAGGCATAAAATCACCAAAACATATTCCTTCAAAATCAGCCACAAATTGGAAAAAACCCCTGATGGTTAGCCCATGGTTTTTGTTGGAAATTGGCCCAAAATAAATTGTTCTAAATAGGTGTCTAATGCACTCAGGACAGTCCAGGGAGCAAGATTAGGCTGTGATAGCCCGCAAAAAGGCATAAAATCACCAAAACATATTCCTTCAAAATCAGCCACAAATTGGAAAAAACCCCTGATGGTTAGCCCATGGTTTTTGTTGGAAATTGGCCCAAAATAAATTGTTCTAAATTGGTGTCTAATCCACTCAGGACAGTCCAGGGAGCGAGATTAGGCTGTGATAGCCCGCAAAAAGGCATAAAATCACCAAAACATATTCCTTCAAAATCAGCCACAAATTGGAAAAAACCCCTGATGGTTAGCCCATGGTTTTTGTTGGAAATTGGCCCAAAATAAATTGTTCTAAATTGGTGTCTAATCCACTCAGGACAGTCCAGGGAGCAAGATTAGACTGTGATAGCCCGCAAAAAGGCATAAAATCACCAAAAAATATTCCTTCAAAATCAGCCACAAATTGGAAAAAACCCTGATGGTTAGCCCATGGTTTTTGTTGGAAATTGGCCCAAAATAAATTGTTCTAAATAGGTGTCTAATCCACTCAGGACAGTCCAGGGAGCAAGATTAGACTGTGATAGCCCGCAAAAAGGCATAAAATCGCCAAAAAATATTCCTTCAAAATCAGCCACAAATTGGAAAAAAACCCTGATGGTTAGCCCATGGTTTTTGCTGGAAATAGGCCCAAAATAAATTGTTCTAAATAGGTGTCTAATCCACTCAGGACAGTCCAGGGAGCAAGATTAGACTGTGATAGCCCGCAAAAAGGCATGAAATCACCAAAAAATATTCCTTCAAAATCAGCCACAAATTGGAAAAAAGCCCTGATGGTTAGCCCATGGTTTTTGTTGGAAATTGGCCCAAAATAAATTGTTCTAAATAGGGGTCTAATCCACTCAGGATAGTCCAGGGAGCAAGATTAGACTGTGATAGCCCGCAAAAAGGCATAAAATCGCCAAAAAATATTCCTTCAAAATCAGCCAAAAATAGGAAAAAAACCCTGATGGTTAGCCCATGGTTGTTGTTCGAAATTGACCCAATATAAATAGTTTTAAATAGGCTTCTAATCCACACAGGACGGTTCAAGAGAGCAATATTAGGCTGTAATAGCCCTAAAATAGGCATAAAATCACCAAAAAATATTCCTTTGTGGCCAAGTGCCTAAGTGGATTAGGCCGAGGGCTGTATTTATAGGACCCCAGTTCGAGCCTTCGAAGGTAAGACTTTTGATTTCTAATATTTATGATGTTAGGTGAGAATGTTACAAAAGTAATATCTCCCTCACAAAGAAAGCTTTGATGACCAAGTGGTCTAATCTAAGGGCTTTAGTTACCAAGATAGTATTTAGATTCCTCTAAATGCAAGACTTGTGATTTGATTTCTTACACTGATAATGTTTAGTGAAAATGATACAAAAGTAATACCTACTTCATAAACAAGGCTGGTATGGTTAAGATGATTTGGTCGAGGGCTGTAATTTTACCGACCATAGTTCGATTCCTCGTAAGGTAAGACTTTTGATTTCTAAGATTGATAATGTTTGTTACAAATGATACAAAAGTAATACCTCTCCGATTAAGAAAGCTCTGGTGGCTGAGTGTACTAAGTCGTGGGCTGTAGCTGTTCAGACCATAGTTCGACTCTTCGAAAGGTAAGGCTTTTGATTTCTAAGATTGATAATGTTTGTTAGAAATGACACAAAAGTAAAACCTGTCTCATTAAGGATGCTCGGGTGGCTGAGTGGACTAAGCCATGGACTTCAGATGTTTGGACCGTTGTTCGACTCTTCGAAAGTTAAGGCTTTTGATTTCTAAGATTGATAATGTTTGTTAGAAATGACACAAAAGTAAAACCTGTCTCATTAAGGATGCTCGGGTGGCTGAGTGGACTAAGCCATGGACTTCAGATGTTTGGATCGTAGTTCGACTCCTCGTAAGGTAAGACTTTTGATTTCTAAGATTGATCATGTTTGTTAGAAATGACACAAAAGTAAAACCTGTCACATTAAGGATGCTCGGGTGGCTGAGTGGACTAAGCCATGGACTTCAGATGTTTGGACCGTAGTTCGACTCTTCGAAAGGTAAGGCTTTTGATTTCTAAGATTGATAATGTTTGTTAGAAATGACACAAAAGTAAAACCTGTCTCATTAAGGATGCTCGGGTGGCTGAGTGGACTAAGCCATGGACTTCAGATGTTTGGACCGTAGTTCGACTCCTCGTAGGGTAAGACTTTTGATTCCTAAACTCTCAATCAAAAATGATATCAACTTCAATACTGTCCTGCTGGCGGCAGGGATGGCCGAGTGGATAAGTCACTCGAACAGTGATCGAAGAGTCGTGGGATCGAAACCAGCAGTCGGAAGGTAAGGTAAGTCGGAAGAAAAGGCGAGTCGGGGAAGGAGGAGAAAAGGTAAGTCGAAGAAGGGGAGTCGGAGAAAAGGTAAGTCGAAGAAGGGGAGTCGTAGAAAAGGTAAGTCGAAGAAGGGGAGTCGTAGAAAAGGTAAGTCGAAGAAGGGGAGTCGTAGAAGAAGGAGAAAAGGTAAGTCGAAGAAGGGGAGTCGGAGAAGAAGGGGAAAAGGCGAGTCGAAGATGGGGAGCCGGGAAAGAGACGAAGAAGGGAAGTTGGGAGAAAAGGTGAGTAAGAGTAGTAAATTATTATTGATGTTGATTAAAGTTCATGCAAAGATTAAAATTCTTTTTCTCTATCTCTGTTCTGCTTTTTCTCCTCCTTTGCCTCACCTATTCTTCCGACTCTGCTTCAACTGCTTCAACTCACCTTTCCTTCCACCTTACCCTTTCTTCCGACTTACCTTCATTTCTTCTTCTCCGACTCGCCTTTTCTTCCGACTGCTGGTTTCGATCCCACGACCTTTCGCTCACTGTTCGAGTGACTTATCCACTCGGCCATCCCTGCCGCCGATAGAAGAGGTATTGAAGTTGATATCATTTTTGATTGAGAGTTTAGGAATCAAAAGTCTTACCTTACGAGGAGTCGAACTACGGTCCGAACATCTGAAGTCCATGGCTTAGTCCACTCAGCCACCCGAGCATCCTTAATGAGACAGGTTTTACTTTTGTGTCATTTCTAACAAACATGATCAATCTTAGAAATCAAAAGTCTTACCTTACGAGGAGTCGAACTACGATCCAAATATCTGAAGTCCATGGCTTAGTCCACTCAGCCACCCGAGCATCCTTAATGAGATAGGTTTTACTTTTGTGTCATTTCTAACAAACATTATCAATCTTAGAAATCAAAAGTTTTACCTTACGAGGAGTCGAACTATGGTCTGAACATCTACAACCCATGGCTTAGTCCACTCGGCCACCCGAGCTTTCTTAATGAGATAGGTTTTACTTTTGTATCATTTTTACCAAACATTATCAATCTTAGAAATCAAAAGTGTTACCTTACGAGGAGTCGAACTACGGTCTGAACATCTACAACCCATGGCTTTGTCCACTCGGCCATCAAAGCTTTCTTGAGACAGGTTTTTCCTTTGTATCATTTTTACCAAACATTATTAATCTTAGAAATAAAAAGTGTTACCTTACGAGGAGTCGAACTACATTCTGAACGTCTACAACCCATGGCTTTGTCCACTCGGCCATCAAAGCTTTCTTAATAAACAAGTCATTACTTTTGTGTCATTTTTACTAAACACTATCCATCTTAGAAATCAAAAGTCTTACTTTACGATGGATCGGCCTACTTCACTACCAGAGCTTTTTTAAGATGGAGGTATCACTTTTGTATAATTTTTACCAAATATCAATCAACAATAAAACACAAGCACTAAAATTTTCCTTTAAAATCACATCTCCTTCCAAGTGAAAACACTATCATTGTCATATCTCTTCAAAGTAAATTCACTGTCATTTTTCTTTAAAAGGAAGTTTCCTTTAAATTGTCGTTGGAGCAGGGCCCCAAAAGGGCTAGAACAAACTGAAGCAAACCAAATTGTTATAACAACTCGTAACCTGATAGGAATTTCCTTTGTACAAAAACGAATCTAATTATTTACAATCTAGCTAACTAAAAGCGTTTCTCTGGATATGATGAAAATGCAACAATATATCTTCTAAAACATAAATTAAAAACATAATTAAATACCGGGTAGGCCTAACGTCAAGTTAAAGTGCCACAAGGGCTTCTCTGTCACCACCTATTTGAATATTGTAAGCTTTTGTTGTCAAGTCCTGTGCGTGTTCGTTTTTGGGCCAACGTTCGCAAATCTACCAGAAAGAAGAAACATATGAAAATACAATGAGTTACGATTAAGTAAAGAGACTACCATTGAAGCAAAGGGGCGTACACAGAGGATGACATTTATCGGGCAGGCAGGTCTCTAAGAAAATAACTATTTTATCAACAAAATATATTTTAAGTTTTAAAGAATTTTTTACGTGTTTCCAGCGATACATTTTCCACAAAAATTGTCAATTACAAGATAACTCAGAAGGGAGAACGCATGTGTCTTGATGAAATAGTTTGGTTCAAGCCAGTTACCCACAAAGTTGCAGGTGTTTCCTACGTTGTTGGTTAAAGGGACATCATCATAATCAATATAATATCTTCTGTATCTGTTCGCACTGATCAATAAAAGTTTCCTGGGTTGCTAATTGCAAAACAATAGCCTTATCTATTAGGTGGAATAATCAACATGAAAATAAGACTCAAGAAAGATGGTATAGCAATAAGAAATGAAAAGATAAGGTAAAAGTAACATACCGACTTAGCTTAAACAGAGGTTTATCATCAGTTGTCTGTGTGGCATTCTGTTTTGTCCTAGAAGTGCAATAATAATTTGAAAGCATAAAGATATGTATATAATGGTTGAAATAGCATTAGAATTCTAGTATTGCCGATGATATAATAACCGTGTCTACTGCTGAAACTTTTTTTCATACAAGAAACACCTTTCTAAGAAACTTAAGCCTCAGAGTTGACTTTAAATTTTTTGAAAAATCAGAAAATAGATCTACATTTGTAAAATTACATGTAGAGAATAAAAGAACATAACGAGAAAGGCATTCTTTTAAATTTTCTTTAGGGATGGGTTGACCAATTTTTTTGAAAAGAAAGTCTGGAAATAAGGAACTCTGAGGCTCAACCTAAAGTTAAGGTTTCCTATATCAAAAAAAACGTAATTATATGCCCACAAGGCAGGAAGGGGAACTTCCATACTATCCTATTGAATGGTTGTAAGGTTGCTTTCGAAAATGTGCATGAAAAACTGACCTAAAATACTTATCAATCAATAACAGGGCTAGTGTATAAAGATATAAGGTGGAAATAGGAACTTTGCAGCGTAAGGGTCTTATCCGCGAAGAGGGCCAGAAGCAGGTTTGGTAGCACACTACATGATAATAGCCTTTATACAGTTAGTAAGGCCATGGTTAAAGAAACAACATGAAAGTACCTGTAAGGCTCATTTTCTCGGAAGAACAATAGGAGAACAAAAATCATTGTAAACAATGGTACTCGATATAAAAAACAAGTTTCCTCGCAGGGCCTCATATGTAAGACAAAGATATAAAGAGGTATATCTTTCCCAATGTTTCGGAATAGAGAAAAAGTGCACTATGACATTTTAAGTTGATCATGAAAATTAGCTATTTAATATTGTTTGCCATGAATTACCTCAATTTTGATTCTCCCTCTGAAAAATCTTCCTTTTCCATGCTCTTTTTCTGCAAAAAGAGTGTACAAAATGCAATAGATTCTGTTACTGGTGACCATGGCCCAAGCACATACCTATATCACACCGGCGTAAATGAAGCTGTTAAGGTAGCTTGATGCAAACTTTTTACATCCCTACCTTTCTACGTTCTACATTTTTCTTTTTCTCTCCTTGTTCATCAATCCAATCATTCTGGTACTTCATACTGAGCAGCTGTCCAATGTTGCTTCCCTGCTTTGACTTTATCTGATTAATCGTTGGTCTGTAACAAGATAGGAGGTATGGTTAAAGTCAGCTAAGAGGAAACTATGGACTCTACAGCTACAACTACATACCTATGGAAGGGAGGTATTATGCTGTGGGTAATAGGAAGGGAGAGGGGAGAAGCCCTAAAATTCTGTGAAAAAAGGGATGAAGGAGAGAGAAACTACAAATTCCCCATTGAAGAATGAAGAGAATGCAATTTTTCAACCAGGAAAAGCAGAGAATACCACACCTGAAGAAGGGGAAGGGGATTTCGACCTATGTTTCACCTTCCTATACAATAGTTGAGTATTCATCATTGTCTTAGATGGTAATGAGTTAAATCTCTGGTTAAGTCATATTGAATACTTTCTAAATGGTTAGCAAAACTTCTCTAAGCTGGGTTGAGGGTAAGAATTGAGATTAGGAATCAAGAAACTAGTGATATACCTTTAAAAACACGATTGAAAGAGAAATATCACGGTCAAAGTCACTTTGAAGCTCCAAAAAAGCAAAAATGTCAGGATCTTTGTAGCACAACAAGGGAAATGGCTCTGTCACTTTTCATGACTAAAGCCCTTAACCTTCAAACTTCGAAATTCATGATTGCATAGAACCCCTGATTTGTTATGAAGTTATGATGCAATATGTCACGTAAAAACTGCTAGCTTACATTTCAGGTAGTTTGAAGTTCTGTTCACTTTCTTTTTTGATCTTTATCCTTGTTTTTGATGGATATTTTGTATTCTTTGTCAAAGTAGGCAATTTTGTTGGACTTGATTTCGCTCTTCTGCTATCTTCTTCAGCCTCTCTAAGAAAAGAAGAAAAACATTGAAATATATGTGCATTGATAACTTCAGTAGTATTTCAGATGACATCTAATTCAAGACAAATGTTCTAGATTATACAAAGAGTCTCCCACTTAATCTAATAGCAATTTGAGGCAAAACTAAGGTTTGTGGAAATCACTTGACCTTTGGTTTTTGATATTCAAAATACAAGTTTGATGTAAAACTTGAAATTATCTGTGACACAATGCCATCAAGCATAACTAAAATCAAGCATGATATTTAGAACGCAATTAGAAACCCATTGATATATGGCTTCTTTAATGATGATAATGGCTAAATATCATTACTCTTAATCATACCTTTTCCAAATAGACATATCATCGAACCCCAGAAGAGATCGTTTTTCTTTTGAAGGATGGAAGTCTTCTTGCTGGTATCTTTTGTATTCATCATGCACATACCACTCTGGATAAGCTGATTTGTAAGAAGTGCTGGAAATTAAAAGTCGCAAAATCACATCAACCATCACTGATGTATGAATGTACTGTACATCCTCAGATATCAGATCTGTTTACTCAACACCTTGAACAGGCTTAACGGAAATTTATGGCCCATTTGCAAAAGGCCATTTAGAGCAATTAAGTTGGCACTGGAGAAGTGCATGATATAATTAACTTACAGCTTTAGCTCTAGTTGTGATCAGAAATTCAGCTACATAAAGTTTAGGAGCCTATAGAAGAACATTTCAGCATGTGTCTTATTCTGAAGAATCCCTTGGAAAGTTATGTTAATTCCAAATCCTCAAACTACCCTAAAACAATTTGCCTTTCAACTGCTCCACTCTTAGGAGTGTCACAATCATCCTTTTAGTCTGCAAAAAAAATTTCTCTGATATTTCAGTAGGTCAAATTTACAAACCTTTTTCCCTGTTCCTCTTGCTCGTCTCTCGGAGTATCATGATCAAACCAATCAACTCTAGGATATCCAACCCCTCCATCTGAAGAAGGCTTGTGTTCTCTGTAGATGAATAGATCTAGAAATGAATAAAGAATAAATTCGTTATGATGCTATTAAAAATCAATATTGTCATTACCATATATACAGCAATAAGTTCTATTAGGCCCCAGGGGGCTTTTTTGATTTTTGAGGTTCTTGAGGGGGGGGCTTATTAGAGAGGGTTTGGAGAAGAAATTCTTCACTCTCTTAGCAAACATAATTGAAAATCAAAGTACCAAGGTCACAACAAGGGCCTATCAAAACTCAGATATTAGTTGATTGACTATGCACTGTCTTTTATGGGGGTGGGGTACATTTTTTCCAAACACTAAAATAGGCTCCTTTTCAAGCAAGCCAACCTGAAATTTCTATGCAAGACTGGCCCTGGATAACTTGCACAGAAAATCTAAAAAAATTTTCATTGTGATGAGTTATAGGCACTGTATTTTTCAGCCACCCATTAAGAACACTGGGGCGCTTGTGATTTTAAATTTAATTATAATACAATTAAACATATATGTAAGTCCTAAAGTAATTGTCATGACAAAACCAAGGCAACACCAGTTTATGACCAGGTGAATGTTGAATTGAAATTCTCTTTGTTCAACCACTAATGCTTGGTAGATTATTATTTGAGAACAAGTGATTTGGAAAATCAATTGGAAATAATCGTGAGAATGAAATGACCGGTTTACGGTACTAGCCTGATCGATTTTTCTGAATCCTTATTTTTCTTAAGCTTATTTCTCAAACCTATCCACTGACTGTGGAGCTGAGAAAGTCTGTTGAATGTGGGAAAGTTAACACCCTTTGGTAGGCCCTGTGTAGTTGTAACCGAAGCTGGACAGATATTTGTCTCTATATTTGGTGAGTGGTGATGCAGTTTCTGTGATCGACATGACTTTGGTTTGTTAATTGAATCTGAGCACCGTAGCTTGGGAAAATTATTTGGGGGCAACCATTATTCAAGAACAATAGAAAGACTAGGGACCATGCTTTGAACAATTGGATTTTAGGATTTTTGGAGGGGCAAATGCCCCCCTGCACCCCCTACCCTACTGGCCTGAATCTGGTGCTCATTTGATAGAGTGATTGAGGCACAGCCTCAAAAGACATGAGTTTGAAACTGACCCTGGTTATTTACATATGAATTGTTCTGACTAAGCCATATCCAAAGTCACAGGGAAAGCATACCTTTACGTCCTCCTGCCTTTGCAAGCTTGACGTATTTGGAGTCGGTATCTCTAATCCATTTTCTTCGTAGATGAATATCTTCTGACAGATCTACTGGTCCATTCTCATGATTTCCAAGCCCTGGGATCTGGGACGCGGGCAGGACATCAGCAAATTTCACGCTTTTCTCTTCTTTTCTTGGGGCATGATAAAACCAATCTTAAAAAAGATAGATATCATGAATATTGCTGCTTTAAAAACAAGTCTGCTAATTATGTGGCAATGAACTACTGCTTTTGTTATTGTGTGGCAAGCAACAATAAATAAAAAATTTAGCTTCTTTCTCTTTATTTGATAAAGGTCTGCCAGGTCATCTTGATGAATATCTGCAATTGCATATGCCAATAAAACCAAGAATATAGCTTTCTCTTATGTTTGGTTTTATCACACTGAAATATAGGTTTTAAGTTTACACAGTAGTCTATTGGAATCTTCATGAATTGGCTACGGTGGAAGATTCAGCTGAAAGTGTTGGTTCAATTGATGATAATTCTGGAGAAAAGCAGGTTTTTCAAGGGAAAAAAGGGCAAAATTTATTTATTGGATGATGAAAATAGAGAATTTTTGGGAATTTCTAAATTTTCAGGATTATACATCGAGAAACAGGATTAGCACTAATTTTTTTCGGGACAACAGGACCAGCCATCCTCTCTCGTACCCCCCTTTATAGACCTCCACGTCCACGTGAAATCATTCTGTTGCTTGGCCTAAAACATCGATATTCTTCCATCCCTTCATCAGTGCATAATAATTACTCACTCTATGAATACTACTGACTTAATATCATTTAGCAATTTGTAAAATATAAAGTGTAACTCAACCTAAAACAAACTAACCTTGCCCAGAAACCCTGTTGTTCATATTGCAATACAGACAGTCTAAGAGATGTCCTTTATTTAGAGAAGTTTCAAATGCAACTGCCACCACCAAGTCTCTTCAAAATCAACAGCTTGTATATGCAAATCCGAAATTGTCGTGCGTGTCTGATAATCCACCACTATTTCCCTTATTATTTCTACTTAATAACTTGATAATCAGCAGGAATAAATGACCTTTATGATAACTCAAAACAACCAACTGCGAAATCACGTAGCAAAGATCGAAACAAGTAAACAAATGATAGAGAGGTTACATCGCTTTAGTTGCTATGGGGACATAAACACTGGACGTGACCTGGGTCATTGGGCGCCGAGTTGAGATTCAGTGCTGCAGAGATAGTGATACAGTAATGATTGATAGTTGATAGGCACATACGCTTACTATCTTCGCAAGGTATGGGTTTATGTGCTAGGCACAAAGGGACCACTGAATAGGTAGACTAATCGAGCAGTGCGGCCCAAGTACTTCCTCTCGATGTGACCACACCTAGTGATTCCTTTTGCCTGGAATTACAGAGAGCTGGCTAATTCTCTCCTCACACTTAATGACAGGTCTGAAGGTGGTTTGGAACCCGGGACCCTTCGAACAAGGTTCAAGTGATCTAACTGCTCGACCATCCCCGCTATAAAACACGAGAAATCGAGTCCATTATAAATATAGAACAATGAAAATCAATAGCATTCCGAGTTATACTGCCTTGATAGAATTGAATTATGACGTTTTATTAAAGAAGCTAGTATTATCAATCAAATGACATCAGAATCAAAATCTTGTGGATCAAACTTAAATTTATTTCTCTTACAGTATTGTTCATTTGCTACAATGTGAGTGACATCAGTACAGACGAGTGAGGTCCTAGTGTTAATTTGCGTCTGCGGAAGGCATTGACTGCTGAATTGCTTAATCGTGAAGTTGCTTGTCAGAAAAATGTGAAACTGGAAGGTCAGGTAAGGACACTTTGTTGTTTCTTATTGCTTAAAAAGCTCAAACATACTAAAACAACTAAATCAGTCCAGTTAGTACCTATACCAAGAAGAGTCCAGTACGCCCGTAGCCTTGCAATAAATCAACAACATCAACAATTAACAAATCCATCGTTCTCAGTATAGTGCTAGTTAGTGATTTTCCCAAGCTGCGGCGATAAAAATGTAAGCAAAGTTCAAAACAGCCTAAGTGCATTGCTACAAAATGCACTTTATCAATGTTCCGTCCGAGGTCAAACTTTTTTACCGTTTTTTTGCAATGAACAACTGGACCAGCCCTTAAAGTTGCTTACAAATTTTGCGATTTCAGCCCAAAAATTGCTTAAGAGTTGCTTAAAAGTTTTGAAAAAGGAAACTATAGACATTCCCCTGTACCCTAAACCGTTTAAAATGATGGTGTAAATGCAAGAAAGGCTTTAGAACATCAAATTTGCTTCTCTAACAATGAAACACTATGTAAAGAAACAAGGTTATGCACTTTCAGCATACTTGCTTTCGTGCTTAGTTTCTTGATGCATTTCATGGAACCTTGGGGCTGCTTATTGTTTTGCTTCATCCAGTACTGGAGTACTGGTTGCTTATTGGCGAGTTGCTTATTAAAAAAGAAAAGTTTATTAGGAAATAAGGTAGTGAGACCGAAAAGGCCAGTAAAAACGTAGTTTCATATGAAGACGTTTCAAGTAATTCTCTATAGCTCATTACCTCGACATTCCATCAAACATGGTAACATCAATTTTCTTCTTCTTCTTCTCAACAATGCTACCAATTCATTATTACTCCGTGAATTAGCTTTCAAAATTTGCGAGATTTATTCAGTAGGCCTAATTTGAAATAACACGTCAGAAATGAGATTTCTAACATTTGAGATGAACAACATCGATATCTCCCAAGGGAATTCAAAAAGCGTGAAAAGTGAATTATCCATTGATGCAGAGAATAGAAAACAAAGCAAATCTGACGTTGCCGTCCTAGCAGCCTAAACTCCCTAATGTTTTTATCATGCATTTCAGTAGAACCGTAAAGAGTGTGACAAGAGCCCCCTGAATTCCTATTCGTCCCAATAGGCCACTTTCACATTCGTGTAGAGTCTTTTCAAATCTATCTTCATACAGATTTAGCCTCGACATGATGTGCAGCTAAATCCCAAAGCATGCATTGATCTTGAGTTCGCAAAGCTTTTCAATGCATAAAATCAATGTCTGCTTTGAGATTTCACTACACAACATTTCAGAGCCAACGTTGAGCTGTGATGAGTGTGAAAGGGGTCTATTATTGTGCGAAAGTTACTAGAATTTACAATGCAGACGACTTATGATGACGTAAGTTTATATTTCTGCTAAAGTATAAACCGGCAGTGCGTAAAATTAATAAAAAAATTGTTTGTATAATTACCTCCAAATCTAACGATGCAGCTTATTGATAATGCAATTACTTAATTAATTACTTTTAGGGAAAAATTATATCTAATTCGGAAAATTTATAAAGAGAAACGGGCAACAAGTTAGGAAAGGGAAGTAATTCGAAAATATTGCTTAAAAGGAAAGGACAGAAAGCTTTCCTGTCTATCAAGGCGTCAAAGAAAAAGACAAGAATTCAACTTTGAATTCCCTCTTTCAAAAGTTGAAATGTTACTTCCTTCATTATGATTAATGAAGATTAATTACAGCATTTTGGATACAATGTTATAGCATAACATTGAAGCAACCATAGCTCAATATGATAAGTATTTTTGAAGTTGCAGCGAAGTTGCAGGACATCACCGTGACAAAGCTTTTATTTCGACGATATACGGCATGGATACAAGTTGTTTACTTCATTGTTAAATTGTCGAAAATGTGCAATCAAAAAAGAAATGAAATCAATTGCCACTTACAAATATGCAATTTAGTAATTATTATACAACTATAAAATGATTTAAATACTAAAAAATTCAAATTAAGTTAAATATTACCTGCTATAGAATTGCAGAAGTTGAGCGAATTTTCTGTAGACTTTGAATTCGACCTTTTTGGCCAGAAACAGACCAGTGACAGGTAAAGGCAATGTTATCATTTTTGAAGCTTTATGGTTAGTTTGACTAGTCAAAATTTTCCAGAAATTATCCCGTTAGCATGAAAATGTATTTTGAAAGAAACGGAACACAAAAGTCTTCTTCCAACACCCATGCTGCAAAAAACTAACCGGTCGGTTCTGACCTCTTATTGAGCTTTCCTTGAGTTCAAAACGAGATCAGCTTTACCAATCAATTAATAATACATTACTAATTAAATGTTCTTCTTATTAATATTAATCTTTATTGCAGAATTTAAAAATCTATCAATCTACTAGGCCTATTTTTGTACAAGTAGCAAAGTTCCAAAGTTTATTTACATTATATGACAAATTCTAAGGAATAAAATCTTTTTGCTGTGCCTTGGCCAATATAGCAAAGTTAAGCGTAGTTTTTAAAAAGCAATGAAGTGATGGTCTTTTTTAGTTTTATTTTCTTCCAATGCAGTGCTTTCACTCCTCGTTGTTGTCATCATCATCATCATCATCTTCACTTGATTCAGGTGATTCGTAGGGAGACTGGAGAAATGTGCGAAGGACAGCTGATGCTCGCACTTCCTCAAGCTTATCCTTTGAAATAAATGTAAGAATATCATGTGCCTTGCTTTGTATCATAAAACAAGGTATACACTCTTAAGTTCCGAAAAGGGGGAAACAAATAAAAGGGAAGTTGGGTATTCTTTAAAAACTTTAAAAACAGTAGCAACAAGTAAATGGAGGGGTTCAAGATTTTTCGTGTCAGGCCTAAAACCCAGGGGCATCAGTAATTTGTGTCTATTGATCATTCTTGGAGTTATGCTTGTTTCGTTATTTTTTCGACGCATCAATTTTTGAGTAAGAGATGTGGAACGAAAACCTTGCTGTATTGTGCTTTACAGGTTTAAACCGCGAATGACCTATAGAACAACTAAACTAAAAAAAAGTCAACTAAATATTTCAACATGAAGAAGTTTTAAACTTACCTGCTCTTTCAGTGTCTCAGACAGATCAAGCAATGCATCTTTATCAATAGCAGACTTCTCTCGTGTCTTTCCAAACGATTCCTACAAAAATATTTGTCACGCATACTCTACAAATCACTTAAGATTTCAGTTTTGAACCATAGTTGACCATAGTTATGAAAGTGCAAAAATCGTTTATTTGTCACTGAATTTTAATGGTTATGTGATCTAGTCCAAATGTTTCTTTTCAATGCTTGTGTGATATTTTCTAGTTGGAAATCAATTCTATTAGGGTATTTCACTAAATAATCTGATACTCAATATTTTGGCTCATTTCTATATATTCTCTAAATTTAATAATACGAGAGCCTAACGATCTAAGTTTGTAAAGATAAATTCAAAAATAAACTATGCTTGTGTAAACATTTCGATATTCATCTTCATCAGTAACTGTTCTAACAATGATCAAATTTACACAGCTTTCTCTAAATTTACACAGTTGCGAGACAAATCTGATACTTACTGTAGGATAGATAAATAATCGAAAGGGTATATCTACATAATTTTCACTATGCCATTAGATGCAATTAGTAATTAGGCTCCGAATATGCTGTTAACATCCTGAATCATTGTAGAAAGGCTAAGGAGAATTAGGCTGGATTTTTAAGCCTGGGGGGGGGACTTCCTTATAGTAAGTGTCGGGGGGTCAAACACAGCTTTTAACCCCCCAAAAATGTACTAACTGCCAAAGAGTAAGAAGATTGGTTTACTGAGATTCAAGGCACAAGTAACATCTACTTTTCTTGTGCAGGTCCATTATTTCATAAGTATTTGCCTGAACCATGTTTCGCATGGGAAACACTCTGCTTACAACTAATTTATCAGATCTTATCAGAAACAAACCCTAGAAGTATAACAATTATACCCGAAATAGCATACCTAAAAGTATACTAGGTATTTTTTCCCAACCCAAAAAATCTGACCCCGTCACTTACTATTTGGAGACCCTTGGATATTGAAGATGATATTCAGAAAAAGCCTAACTTACCCTCAGCCAAGAGTGTTCTAACAGCTTCGTTGCAGAAGGTCGTTTTCTAAAAGGATGATGTCACATGTCAGTATGTAAACGAGAAAAATGGCTTCTCATTTCGAAAAGTATAATAGATTGAGGAACCCCTTTGAAAATCATGGGTGTAAAATAACAAAACGAGATCCTACCTTTGTAAGTTTATACAATATATCAAGGTAATTCAAATACAAATTCCATCTGTAAAAGTTTCGATAAAATCCTCATCCGTAAACTTTAAAAGTAACTGATGAAATTACTGATTTAGTCTAAAGTTACTGATGGAAATTTTTTCGAAACGTTTAAATATGGAATTTATTTTTGAATTACCATAAAACGATACTGATAATACAAACACTAATTGAAATTTAGATTTGACAGATTCAGCACTCCAGTGAAAATTTTATTTTTCTGATGCTAGGAACAGAGCATAAAACAATTGAAATACAAAACACTTACTCTGGGATTCTGATGATGACACTCTTAATAAAAGACTTGGCTTCTTCGGTTATAGTAGCAAATGCTTGCGACTCGAAACGATAGTCCAAGGCGGTTACACTAGCCATTGTTTCATCTTCGTCTTCGCAGGCAAAAGGAGAAAAGCCACTTAGCCTAAGATGAAAAAATTCATAAATTTGGTATATATTGTGGAGAAAAAAGTCAAAAGATTTAACGCTTTATCTCTGCAAGCCTTTTTCGTGGTTTTTTTACTAATCGGGTGATGTATACTCAACATATACACTACGATCTATCTTGTATCGAGCACTCTTTTAGGGAAAGATGAAGCATACCTCAGACTTCCTACATTGGGTATATATACATAACATGTCAATCAGAAAAGTCACCTCATGTAAATTATATCGAAAGAAATGGTGTATTTCTGATCTCTATAATGTTTTAAAAACTTAGAAAATGTGGCTCTCTGATCATGGTTCATAAATTAAGGACCTTTAAATTTTATCTAGGAAACAGATTAGGAAAGGAAGTAGGAAATAAATTCTCAAAAGTATTTCATACAATAATAAGAACTTAAGAGGAACAACTTACAAAGCATAAGCAACAACACCAACTCCCCATACATCTGTGGCTGGGCTGACAGGCTCAAAATTGATGGTTTCTGGAGCTAACAAAGAAAAAATACAGTAAAATAAGATAGAGCTCTTATCTTTCTTCTGTATGTGGTAATTTGTGTATGCTATCGTGCCCCTGCTTCAAACGATTACCAGCCCTTTTAAGACAAGAATATCAGAATTGGTTTTCGAATAATCCCCCAAGCAATAAGCCCATCGTCTTGATCTGTAAGGGTCAGAAAGCCTTCACAATATTGATACTATAGTTTTTACAGTTACGATTTAGCTTTTTCTGTGATAGCAGTAAAATCTTTACTGAAAAAGTTATCCTGTATAATATGATACATTATTATTATAATTGTTATTATTATAGCTATTCTACGCTTTGCATAGGTAAATTAAGGTATTTTCAGGTAAGCAACGATAAGCCAGGCGATGAAAATATATTTACCCATAAATTCTGCAGTTCCAACCATTTCACCAACTTCTCCTTGTTCATTCGTGATTCTTCTTGATGATCCATAGTCAATCACTTTCAAAACTTTTCCTTTAACCATTAGATTTCCGGGCTGGAAAGCAAAAACCATTATTTCAAATCAATAAGATCTAGCAATATCAAAATATATGATTTGCAATCAAAAAGGAATGTCCTGCTGTGTATAAGAGGGTGCTCAGTACTGTGGGGGATACCATAAGTACTGTAGAGGAATATCAGTGATGTGGAGAAAGTTCACAAATGGTGATGATATTCAGTAATGTGGGGTGATACAATCAGTACTGTGGATGGTATTCAGTACTGAGGGGGAATATAATCAGAAATGTGGAGGTAATGCTAATGGTATCCCTCCAAATACAGAGTATTTAAAAAACAGTACTGAATATCCTGCTCAGTACTGACGCTATCCTCCATCATAACTGTTCAAATCCTTTCACATTAATAAAAGTCCTCCGCGGTACTGAACACTCTCCATAGTACATCATAGATGTCTTTCAGGGTGAGTAGGCTTTTTAATCATATCTCTCAGCTTGCAATAAATAGCAAATCATCTCCACCTACCTTAACATCAAGATGAACAATCTGCTTCTCGTGGAGATACTCCAAAGCTTCAAGGAGCTGGACAATAAAAGCAGCAACATCATCTTCAGTTGGATTTCCCAATTTTCCCAAGTGATCAAGAATCGGGTCCCCACAAACTCTGAAATCAAAAAATTACATTTTGAATAGTAGAAAAATCGGAGACATTGCAGAACATTAATATTGAAAAACATTAAACACTGCAAAAGATTAAACATTGCAAAACATTAAACATTGCAAAACATATTATACTAAAAGATTTAACCCTTAGGGACACTGACTCGAGTAGAATGTATATATGGGAAGAAACACTAACCTAAAAACTCAGTTTTGAAATTAATAACTTATTAACACGCCTTTCAACCGGAAGAAACGCTAAAGAATTACTGTCGATTGTTGCTGCCAGGTAAATAAGAGAATGGTTGCAAATCTAATCAACAGACATTTACGCTATTGAGTCGGTTACAACGTCAACAAGTCATTGTCACGGCCTAACTATTGAAAATCAGGCTAGCCAATCAGCAGCACTTTCCGGTTATAGAGCGTATACTTCTCTTTAGAAAAACTGAGCCACTGATCTGACGACTTAATCTTAAGTGATTGCTCAAATGAAGGAGCACCGTTTGTTTACAGACATGGCAAGAAACACAGATTTTAATACTAAGATTGAATATGTTGGTTTCATCTAGTTGCCAAGAATAAGGAAAAGATGAAAATCAATCACTTACAATTCACTGATAAGAATCAGGTATTTTCGAACGAGGAAAGCGTCGTGCAAAACCAGAAGATTTGGATGAGATAATCCATTCCAAACATTGAACTCTTTCTTCGTCAGTTCTTGTGTATCTTCATCATATTTCACAAGTTTTGCTGCAAACGCTTCCCCCGTTTTCTTCTCTGTGCATTTCTTGATTACTGCAAATTTCCCCCTGACGGAAAAGAGAAATTATCTCATCCATTTTATACTTTTATAAATCCGTATGCACCAGAAAGAAGGAGATACGTTTGATAAACCATTATGAATGCAATATTGCCTTTAATACACTAAAATATCCTAAATCAATACCAAATAGGCTAACAAAGAGTAGGTCAGTTTTGACAACTTCTGCAACGATAGCCTTCTAGCTAATAACATTTTTTCAGACAAAGCTATTTCGCAATATCTAAAAAATTACGGAACTCTAGAAATAAGTTCGAGTCTATTTTTCCCTTTGTCTGCAAAATAACGTATATATCATTAAGCCATCAAAAGTTTTTAATGGATGCGATGTTTTGCTATTGTTTTTCATAATTCATTTATCATATTCTTTTACATGTTCCCTTTGATTCTAGGGCCACTTGTAGCTACGTGACCGGATCTTCTCTCTGTAGCTTTTAAATTTGTCACAAATATAGTCTCTTTCAGGCCCTAGATGCGTGAAATACGCAAAGTTTATGAAAATTGTCGATAATTAAGATATTAGCGATCGATAGTAATTATCTTACGTTTGTATACCAAAACTCGCAGAGATAAATCTCCAAACAGCATTACTAGAGTATCTCATTTCTGAGATTGAGAAGCATGATTCGGAAGCACAAGAAATTGGAGAAGACTGACAATAATAAATCTAATTGTTCCCCTGACAGAGATATCAGCGAGCATCGGGAGGCTGAATTACCATTGAGGTCAACCGAAATTGAAAAGATGTTACAACGTCTGAAATGACTCGGTTGAATTGACTGAATATCAGGAGATATGATTTAAATTAAGAAACAGGCAACCTGCAGACAGATGCAGATAATTCAGAAACATTTAGCAGCCTCAGAATGAGAAAAATAGATGGTTAGGCTACACTTAAGAAGAAGATGTGGGGGGGGGGGGCACAGTACCTTGGGTACTACCCCCTGAGTTTTAAAAGTATATCTCGATCTTTTCAATTCAGAAGGTACCCAGGAAAGGGGCACAGGCGTGCAAGATATCAAAAAGTCCGGCCAAAATGAATTGAAAATCCGAGCATGAAAGTTTTGAAGGCATTCACCTATACCGTTACAGAAGATGATGTGAAAATAACAGGATTAGGGGTCCATCGAAAAAGAAGATTATGAAAAGAATACGCCCTAAAAGAGTAGACAGTTTCGCACCACTCAACCAGCCTATCAAACATCACATTACGCAATAAACCCACCAACCAGTGCTCTATCATCAAACCAACCAATCATATCAAGCTTGAAAATGTCACATGGTCATGAATTAGGATAGGAATCTTGATTGGTTAATGTTAAAATTTTCAACAACCTTAATGAGGCAACAAATAATGTTTTGATAGCATGTGTAGAAACGGGGAGACAAATTCATGAATCTCATTCAATGGTGGTCAAGAGAGAGCTCCAACTTCTAAAGCAATTTACCAAAATGATTCAGAGCAGATTGATAAAACGTAGACAGAAAACAGTCAAAGAAACCGCTTCATATATGCGTACCAATCGAGAGGAATTATTCATAAGGGAAAGGGACGATTTGAAAACGAAGAATTCAACAAGAATAAACCTGTAAACTAATGGGCATGCGCAGAGTTCTCAGCAGTTGTTAAAGATGGCAGCAATTTTGAAGGGGCTGTTTTAACATGGATTGGGGCTCTTTTTCTGGGGCTGAAATTCCTAGAGATCACCCCAGAACAAGCAAGGCTTTTACAATTAAGATATTTCCTCAGGTTGACTCAAACATGATAGGTCTCTTGATGTATGTTCAGCTGTTATATCTATATAGCCGTAAAATTCGGAAGCATGGTGAAGTGAAAGCATGGATTACTTAAACTTTCTTTCTGACACTCAACAAAGTAATACGTCAGAAAGAGAATGAAACAAAAACCCTAACAAATTGTTGTACCCAGTCTTATTCGTTAGGTTTTTTTGTTCTCTTTCTTGTGTATTACTCTGTTGAGTGTCAGACGAAAAGCTTAATAATCAATGTCTTCACTTCAGTATAATTTCACTTCACTATAATTCCGATTTTTCTGACTATATCAAAGTTCTGTACCGATCAAAGACTGTTATATCAATATGCATTCCTGTGTGATCCCTCGTTTGATCTGAATCTGAGAGGAAATCTTAATTTCCTTTTAATCACTGGAGTCCCGATTACAAGTGACTCTAGAAAATCTAAGTGAACCAAGCTTCATGCAGAAAAATGTTTAACGGACTTAAGTTCTCCGTAAATTTCTATTGATGGAGGAAGTAGAGGTTAATACCTATATGCCACAAATCCTGAGCTACGTGTATATCTTATGAAAGGCCTACTAAGGTATCAAAATTCATATATAGATCCCCTGGCCATTTTTACTGAGATGAGATTGTAAATCTAGAATCATAATTTTACCTTCCAATTTCTTCTCCAAAATTATAATAACCATCAGGGCTATCTTGCTTCAACTGTAGATCAATTATGACCGATTTGGAAGCTTCGAAGATCGAAGACCGGCTTTTTGATACCCGCCTTGCACCCGGAACATTCATGGCACTGGATACATTATCTGAAATCAAAGAACGGTTCGTTAGATTTTTAATCAATCAGGTTGATAAGAAGACAAATACGTTTAGTATCATCCTAGGGAACGTCGGTGTTGCTGTGGAGAATGTTCAGTGGAAAGAACTTACTGTGGGGGATGTTCGAGACTGTAGGGAGGATACCATCAATGCATTGGAGGGTGTTCAGTACTTTTGGGGATAACATCATTATTGTTGAGGAACATTATTAGTACTGTGAAGGTATTACCCACAGCCAGGTATTACTTGTGGTTCCCCTATACAGTACTGAATATCCTGCAAAACACTGATGGTATCTCCCCAGCGTACTGATGGTATCCCTTTACAGTACCTGAACATCCTCTTCAGTGCTGAGCACCCTCCACCACAGTACTGCACCACATTCCATAGGCTGAGTTTGTTGGCAAGAAAGGAATACTAAGAGCAAACTAGTACACGTACTTATCGATACCAGTACAGTTAAACTCGCGTAAAAGAACTTTCATTCGGGTTTTCAGAAACTATTAGGTTAACACTATATCACTCCAAAAGGCAAATTTTGGAATTAAGTCTGTAGTGAGAAGAGTTAATTTTGCACAAATATTTGTAATTGTCTTTACACAGCTTTTTCAATGCACTATAAAACACGAATCTTTTAGCCATAGGAATTAGATACCCATTTAGATATCTATAGGAGTGATTTCTATTTCAGCAAAGGCTGTTTAAAGAAAAGTGTATAAACTAAGTTCCTATGCGCAGGATTTTACTGTTTCTACGATTATCGAAATTCGTCAAAATATGTACCTGAAATCATACAACAATTGCAAAAATTGACACCAAATTTAAAACAAAATCGTGAAAATCGCTACATAAGTTTTAAGTACATCTATAGAATCTGCTCTTACCGATGACATTCTCTGCCTCGTTACATACAGCACTATATAATCAACATTTATTAATGCTAATCTAACTAGTCGATGGTATTTCACCAATAAATGTATAGCGCTGTCTACCTAAAATATATAAAGCTGAGTTAATAAAACTAGCGATAATACCATTAGCCTTGACACCGTTATTACCAACAAGTGGGCCGCCATTTTTCTTCTTGTTTCGCTTTTTCTTATTAACCTTCTTATTCTTGTTTCGATTGACAAACTCTTCATAGGCAACTTTTTGTCTATTTTCATTTGCTCTTGGGCTGGTTATTTTGCCTTGTTGAGTTATGATTTTAGTTTCAGTCTTCAAATTATTGTTCTGAATGCCAGTATTTGCATTGAGGTCCTTGGTACTCATTTTTCAGTATGTTCTCGAGAAATCGTTTAGCCTCAGCAATTTGTCGATAACAACGTAGACTGTTAAAGTTTCTGATCTGCAGAAAAGTGCGTCAATGGACTCTGATTAAACGAAATGAAAACCAGCATGATTTATGGGTTGAATACTCAAACATGCCAAAACTCATTTCCAGCACAATCGATTTGCATAGCTTTAACAGGTACCTTATATAGTGATCAAGCAAACCCCCGACTACAGTTGACGCAACACTTAATACCATACGATATTTTCTTTCCAACGGGGGTACTTATGTATGAATCAGTTTGAAAAAGTTGTGAATATTAAAGTAGAGCAGGTAATCTTTAAGGTGAGTCATGGAACCCCCTATCTATTTCGTCGAAATCATCTCTCATGCAAACGGCATCCACAAAATTACGGGGGATGCGAATTTCGATAGTTT
This sequence comes from Pelagia noctiluca, assembly GCA_963924455.1. Lineage (NCBI taxonomy): Eukaryota > Metazoa > Cnidaria > Scyphozoa > Semaeostomeae > Pelagiidae > Pelagia > Pelagia noctiluca. The sequence goes on along the minus strand of OZ004331.1, from coordinate 7,193,146 downwards.
GAAAGCAATCAAGTTGCTTAAAGTAGTTCAGGGCCATTGAAATTTAAAACACATTTTTCAAAACAGCTTTTAACAAGAAAAAAGCTGTGATTTTTATTTACAAGAGACGAAAGTTAATTCATGATATCATAATACAAAACCAAGAAGACACTTGAATTTTATGAAAAATCGTAAAAACTCGGAGTATACAATTATGTGGACACGTAATAGATGATGCACCTTAGTTAGTCATAAAAATGCCGACTATTAGGATATAGGGAGGTAGCCACGAGAAGCTCCGGAAGAGGAGAGCCCTTGACCACTTTAATCACTCAATGAATGATGAACAACAAATACGAAGTGATCTATACACACAATGTGTACGTCCTTGTTTCGAAATATTTAGGTCTTCCTCCTGGTCAAAATTGACAATCACTAACAAAGCTATGATGGAGGGGGGGTGAGACCTCTAATGGTCCCTTCACCTCTAATCGTCCCTTCATTTCGAATCCAAGGCTTTTTCTCCTATTTACGTGTATAAAACATATCGCTGAACACAGCATGCTAGAACCACAAAACGCTTGTTTCGTATCAATCGGAAATAATTCAAGTTCAGTTCAGAATAAAAATCTCTAGTCATGAATGAATAATACTAAGGAAATGTTTTTTGTTAATAAAAAAGTCTTGAGTTCACACGGCGTGAGAACAGATGAACGATTCATAACTGACAATCATTTTCGGTAGTTAAATATTCATGAAAGATAAACTATTGTATTTACCAGCAATGCAATTGAATTATTTCAATTAAAGTGAACTTCTTGTCGTATTCAGATATTCAAAACCAAAATCTACTCCAATTGATTTGACTCGAAATTTGAATGCACGCTGTCTTTTTTAAAACAGTCAAAGGCAATGCTTTGTAAAGTTTGAAGGGATGAGGGAGGGATAGTCTGACAGTTTCCGAATGTGCTAAATCATGGGAAGAGATGGGTAAAGCAAGGAAGGAGGCTACTGAGTAAGAAGCGTCAACTATGCAGCGCATGCGTAAGTAACGTCTCCTCTGCTTAAGATATGAGGTAGATCTTTTTTTACTTGGTTAATCTTCAGTAAATTCTGGTTCTTCAAGAAAATTTAGACCTTCACAGTAGTTCTGATTAACCACCTTGCAAAGGAGAAAGAAAATAATCTTTTGTATATTCTTTTTATCAACATAATTCAAACGTCCTTTCCCTAAATTAATATCGTGTTATTTTTGTGCTTTTTTGTAGGGTGTCTAGCTTATTATGACAAGTAGTGAAAAGCAGAGTAGTGCTTGATGTAACACTCACCAATTTTATGAATTTCGATGAAACTGGTTGGTTTGCTGAACACACCTTGTCCGGCTGAATTTTCTGCATTCACCCTGAACTTGTAAGAACTTTCTGATTCAAGATCCTCTACAACTGTGATGCATTCCGTTATTCCTAGACAAACAGTAGTCCACGCTTTCTCTCCCACCTTTTTGCATTCCAAACAGTAACCTAAGATAGGACTGTTACCATCGAAAGGAGGCTGCCATTGCACGAGTGCACTGTTGCCACACACCTTTGGTACTGAAGGAGGTAGAGGCTCATCTGGAACACCTGAAAATCGGAGTGAATTCATCAGACATGTCGTTGATAATATACTCTCATGAGTGGGTTACTGAGTTTGTAATATGCCTCAGCCAGGTATGGAACAAGGGACCTTACCCAGCGTATTGGACACACAAACACAACGCCTTGTGGGTTTGAAAAAACGAAAAGAGAAACATCTAATTGAAGAGGATCCTTATCATATTCCGTGCTTACCACTGGGTTGATACAGAATCAAGGCCTATTTCAACTAAGCGACAAATTCACAGTTCACATGCTAGCTTTGGGATTGTTCTTCAGAACCATTCTTTTTCTGAATATGTAATTGAAAGAGATTCTTCTAAAAATGGTCAGTTATACAGCTGCCGAACTTTTGAGAGATTCTTCGTGTGAAAGTGGCAGCCATTGGTATAGTTCCCAGGATATATGTCACGAATGGAACTATGACCAAGCCAAAAAAAGAAAATTTGGGCATTAAGACTCTAACTTTCAAAGTTGCTACTTTTTGAAAACACAGATACCTTTCTCGAGGTTTAGAAGAAGATGCAACAGACCTCCTTCACGCAGCGGTCATCGCAGTTTAAAACAAAAGCTGATATTATTAGCCTCATTTAAATTGAAAAGTATAAAAACGAGGCTAAGTCAGCAAGCTGTTGTTTAATGTTGTAATGACCCTTGCGTGAAAGAAGCATATGGAAGTGAATTGGATTAAATTTTGATTAATTGTGATTGAATATCAATTTATATGACGATACGAGAGCCTAACTATCTAAGTTTATAAAATTTTAATAGATAAATTCAAAAATAAACTATGCTTGTATTAAACGTTTCGATATAAATCTTCATCAGTAACTGTTCTTACAATCAATTCTTACATCATTGTAAGAACAGTTACTGATGAAGATTTATATCGAAACGTTTAACACAAGCATGGTTTATTTTTGAATTTATCTAATTTGTATGACGTATGTGATGAAAATGTTGACATACCAACAACAATTAATCTACACTTGGATTCCTCAGAGCCATGTTTGTTTTCAAGTCTGACCGAATACTGTCCACTTCTGGAGCACATTGCATTAGACAGTTGCAGCGTCGTGACACCCCCGTCATTACTGATCGAAGTATTGGAAGATGAAGTGATTTCCTTTCCCTCATGTTTCCATGTGACGGTCGGTGTTGTGTCTGACTCGTACATTACTGAAAACGAGGCTGTTTCGCCCTGCAAGCATTTGATGTCATGCAACTTCGTCGTCAACGTTGGAGCTAAAAGGAAAAATTGCACTAATTGGTACAATCATTTTCATGGGAAATTGTTAAAAAACCGTAGGACCATATTTTCAAAATTAAAGCAAATTAAGGGCGACATCATGCGAGCTAAAATACTAAAAGAGACTTGTTCTGCCTTAACAAGAGGAGAAGTTAAAGCAACTCAATGCAACTCCTTTGCACGTGTAGAACGTTCACTGAGACTCATGCAAGAATCTCTCAAGATTTTCACCAAAATCCCGACATAAGGAGAAGAAAACCGCCTTTGGTAGCCAAAACGTTGTCCAAATCCTTATCATCTCTAGCATCGTACTGTAAATTAAGTTATTAGGCAGATTTCCCTATCCAAATCCTGCTTCTTTTTTCTTCTCCAGACATATCCGAATAAAGACAAATTACATACCATGGTTAGTTTCTTCCTCTTCAGTAAACGCAACTTTCTTCCAACCAGGTTTCTTAATTTGCGACGTTTCTTCAGCCAGTTCCACGGCACCATTTTCAGTAGGCGTTGCTTTAGTTGTTAATCCCTCTGTTTTCCCGTTCTTTTCTTCAGCTGCGATGTTGCTTCTTATTCCACTCAGCAGGCGACTTAGAAAGTTTGTACTCCGAACGGCAGTAATAGTTTTCTAAAAAGAGTTAATTTCATATATCGAAATCACGTGGAAAGGAAATTCCCTTGTTAGCTTATTTGGATGATTTCATTCGTCATTTAGTAGACTAAAATATTTTTCTTTTTGGGAACATACAGTAGGAACTGATTTTCTGCAAGGTAAAAGCCCTACAATTGACAAAGATGTCCTTGCAAGTTTCTCTTATCAATGTATAAAAGGGGGGGGCTGGGTAGGTTTTGGTTTTATCATGGGTTTTTGTCAGTAGTCCTCCCATTATAGGAATGCAACAAAAACAAAATTAACAAGGGTAATTTTTGAAAATTGTGATACAATGAGATCGCTGAAAAATCACAAAACCAAATTCCAACTTTTGCACACATTAAGTGCTAACTGGCTGATTTTCTTTTTCCCCAAAAATGTTACAGGAAATGTTCTGCCTTCACAAAAACATTTCTGGGAGCCTACTTCCCATGCTTTTTGTAGCTCGATTATCCAGTTCAAATTGTGAAAAAAAAATTTTGTTCATACTTTCCATTTCCGTCTAGCAGTGAAAGCCTTCAGTCGATCAGTTTTTAACTTCTTTTTTGATCTTTTAAACTGCAAAATAAAAAAGGCATAGAGAATATTGAACAGTAGCAACAAACTAAAACAACACAAAATGGAAAATATGATCTAATCAAGCAAGAGAAAAATCACGTACTTTAAGCCAAGGATGCTCGAAGCATTCTTTCACGGTCGCTCTTTTTCTAAAACAAAGATTTAAGAACGTGAACAATAGAAAGTGATATCAAATCTACCAAAAACTTCGAAGATTTGCAAAGATAGAGTGAGACGAAATAATCTCCAGTTTTCAATTTGTCACAATGATAAAAACAGCTACATTACCAACAAGTGTTGCAACTAACCCATTCTGGCAGAATGGCAAAGTTTTGCATTCTCTGTTGCCTTAGGTGTTGTTATGAAGAAATAATGTCGATTTTGTTTATTATCGTATTTTTCCAGGACTAGTGTGTTTGAACTTTAGGGACAACTTTAGGGTCAATCCTAATTGGATGGCTAAGACTCCCGGGCTCGAAGTCCTTTTACTGATTTTTATGAAGAATCACCTTATGAAAAAAGGCCTTATAATAGTAAAGTGTGCCGTAACATTTCTTAAAATAGGCCCTAGAAATACAAGAAACCAAAAGATTTGTCAGTACCTGAATTTTCTATTGTTTTCTATTATCAAACAAAACACTAGAACAAAATATTAGATTGTTTTTTAAAAGAAATTCCACGGAAGAGTTAATTGGAGAGATTTTCTTTGCAAACTATTGAGCATAAGGCTCCATCGCGAGGACTCATAAACATATCAAGTTAAAAGAATACGACAAGCACGTGTACAAACCTCTGGTTTTTCACAAGCAGATCAGTAACGAACTCTTTGGCATCTTGACTAATATCCTCAAATATCGGGTCGTCGAAATCCCATTCAGCTGCAGTCACGTTAGAAAGGGTTTCTGTGTCGTTGTCACCCATAAACGGTGATAAACCACTCAGCCTGGGAAATCAAATTCAACAATCTATCATAGCTGCAGTTTAAATTTCACAAAAGATGGCAAAATCAAGTAGGACATTAAGTATTTATTCATAGTTAATTAAAGTAAAGTAAATTAAACTAAAGTATTTATAACACTGATTTAACCAAATTTTGTTCTACCCCTAATCATGAAAAGAGAAGACTTTCAGAACCCATATAGACCTATTCAAGAACTCAAGAATATTTGTTTCAAGCAAAGTTTTCTAAACGAAGGAAGGAGCAACTACTTTAGTGGGTTGGTAAATATGTGCCTGTGACCATCTATAGAATCAACCAGGTTACGAGAATCTGAACAAGAAATCAACAACAAAAAATCCAAAAAACTTACAGAACATAAGTTATGACTCCAACTGACCTAAAAAATAAATGCATGCATAAATAATCAAGGATATAGTAGGATTGAGTTACTATTGCATTACTAGGTCCCTTGACCATATACTTACATGTGATGATTATCTATCATAAGTTCAAATAAAAGAGCATGCAGTCACAGTGATCTTTCTCTTGCGCCCTAATGAAAAATTCAAATTGGTTGCTTTGATGATTCGAATGAATCTGATTTGCAGATAAGTTTATTTGAGTGGATAAAACTGGTTTAAAACTATCTTACACCAACTTATACTAAATCAATAGTTAGAGGAGAAACAAGAAAGGAGACTGGTTCTCTGTTACTCAAAGTTTCATGCTTTTGCAATCATCAAATAGACTATAATCTGCAATGAAAGATTATAGTCTGTCTGATGATTGCGAAGATATGAAACTTTAAGTATCATATCAACGAGCCAGTTTCCTTTCTTGTTTCTCCTCTCTATCTTTGCTCTCTACCTTTGTGCATCGAGTACTACGACCCGGTCTTGACCACGCAATTGGTATAGAGATAAATCAATGGCTAGATATCTTAAACAATTCTTATGAGAATTTAGAATTTCATGAAGCTTACCACATGTCAGTAGCTGTACTAACGGTATCGTAGCCTATTACTTCAGGCGCTGAAAAGAAAAAAATAATAATAAGAATTTTAGGGATGGACTCGAAGTTATAAACCCTTATTATAATTAAAGGGTCATTAGCTCTTAACATATTGACAATCACTCGATCAGATGAGTACGGTAAGAAGCCGAGTAGGATGATCGAGCATGTATGGAAATCGTCCAAAATTTATTGTTTAAAGTTTGAATTCTATCAAACGAGTTCAAAGCGTTGCAAAAATCGTACCAAATTGTTTCGAATTCACTGAAATCATTCTGTATTATTTCAGAATCATTACAAATCGCTCAAAACTGTCCAACAATTTTCAAAATTATTAGAACGTTATATTGACGATAAATCGCTTCTAATACGCACAAAAATTGTAGAAAAATAATTTATCCGTTTATCGTTTTTTCTCGATTATAGTTTTTAGTAATTCCGTTAGTAATTCAGCTGTATTTATTGTAATTGGAGGGCATATTCCTGATCCTCCTTGGCTGAAATAGCAAACCCCTTGAAACAATTGAAATGAAATCAATAATAAGATCTTCTGATCGATAATAACACAATGCTGAAATGAAAAACAAATAAATTCTCACCGATAAACTCAGGAGTTCCAACTAAAACTTTGAGCGTTTCATTCGGATTGTATTTTCTTGCAAGTCCAAAATCGATTAGTTTAATTTGATTACTGTTCGGTTGTACAAGCATTATATTTTCAGGCTAGAAAATAATCAACAACAAAAATTATGAATTTGACCAATCAATTTCTAATAGATATCATTTTACGAAGTCTGTATATCGGATTTCCTTGAGAGTGCTCAATACATAGAGTAGAGCGAGATATATACTAATTGATAGAAAAGAGACAAGAAACTACTCATTCCTCTCGACAAGCCTGTTTCGTGGTTTCCCACTCATCAGGAGATGTACTAACTGATATCATTTTATATATATTCAATTTTACAAAGGACAAGAGACCTTCAAAAAGGGAAATTACTTAAGATGCGATACCAGAAAGAACAAGAGCTTTCGAAAAGACCATTTCACAATGAATTCAATTCTTTTGAAATACATCTAGGAACATCAATGTTCGTGATACCATGTGGATCCCAATCTCAAAGGCGTGTATTGCTCTTAGCAACGCATAGAATTGTTTTGTAGCTTTACTTTTAGCATAATGATATGAAGAAGAGTTCTTGCTAAGCAGGCAATCACATCTTTTCCCGCACTTTCAAACACATTCTATGTCATTATAAAAGGCGTCCATTCATTATGTGAACGGTTAATAAGCTTATAGAGGTTCAATGCAACTAGAATATGGCTGATTCTTAAGATTTACCAAGACATTAGTTCATTCACAACAGGCCTAAGGTGCTGAAGAGGTTAATCTTTTTAAATATTTTCATTATCGTCAATATTCGAATGACTATGACAAACATAAATATTCATCAAAGCAGACTTACCTTCAGATCGAGATGCAGAATCTGTTTATCATGCATATAATGCAAGCCTTGTAACACCTGCTTCATGTAATAAACCACAACATGCTCCGATATGAACTCCAGCTGCGTTAATTTCTCAAACAGCTCCCCTCCATTCACTAACTCTAATATCAAAACTATATTCCTCGACGTTTCGTAAGCATCATAAAGCTGTACAAGTCTTTTATGATTCAATTGGTTCATTATTTCGACTTCTCCGTAAACTACTAATTTATCACGAGGTCTGCATTTAATGAATTTAGCTGCGTAGTCTGTCAATGTCTCTTTATGTATAGCGTGGCTTACTATACCAAATTTGCCTCTGAAAATAAAGGAGGTTTTCAATCAATGGTAAAATGCATTTGAATAAGGTAGCATGTGACAGTACTTTTTATTGCAAATACACTACTATCTTCGTAAGCACAAGGCGCACAGGGCCTACTAATTAGGTAGAGTAGTCAAGCAGTAGATTGATAGTTGATGGAAAAATTCGTTTACTATCTTCGTAAGATATTGGTTCATGAGTCGTAAAGCCCACTGAATATGTAGGCTAATGGAGCAGTGCAATTTCTATCCTTCCTCTCGATCTGACAACACCTCATGACTTCTTTTACTATTTTTGCCACGAGTTACTGAGATCTGGCAAATTCTTTCCTCTTGCTTTACGTGATTGGTCTAAAGGTGGTTTCAAACAGCTCCCCTTCATTCAAAATCGAAATGAAAGGCCTAGACATAATGGCATAAAACGCTGAAGATTAATATAGACTTTAAACGACATCAATGTATCTGAGATAGGCAATCTCGATGAAAAGAAGATATAAACGAACTAGCCTCGGTTTTGGTTGCGAGTTTGTCACTTAACATACACAGTACTACCAACTTTGTTCAGACTTAAGCTTAAGTAGCGTACTCTCTCAAAAAAGTACTTTTAGCAAAGGCATCCATGAATAGAAGCTCAAAAATTACTTACCTTCCTAATTCATCTTTCATTGTATAATACAGTTCAACATCTTCCTTCTTTACTACAACTGCATCTCGATCTGGCATCGGCTCCGGATCTGAAACTTCATCTTCGGATTCAGATTCATATTCAGTTACGAGTCCTGGAAAATTATTAACCATTACAGCAATTCAATTAAATTTTAGCGATTCAAGCAAGGGCAGTAGATTCAGCAATGTAGTAAGAGACTGGATGCAGTAAGACAAGGAGCTAAGGGGTTAATAGCAAACAATCACCGTCACTATTAACAAAATAGGGCTGTTAAGAGCTGACCCCCTCCCTTAACCTTTTTGAATAGTGTGAACATGTAAACATGTCTTTATTTTTCAAACTTACCGTATTAAGAACCCAAAGGTCAGATATTGGAAAGGTTATATTTTCAATACCACAGAACTAAATACTTTAAATAACGAAGAACAAATAGACTAAACAGTACATTAATGATGGGTATACCTTCAACATAGAGAGAAAGGCAAGATAATTTGATAATGAAGGACAAGTAGGATTTGTAAAATAAATCGAGATAATTTGTGAAAATGAAAATGACCAGAGTAGACAAAAAGACGAAAACGAACTCTGAAGGTTTATAAATGATGAAGGTTTATAAATGGAACGTCTAGGCCCGGTTTTATGTTTGAATTACCTTCGACATAGAGCATTGAACTACTGGTAACAGTTCCTTCGCTATTTTTGGCAACACAAGTAAACTTCCCAGCAGCATCTGACGAGCCTTGAGTGATAATCAAAACGCAATTATCATCAGCATCAAACAGCATCGTAAACTGCTTGCTTTCCTTCACTTTCTCCCCATCTTTAAACCACTCGACCTCCGGTTCTGGGTTGCCAATTACTCGGCATTTGAACTTCGCAGCATTGTTTTCGAAGATGAAGCAGTCTTCTAGTTCTTTCGTGAAGGATGGAGGCCCGAAAGGAATTTCTAGATAAAATATATTCATTACAGATTACGCAAAATGATGTGATGTATCAACTTTAATCAAATTGTCTCCATTAGGAAAATTAACAAAATCTCTCTCGTTTACTTTGTTTGCATGGTATTCTTCTACAAATACGCACTCGAATATGTGTTGTGTTCTAAAGGACTACTTTATTTATTCGCATAATGCTCTTGAAACGGGAAAATACAGTGTTTCAGACCCTTTGCTTATCAAAGTTATCAAGCTATTTAATTACATTTTCAAATTCAAATTCAAACTATTAGGGCAAATAAGATCTCTAAGTTCTTTTTAACAACCTAAATTTCATATGAAATGGAGTATCAATTCCTGTGTTGCTCAAAGTTTTTCTAAAAATCGTCCATTGGAGGTAATTCCGAGTAAATTGATAAATGTATTGATTTTAACAACAGGAATCTTTCTTCAATTGATCTTGCGGAAGATTTATTCACGCACGCTCCTAATCTAGGCTGCCATATCTTTTGATTGGGAAAAGCTAAAATTGCGGAGCAAGGGCCACGGTATCTTAATTTTGGCCTAACTTGCATTTTTAAATGGTGTAACTTATGTAAATCTTTAGTGAACAGAGACAGACAGAAATCAATAAACTCCAAAACGACTGTTTAGGACAGTCTAAAAAACACTTATACAAACATAAAGTAAGTCATTGCTTTGGTTTGCCAAGGATGCCAACATCTCACCAATACGACACCTCAGCTGGCGTAGTGTGAGGCCCTCTGGAGAACCCCCCTCCACCCTTTATTGGTGAATCAAAGAAGATTGAGACACATGGAGTCATCTCAGCTTAGAATATAACCTCGGCTAGCCTTGGCTATTAATTCTAATAATCACAGCCGAAGAAAGTTTAGAAATACTAACCATTATTGTCTTCATCGAGAACCTTGGGTTTGTTATCAATTAAAGTCCTAGTCTTCTCACTCCCTCTGCTCCCTGTGAACATCAGCGGACTTCTTGATCTTGAGATGGTTGGCTTTTTCACGATTGACGATTCGTCACTGCTCGAATTATCGTCCTTTCCAGACAAAAGCTTTCGGTCGCGTAAAACACTGAATGGAGACAGCCTCGCTGTTGAGGTCTCGGGCTGATTCAGTACGGCTAGAGAGTCGTTCACTGCATCATTTGCGATGGTGGCTACTTCGTTGTCGGATTCCGCACTTGTGCTATAGTTAAAAATTTCATTAAGATTAGCATGAATAATGGATTGGTCAATATCAGTTATTATTGATTGTTTTAAAAGGTAGAGAAATTACAATATAAAGGGCTGAGGGTAAAATAAAGTGAAGCCTGGTTAATAAGAATCTAAATTTCAAAAGAAATTACAAAATTACAAGATGAATTAAATGATTAATTAAAATTTAGGCCTAAGTGATGAATCGAAATTGAGAATTTCTCTTGAGTCAGCAAGTAGCTTCAGATATCTATATGTTCTTGTTTATGGGGTTTATCTAGTTATTCTTTGCAATCTTTTAGAATGTTGCCTGTCTTAAGCCTTTTTTAAGCTTTGTACTGAAAAAACGAATATACATAATTACATGGTTACCTTTCACCATCGGAATCACTAGATTCTCTGCTGGAGTCAGATTGCGTGGCTTCTTTGATTACAGGAGTTTGAGGTCGACGTGTCGGATCTGAAACGGAAAAGTGGTCACCAGTTATAGGGCAAAAATGTATTCTTTCTCACTACTGAAGAATGACTATGCTGGATACGTTTAGTCCTTTGAAATCTTGGCTATTTAGTTTATTTTCATTAGTATATTTAGTTTAATTGCTACAGCTATTGCCGAACGTCAAATCATTTATTTAATTTCATCAATTAATATGATTGAATAAAAATGGTAATTCCACAAAGAAGAGATAATTTTAGATGTTTTCTCACATTTTATCAACAGTCCATATTTTTAGCTATGGTTTATATTTGCATTAACTGAGAAAAATATGATTTGAAAATAACAGGTTACTCGGGGATGAATTAGAGATTAAAAGAGCTCGGTTATGTGGCTGGTAAACAATAAGTCTAACGGTTGTGGATTCAATGGGGTGCACCAGTAGCATATCTTCTTTGTTCCAGAGATTCTGTACGATGTTGGCTCAAATCCAGCAAGCGTTGTCTATTGTTTTCAGAAGATGGCGGCAATAGATATAATTCCACACCTTCTGAATTGAGAGGACGTCTACTGCAATAGGAGATGATGAAGGAGATAGCACTTAAATTCCTGAGTGATTGAGATTCTGTTTTCAGATGCAAACCTAACTAAGACAGGACCTTGCTTCTAGAAGTAGCACAGTAGCATGCACTTCGTCAATAGACGAGGTCGTTAGAGGTCTATTTTGGCTAAAGAGGCCTTCATTTGGAAAAGACTGCCACTAGGATGGGAAACCCTCGATTTCAGATTCAATGCAAGTTGGTTGAGGGATCTACAGCTAAGTCTAGAGTCTCTAGCATCAAATAGCTTGTGTACAGCTACCTGACACTTCATGCATTCATTCACACTCATACTATAGAATTCATAGATTCCAAACGATAAACTTAGCATTGTTGAGAACTTTTCTAGGCTCAACCTGACCATTCCCTGACAAACAATTTCTGAAAAAAACCCAGAAAAAAGACTTGGATTAGATACTAGACTAAAGACCTAGACAGGCTAAAACAAGGAGACTAACATACCTCTAGACTTGATTGTACAAGCAACAAGCTTAAAAACTTACTCAACGTTTTCCTACATTAACTTGGTCTTTGACTTTCCTCGTCAGCAAAAACACCCTTGTTGCAAACAGACTGTAAAAACAGTGTAAGCACCATAGGAATCGCGGCTGGCTAAACCTTTATGTAAGGATCTTTTAATATATCTAGTTAGGTTTAAGGGTGTTAGTTTATGGTTATGATAAGGTTTAGGGTTGAGGATAATATTTATTATGAGAGTTGGTTTAAAGCTAGTTTAAGGGTTAGATTAATGTGATGGTGGTGAGAATTAAGGTAGAAATATTAGTATTGAGGACAATGTAAGCTCCTTACATAAAGGCATTGACTCGCAACATCTCGCGCAATGCATTCTGTCAAACCACTTCATCTGCCTATCTAAGAAATATTATGGTTTCTCCTATATTTCAATGCAACTGCTCTATTGAGTTTTTTAATCAGAGAAACCTCTTCATTTGTCTACTTTCTAATCAAGGTATTTTCTAAACAAAGTGCCTTGAGACATTCCACAAATATTGTGACAAGACCTTTAAAAGACGTGAAAGAAATTGAAACAGCTAACAGGGATAAAGTTATTTTTCTTGCTGTGTTTTTCTTTTTTATTATTAGATTGAGTCAAGTGACTTTGTGATTAAATCAATCATTTTGTATATATATATATAGTGTTTAAATAAACTAGGTCGATTTTCGTATGATAGTAGCTAGTCAAGGGTTATACCAATCTACTTATCTTTATCTCATCAGGAAAAATATTGTCTTTTACCAACAACATTGTTATAAGGGGAAGGAGTAGAGAGTACTTTTCCTTTCCCAAGTGAAAATAAAGTGCATTAATTAAGTGAAAATATCAGGTAATTGAGGAGGCTAAAGCTAGTGTCTCAGATAGTTTTTAAGGATTTTAGTGCGATCATGCAGTAAAGCAAGGAAAGTCATAATCATGAATGAAGAATGGAATCTGAGCGTTAAGTAAGAAACAAAAAATATCAGAGATTCATTTAAAAGCTTAAATCTGATTATTAGCTCTGATAGCTTAATTCTATTTTATTAACTTTATCAATATATTTACAAATTACATTACTTACAACTTACAGAAATACTACATTTGATACGACCCAAGAAAGCGCTAGCTTGTGTCGTGTAACAAAAAATAAAAAGTGAGATACAATTTTAAAAGTGCACTAAATACAAATGTCAAGTAATTAAACATTGAATTAGGGGGTGGGAGGAGGGGTAGTCATTAACATTTCCGGACCTTTGTGCTACCTTGGTTAAACTTAATATTTTGTGATTCTGTTTAAATATTTCTTATTAGCAGAATTGGAAATTCAAAATTGAATGCATTTTTATTGAAATAGGTATTTCATTCAATAGTTTTGCTCCTTTATGTGACAGAGTGCTATATCTTTTCTTACTTTTATCAGTGAAGAAATATTGGTTCAAAATACCAAGTGGTGCTTTCTTACTATAATTGAATTACTGCTAGTTTAGTAATTTTAATAAAAAGGTCGTCACTTTTTAGAACACTATTATGTGATGTGACAAATTTATGAAATATTAAGATCAGTCTTTGTACCTGTACCGAACATCAGGATAGCGAGGTAATGTAGCAAAAGATAACAACTATAAAATGCTTTCGTCCGACATTCTTCAGAAATTATTAACAATTTGTTAGGTGTCATTTTTTCTCTTCCTCTGATGCATCACTCTAATGACTGTCAAACGAAAAGCTTTAGTAATTAGCAGTTATCATGTTTCGCTATATTTTCCGATTTTTCTCACTTTCCCCATATTGAGAATGTTTAAAAAATTTTTTGCAAAACACTTTGTGTACTTTTTTGGTGCTTTGTAATGTACTACAAAAGCATAGTACACTTCATACAGAGAAAATTAGTTTTAGCGTAAATGACAGAAAATATTTTTAGGGGTTTAAATGTCTAGCCTTTAAAAAGATTTAGGGAAGTGCAGTACTTGTAAAGTTGGGAGACAAAAAATGAGGCTAATGCAGCAAAATTCCTAATTCATCCTAACGGGTACAAATCTAGGCATGATGCGTACCAAAGCACTGTTGCAGTGGTCCAATTCAGGCCTTGTGCATTCAGTCAGTCCAGCTGAATGAAATACCTTTTAGTGTTTCCAGTTGGGTTAATAAGTGTTAATTTAAGCTTATGATAAGGAAAATTCACATAATTTCTTTTGTAAAAACAAAGACAATGAAGTGCACCAATTTCGTAGTACACAACTTAGCAAATACTGCATTTCATCCGAGGTCAACGTAAAATTAAGTATTTATTCTTCATTTTAGGGTTACACATTTTATTGTTTATCTATTTTTGTGCATTTTAGGTTCAGCGGCGAAGATTTAAACTAAATTTAAGATTTCTACAACGTTGGGTCAGCTCATGGCCTATCAAAGGATCATTCACAAATCACCTTTTGCAAATTTGTTCCAAACGATTTTATTAAGTTCCAATCAACTAAAGTCGGTTAACCATAGCTTCAAGAGTTTTTCAAACGTAAAATTCGTTTTGCAATCGTCCCTAAATTGATGCAAAATCGTTTCACGTTCGTTTCATAATCGTTTGTCAAATGTATTCTTAACAGTGGCGAATCATTGCGAATCGATTGCTGAAAAATATCTGACTGCCACAAAATCTTTCAAAAAAAAAATGCCAAATTGTTTGTTAATCGTAAAGAAATCGTTTCTAGATTTTTTATACTCGTTGCGAAATCGTTGCTTATCGTTTCAATTTGCAAGGGTAATCTGTGGACGGTACACAAGGCCTTCGCCATCATATGGACCAGCATTAGATCTTTCATCTTGAAGACTTTATAAGAATATCCATGTAGAAAGTTTAGTTACCTTTTACTACAACCATCGCACTAGTCTGACTCGGAGGACTCCAGCCAAATCTATTAGCAGCTGACACTCTGAATGTATACTCGTCTCTTAATGTCAAGTCACCAATTATCAGCGTTGTGGAAGTCACATTGTCTTCAACTACGTCCCAGTCCTCTAAGCGATCGTCCACGTTCCTCTGTTCAACCATGTAGCAAGTGATGTCACTTCCACCGTTGTCTGACGGTGCAGCCCATGAAATAGTGACTGAGTCGTCAGTGACAGTTTCGATATTCGGTCTGCTAGGTTCCATGGGTTTCCCTGCATGCAAACAAAGTAAATATTGTCAGATAAGTAACATTAATGGATTGGCCTTAGGTCATCAAAGCAAATTTGTTTCAAAAATCACTAGGAAAATAATTCAGAGCATTGTAATATTTCCATGAGTCTATCAATCAGTTTAAAATATCTTTGAAATAAACAACTTCAAAGCGTTGCAATATGGCCGAAATTAGACATAATCGTTAAAAGCCGTTTCTTACTCACTGAAAATATGAATTCAGCTAATTTGCGGACCCATGATCTATAGATTAAATTCATAGCATGCTCCTATGTACTAAGATAGAAAAAGAGGGTTGCAATGCCTGAGGACCCCCCCTTGAAGTATGAATTAAAATAGTCTTTGAATGGTAAAAAAATTTCAAAATAACCAGAAATATCGGAAACATAGCAAAACGAACACATGAATCACTTAAGATTTTCATCTGACATTCAACAGGGTAATACGTCGGAAAGAGAACGAAACAGAAACCTGACAGATTCATATTCTCAGATGTGGCATATTTCGATCAATATCTTAAGTAATCCATGCGTTTGTTTCGCTATGTTTCCGATAGTTTTGGCTATTTTGGAGTATATCAAAGAGTTGTGTAAAAGGCTCTTGAATAAGGAATTTTTCCCTCTTATTAAGCAATAAGGTTTAGTCGACAGGTAATACAAATAAAAGCAGTTAGAATACATCGTTACCTAATACTCGAAGCGTTGCACTACAAGTATCCTCGCCAGCCTCATTGCTTATTCGGCACACATACTCCCCTTCGTCTGATCGTTCGATCTCTGATATATCAAGAACGACGTATTTGTCAGTTGATTCAATTAGAAACCTTCCTTCATCTTGGATTTCGTTTGATTTGAAGAACCAGGATACAGTCGGAGTGGGCTGGCCTTTCATGGCGGCTTTAAACGAGTACGAGTCTCCAGCTTCTACTTCACCATCTTCGTATTTCTCAACAAACTTTGCTGGTGCTGTCAAAATTAAAAACTTTGCGTAATCAAACCTTAAATTTCTAAACCTAAATTAGCATGAATCTAAAAATAGATTTGTAATTCGAATCTAACTAAATTTTGAAAATAGGAAGGAGAATTGGAAACATAGAGAAATACAACAAACCGTAAAAGCTTTTTGCATGATTTTCAACCCCACCAAACAATACAAAATGCTTTACAGAAGATTAGAATTCACCTTCTCAAGTAGAACAGTTTGGCCACTAGTCACATATACTTAAAAGGTTTATCTAATATGGAAACTTTTCCTTGTCAAAACTATTGGGTCCTAGATCACTTATTCATCCCTCGTTGTGTTTGGAAAAAGGAAATTTTAGTTGATATTCGAAATAACATTCCGAGAATCGAGTTAGGCCAAAACCATAGGAAGGGAGTTGGCAAGGGCATTTGCCTCCTACTAATCTCAGAAATCTTTTGTTCTCGGCATGGAACCAAGTACTTCTACTCTTCTGAAACAATAGTTACCCCAATTCTTTTTATCAAGCTTAAGTATTGGTCAACTACATACCTGAGACAAGCAATTCTGCAGCACAGCTTGCTGCTCCGGCAGAATTGGAGGCAGTAATCCCATAATGCCCTTCGAACTCAACAGAAATATCTTCAAGGATAAGCATGTGTGTTGTCCCATCATCTTTTACTTCGAGCCTCATGAATTCGTTCTCTTGCAACACTTCATCGTTCAGTGTCCATTCGACTTCAGCTGGACAATCAAGTTGACATTCAAAAACGACGTTGTCGCCTTCCAGGACCCTTTGAGGTCGTAATGCTCGTAAGAAACTGGGGGGCTCTGAAAAGCAAGGTAAATTAAAGGAGTGGTTAGATAAACATTACTGAATTTTTTATCATATACCCCCCTGTTTTAATAAATTTCAAAACATCCACATCCTCATTTTGGCGCCCTCCTCCCAAACAAACATTTTTCAAATCTTTGCGTAATGAAAAGCCAATTAAATCAGCGAAGTTTCCTTTCTATAGAGTCTGCAAATGATATCAGTAAAAAAACGTTTCTCCATCTTCTTGAGTCTATTTCCGTTTGATTTTTTCGTTTTCCAGTCTTGAAATATTTGCAACAAATTTTGGTTAGAAGTCACGGCCAAAGAACTGCTTTCAGTGGAGGACATACTTTAAGTAATTTTTGAAATTAAAAATTCTTATTGAACAATGTAGAGCCCAAAAGAGATAGTCATACCGATTGAATTAAAAAAGGGGCAAGAACGCAGAATGTATCTCTAGAAAGAATAACTTTATCGATACTTAAATTTTTTTCCATCAGGCAAGTGGGGCTATTTCTGAAAGTAATGAGGGCACTTCACTGTTTTTGAAACCTTAGGCGTGTTCCCCGTTACCCCCGGTTTCTACGTCTATGAAACAAGGACACTTACGGTTATGTAAGGAACCTTCAGTGGACACAAACGAACTCGTCCTCGATAATTCAGTCGAAAAGTCAGACTCTGGGTAGGACTTAACACTTGAATATTCCGAGAAGCTGCGTCCACCCAATGACTCCATGGTGTCGTCTTTTGACATTTCAGTGCTACTCTGTTCTAGCCTGCAAAGCCAATGCCCAGGTACCCAGCATCTCTTGGGTCCATTTTCGGTTGTTCTTGACTGTACCAGAACCAGTTTGGCACCTGTCTTCACAGCGATCACGTGCTCTCCTTTGTCCAATAAGATGCTATCTGATGTTCTTGATCTAGCTTCTTTTATCATCTCGTACGTCGAACCAATGACAATGGGTTCAGCCTTAAGAAAAACAATTTATGATCAGCATTTATCAAATGGCACTATTCATTACCAGATGAAAAATACACCACATACATTGATTCCTGATGCAATAGTAGCTATAGTAAATTCTGAATCATTCGAACTAGTATTATTCCAACAGTCTGTATGAAAAACATCCTTAATATCGACTGCGTCATATATCAGAAGGGTGTGAATACTTCGTTGGACATGCTCGAAGAAAAAATGATGCATCAGTATAAGAGGTCTTATCATGGCAGTTAAATCATAGGCAAAAACATTTTTAAAGGTGACAGTTCAAGAGCCAAGTTTAGGTGACCTGGAATAGTAATAACTAACCTATTCCGGATTTGCCTGTTGTTGGCATTTGCAATGAAAAACATTCCTATTAATTGGGAAAATAATACAAGCTTGAGTAAATGAATAAAAAAAAATACCTCACCTCTGTTGAAGAGCTATGAAGCTCCTCGCCGATAAAAGCCTCCTCCACAGCCATCAACTCATCTACGATTGCTTCATTAGAAGAGATACTAGAATTCTCAACTGAAGACATGGCGAGAGATTCCTCCGCAGTGAGAATGGGTGCAAACAAATTAGAGTCATCAACCAGGTGTTCCGAGATGGGTGCATCTGATTTCGACCTTACTATGGTGACTTTCGGCCTAAGTTCTTCGTTATCTCCCACCATTTGAGCTGGGGCAGATTTCCGTTTTGATGATTCTGAATAAAGACAAATAGAAAAATCAAACCTTAAGCACTTGAATTGTGTAACGATAATTGCTTAGACTCGATTCTGTCCTTTTTTGCAGTAACAACAACACCGAATATTTACGATTTACATCGATTTTGCAAGGACTTTAAAAAGGAATGCAAAATTTTGAGAGATCGTTCGACGACTAGCAATTATCAAGGAACGATTTGCAGCGTTTTGAAACGAATTTGCATTGAATTGGAAATGAAATTCCGATAGCATTAAAAAGGCTATGCAACGATTTTAGAACTGGCTGGACGATTGGCAATGACCGAGAGACGAATTGAGACGATTTGATAAGAATTGAGACGAATTGCAACAAATATAAAACGATTATCAACGTTCATAAAATGATTTTTAGTGCTTATAAAACAATTTAATGATTTCGTGAAGATGTGTAGCAAGTTTCAAAGTTTCAAGTTTCAACAAATTTCAAAGATAATGCCAAAATCTTCAGCAAATATGAAACTATTATCAACGAATATGAGACGATTAGTGAATATTTTTACAACCCCTTGAAGTAGTTTTAGCAATTTTCGAAACCTATTTGCTTTGATATTTTCGAAACCTATTTGCTTTGACAGCGATCCCAAATTGAAGTCAAGTTGAAAAGACCTACCTTTCAGAGCACTTAGCTGGCTGCTAAGAATCTCTCGAATATCTTTTACCCAGCTTTGTTTTGCCCATAATGTCTTTACCTAAAAGGTATCGTCTTTGTTGAATAAAAAAACGTAGCTGAACAGATCAATGATAGTAAAATGCAAAACAATACACTACAAGGAGATGGGATACAATACAACATAATACAACACAATAAAAAACTTCTTAGCTTTGTTATGGAGCTACGCCAGCAGCATTTATCTATTTCTCCCGTAGATTTTGATACCGATTCGGAATAAATAAAAAAGAACTTTTTTGTTTCTTTTCCATTTTCGGTAAAATCTTTATCGAAAGTTTTTCGATGTTTTAGGTTTTTCCGCTATTTTGAAGTTTTGTACCAATCAAAGACTGTTTAAAGTCAGTCTCATGTCTATCGACGATCTAAGATTCTCGAACATGAATAATATTATAAGCTTGAGACTGAGCACCAGAAGTGAATAAAATCAGCGAACATTAAAATACGGACATTAAAAATACCACGCACTTTCACTGTGACTAAAAGCATAATCTTTGCATTAAACGTAGTTCTTGTTGTAACGATACACTTTCAAAAAAATCGATTGCAGAAAAAATAACTTGAAAAATTTTTGATGCTGATTGTTAGAAAAAGCAAAATCAATTCAGTTACGAATAGGAAATCTCGTATGAGGTCATAAGTGTATTCCATTTGTTCTCCTCACCTCAAATGTTCTCTGCACATGTGCTGCTAAAGCTGTCTTTCCAACCCAAAGACGCCATCTTTTCTCATCTCCTTCGACCGTTTCTGTTAGCCCTGCATCAGACATCTGCAAACAAAATATAATTGAATCTAACTGATATCGATAATTTTACAGGGGCGTCGTTGGACCTGATTTTAAGATGGGCCAAATACAAAAAAATTCCGGGGAAGCCCAGCGATTTTGATAACAGGTTGAGTCCGTTTGGAAATATATTGTGACAGAAAGTTTTGATCAAACTTGAGCTTGGGAAGCTACTTCTTCATGGATACCCTCCATTATGAAAATAAGAAATTAACTGAATCTTATTCAATTGTTCTCAGGGCACGATAAAAGAAAATTTAAAAGACAAGAGAAAATTCAAAGCACTAGATGTTTTAAACTTGCTACCTAAAGTTTGAAAGAAGCTTAGTCAACAAGTTATCGTTGAGAATTGAGTAAATCAATAAAGATTTCGAAAAAATTTTACAGATTGGGGAATTTTCGTGACGATTCTCTACGATTTCAAATCACGATTTTCACATGATTTCAAATGGATTTCAGGAAAATTTGGACGCTTCAAAAGAATATAAATTGGACCATTCTTCCTGAAGATGCAGTATTCAAAAGACATGAATGTGTATTTACCTTCAATCCGAACTTATAGCAATAAGTAAATTCGTCTTTTCTTGTCTCTTTGACTTTTGTACCGATCAGCAACTTCTCGAAGAGAAACAAGTGTCGTTCTTTTCCTCGCCCCTTCGTTTTGCCTTCCCAATACATCACGTCTTCCTGAAAGAGAGGATAAATGAACATCATTTTCATGAATTCTGTACTTTCTTTAAAATCGATGAGAAGGACAAGACTTTATCGCATCTTTATTTGAATTGTCTGCGATATCATGCAGTTCTTATACTACAAACAGTGTTTTGTGCTATATATCACTTTCAATATAAACTACAGTTTCAAAACAAAATAGTCAACGAGGACATATTCTAATAAAAAGTGATTTAGTCACTCGTGTTAACTTAAACTATCTATTTTTGAAACTATACTAGCAGGTTCCTACGAAGATCATGCCAGGTAAGTTCAAATCACTCTTTTAAAAATATTTGGTTTACAATGTTGCAAAGCTTTGGTTTATGACACTGCTACTTTTGAAAACAATTCATTAAAAAAAAAGATGAAATCTGAATTTGATATTTTTCGTATCAAACCCTTAAGATTGGAATCAATAGTTAATTCAAAAATGTACAATCTGTTTCAGGACACAATTTTCGCAACCCTCAATAAAATAGTGTCACATATATTTCCAGCTTTCTATCAAGCTTGACACATTTTGAATTACAATATCAACGTCTAGCTTCATTTCAAAAAATCTTACGACAAATCATTATTAGAGTTCACGGGCTGAGGCTGTATGGATAATCTAAAACACTTTCCTTCAATTAGGAGCCGTTTACCTTAGAACCTATATCATCGAGAAAAGGCAAAATCCCGAAGAAGTTATTTAATCATTACAAGGGTGCTTACATTTCTAATGTTTTTATAAGGTTAAAAAGTCTCTGAAAAGAAGAGAACTATTTATAAAAAATCCTCACGTGTCGTAGTAGTTTGCCAGCATCAGACAGTACCGAGATACCCTGAAAATATAAATTAGAATGCTTTAAAGCGAATAAAATGTATGATAAGGTGCGATCGTACTAATCGAAAAATACATTTCAAGTATTATCCAAATCGCTCTTTCAACAAAATTACTTATGCCTAAACAAAGCAATAAAATTTAGCAACTTGCATCTCTGTGATTTCGTACGTAATTTTGCACAGAAAGCTTGCATGTATTATGTAATGTGAAATTCTAAAAGAATGACATTGAACTAAAATGAAAGGTGTCATTATGGATATAAGTTAATGTATGATTTTTTAGAAAAATCTATATAGCTCAGGTCACTTGCTTTAAAATGGCTTATTTTCACAATTTTTTAAAACGAAGTTTTAACGATGGTATGTGGACAATCCCTAATTCAAAATAATGCAAAATTACATAGTCATTTCACCATGAGCCAAAAACTAATAATGCATACCTTTAATCCAGAGATTTTAGCAACATGCATCATATCATTGGATAATCTTATGATATTACCAGTCTTGGTTAGAGCAAGCTAAAAAATGATAAACATACATAAGGCTTCAGTTTTGTACATCTCTTCATGAGTTGGCAACCAAGAAACAGGCTTGCCGAGATGCCGAGTTTAGTTTCTTGACACTTTTCTCCTCAGTATATATCACGCTGTGCATTTATGTATAAAGTATCTTCTTAAGGAAATCCAAAAAACAGACATTTTTGTTTGTTTTGTTTGACGTCTCGGTTTGGTCAGCTCTGTTTTTGTGAACGTATCAATTAGTAAAGCAAAGCCAAAAACGTAACTAAACACATCTGTTTTTATGCAGAAATGGATTAAAGTGAAGGATTGCTTAATATAAGATTTTGAAGATGCCCTCTTTAAATATGCAATAAAGAATTGTGCGTTTTCTAGAGCATAAGGCATAACCAGACTACCCTTACCTCAACAGTTGCTGATTCTTGATTTGCTCTTGTTGTGTATTTCAGTAAGACCTGCAAGTTCAGAAAAGAATACAGAGCATTAGTTATTTTCCTACAATAAAACACTGTTGAGCATAGTGTGCGTTTTAATTATACGAACCAATGGGCTTTGACGATTCAGACTTGCTTTGATGCAAAATTCATCTGGGGGAGTCTTAGAAACCGGCCAAACTCCTAAGTGCGTCATCAGCGAACCTCAAAACCGATACCATATGAAAAATACAACAACAAACATAAGAGGTTACAATTCTTGATCGCAGAGCTTTTCCTTCTCATTGGAACATCATAAGGTGTCTAACACTGTTTGAAACATGATGAGGTTCCGATAAGAAAAAAAAACTTTATGATGAAAAATTTGGACTTCTATTTTACTTTTTTTCTTTATTGTCCTATAATAATCACTTTTCGTTATAAGTTTTTTTCAAAGAAATTTGCACTATGCCTTGCTGGTATACAATACGCATGTTTGAGTGAGATGCGATCTTCTAAACAGAGTAAATGCAAAATTACGACCATGCAGAAGTTCGAGCCTCGTCACGGGAAGCTATCGTTTGACTTTTATTTCAACAACAACATATATGAGGCAATATTTCACTACAGTAAAAATTAGCAACTAAGAACCTAAGAATCAAAAACCTGTCAGCCTAAATTTCTAACATTTGGATTGTATTTTAAGGGTACAAATCACATAATCTAGGATTAAAAGTTGTTAATTTTTACCAATAACAACAATGGTAGTTAAGAAATGTTTAAAGGCCTATAAACACCCAATAAACACCATTATCAACTTCTGTTGTCTAATTTTCAAACAAACTTGTTAGGGTAGCTCCTTAAAACTAAGGTTCTTAGTTTTTACGGTATATTAAGAAGGAGGTTTAGAACAATTTCTTCAATCTGAAAATTTTGTAATCCTTTTTCATCTATTCATAAATTGAAAAAAGCTCACCTTGAGAAGTAGCTGGTACCTAGTTATTCTCTGAACTGGGATGATCAGATATCCTTGTATCAAATGTGGATCTTCATTTTCATGTTTGAAATTCTAAATAGCATAAAGCAGACAAAAATCAGCAGATAAGTAGAGTTATTATAGATATTTATGCTGAAGGGTTAATTTGTGTATAAAAAGTAAAATGAAATTATATGATTAAAGTCAAAGGCCGTTCGAGTCTACCCCTGGAAGTTTATTTTTACTCTTCCGATTTCGGATTAGCTTCGAAAAATCGTTGAAAATACAAATTCAATGAGTTAATTCAAAAATTGTTGCTAATCGTTCTTCGATCAATCTGGTTCAACAATTTGTTTAAATCGCAAAAAACCTCGTCAAAAAATCATTTCAAAATCTTTTTGAATCTTTGCAAATAATTTCCAATGCACCACTTCGAAATCCGGGAAAAAAGGTGAAATTTGAAATAACCGAATTAAGTTCTATCAACTAACCTCCCAAAATTCTATAGCTTCAGGTCGATTCAAGACCTCGTCAGCTAAAGAGCGACTTTTGCAAAATTCAACATACAAAGTCTCCAACTTGCTGGCCTAAATGATATATGATATGAAGTTTCAGTTACTACCATGAAAAAATAAAAAAAGTAAGATAATATAAATGCAATTTAACAAGCTGATCTGAGAGAGCGAGCGCTATGTAGGGTATTTAAGGGTATTCAGCGTGAACTCAAAAACATAATTCTAATATTATTTCCTAATTACTTGGGTTGTAGTTGGGACAATATCTCGCGAGGTCGAAATTTTGAATGTAATTTGCATATTGAGCCTTTACCTTACGTATACTAATGAACTTAAGATTTAGGTTAGATTTGGCATCAAAGCTTTAATTGAGAGAGTACAGAAATATAATGTTTCTTAATCAGTGTTTTTTCTTTAAACTTGTGAAAACTATAGAGCTAGCATTGCCGATTGTTACCTCTATGATCTCAAAGCCAAAGACGTTCTATAATCAAAGAATCAAATAATCTCTTATCATATTAATATCACTCACCCCTCTGACGAAACACTGTGCCATCCCTTCGGAATCATGCAAACATGCCTCCATTTCATGTAGGAAAACTCTACGAAATGGTATAGCCTCAATTAGAAATAGTAGATACATGTTGAATAGCATCTTAAAAGTTTTCGAGGTAAACTATGTAAAAAACCCAGTTACAAATAACATTTGATATGAACTTATCGGGTGATTCAACAAAAATAAAACCTTACTTAACAACAATCATAAGATACACTTGGTCCCTTCTAACCATGGCTTTTTAGCTACAAGTTTCGATTTCAAAGACACTGAAGTACAGCTAAAAATATATAGTGGGGCTCTCTTTGTGGAGAATTTTCCATAAAAAAGCGATTTGCTTCAAGGGCTTGCAGTAAGCTGGTTGCAACCTCTATAGTCAGCCAGTTCTACAGCCTATGCAAGACATTTCTTTGATGTAAAGGGAAATCAAGTATGTTGCAGACAGTATTTCAATAGGATGGACAAGACAAAAGGTGCGTCATACATAAAGCTATATACAAGAAACAATAAGAATTCCAATCTGATGAAATTCCGAAGCTACATCTTACCTTGAATGAAACATATAAATACTTTTGAGGTTGGAAAATATGATGTCTTTTTTGCCCATTAAGCATGCAGGAAGATTAGTATTTTTATCCATCTCGGCAAGGTGATTCTAAAAAAAAACCAAATAAAAAATGATTGAAGACAAAGACATGATAAGAGGGGGACTACTCTATGCAGTTATGTGGTGTATTGAGACCAATGAGATCATTAAAATTAAGAAGAGGTAGGGTTTGGAAAATCAATTGGATAATCTTAAAGCAATTACTCTGTCTAAAATACCAATTCTCAGCTAAATGCTCATAATTATTGCAATGCTTTGGCATCCTTTTGGGTATATCATTCTCCCAAAGGTTTAGAGAATGACATTCATCCCAAAACTGAATTTTTAGATAATACATCTTGAATATTTGGTATGACTTTCAAAAGTCTTCAAAAGATTCATTTGTTGAAATAGCTTTAAAATATCTTTTTTCTACTTTAGTAATTGTTTCTTTATTTCTGAAAATACGGTCCTACGGTTTCTTACTACGGGTTCCTAAAAGATGAGTACATCTTATAGTCAATAAAGTGGTTTTGAAAATCAGGACTGACAAAAGACGATATAAGTAAAACTAACCTCACACACGTATCTCAGATCCTCGACATACTTTCTTTCAGTTTCCACAATTTCTTTCAAGACATTGCTAAAATGATAACAAAAACTTAAAAAGTTCACGAAAAGCATGAACTACGATTTTTTAAAGACAATAAAGAACATGATAAATAATTAAGAAATAAGTCAAAAGAAATTCAGAAATTATTTTTGCAACATCAATTAAGCTACTTCAATTTTTATCACATGGGATTTTAAGTTCATAATCTTACACAACATAGACATATTTGCATGTCAGGAGGAGAAGGATTTGGATCGTTGATTGAAAATGTTTTACATTGATGTTCAAGATCCAATTCTTATAAGAAGTCAGGGTACTTATAAGGGTACTAATAAGGGGGTTTGGGGTTTAACCTCTCATCATATTTTTACCATGTAGCTGGTTTGGCCTATTGTAGTCAGGTTGATTAGGCGTAATTCATTATTTCCAAAAAATATTGAAGTATTTAAAGCTATTTATTTGATATGCTGAAATTGCAAGATCTTCCATGGGCTCATCCCTTGGATTCCAAATAGGAAATTTCCCTTCACTTTTCTATCGCAGGAATCTCTACTTTCAAAAATGCCTAATTGTGCCTCGTATGTTGATATCACTTAGACCGAAGTTTGTAAAATTGTTATGATGCCATAAAAATGAATGAAAAAGAAAACTTTATATTAGGTGCAGTTTGGCTATTTTTGATTCCAATGGACCAAATGATAAAATAAACTTTGGTAGTGGCTAAGAAATTCTCAGGGCCGAACAATTGTGTCAAATATCATTCTAAATGATTGTTGACTGATTAAATTCTCAGAATGAACATCGAGAAGGTATAAAATATACTCACTCTCTTAGATTCAACGCTTCCCTTTCCTTTGCAAGATTATCCTTTTTTACGGGAAATCCAACAGTCAGCCTCCGCACTTGCTCATCCTCCTCCGCAAACTTTTCAAGATACGCACTCGGTACCAGGCCTGCTTCCCCATACGTCCCGTCGTCGTTGATTGCTCTAACTACCCACAAGTCTCCTTCGTGTGTTCCTTCCATGACGTCAACGACTGTTCCTTCTGAAATCGCCAGCTCATGTTCATCTTTTGGCTCATAATTTGCGATTGCAACGTATTTGTTATTCTAGAAGAAAAACCAATTTCAACGAATAGATAACCGAGAAAAATTAGGAGCATAGCGAAATATACTGAATAATAAAAGTACAGTATGGAATATCCCCTAGTGTACTGGTGCAATCCCTCCACAGTACTAATGGTATCCCACACAGTACTGATCGAATCCTTTCACAGTAATATAGATATCCCCCACATTATTGCACATTCTCAACACTACTGATGGTATTCCTCTACAGTACTGAATATCGTCCACAGTACTAATGGTTTACTCCCACAATATAACATCGATATCGTGAAAACTAGTAGACTTTGAAGGAAAAGTACATTTCAATAACATGTTTCCTTTTTGAAACAACCGAACCCGAGCCTTAATAATAGGTTTAAGGTCTTATCAATAAGATTTTAATAATAAGATTTCCACAAAACCAGAAATAGTGATTGGTGAGATAAAGACTTTTGAAAGCTTATTTGGAATGGTGTGCAAAACATTTCGTTAATTTTTCATACATTTACATTTGTATATATTCTTCTGAAGCACAGCATTGATCTAAATTCAAAATGAAATAACACAGGTTGAGTACGAGGTAGAAGTGAGAAAATTAACTTACCTTCGTCGCTTCAAGGTCAGACTCGCTATCTTTAGGCCTTGCAAGGGATGAAAACGAAGATTCACTTCCTTCTTGGAGAATTTCAGGGGTACTGAAAGAAAAAATTTTCAAGTCAAAAAAAGTTCTCTAAAATATAAAAATAATTATAATTTTTCTCATCTCATTTCCCGTCTCTACAACTTAATTCAATTCACTTAATTGAATTCATATAATACAAAAATTATAACTATGATATGGAACAGAATGAAATTAAATTAAAAAACAGACACGTCCTTCTGTTACTCTTGAGTTTTGTGCTTACGCACTCGTCAGAATTCGGTATAGTCTGTCTGACGAGTGCGTAAGCACTCAGAGTAACAGAAGGACATGTCTGTTTTTAATGTGTTCATTCTGCTTTACAATTGCTCTATAAAAGCGTATATCTAGCATTACAGCCAGGATAGGTACTCTCTACTCGAGTTAGATGTGATTATGATATAGAAAGTCCCACTCTACAAGAAGGTGCTTTCCATCCCCTTCTGAAGGCCTTGGGGTTACGAATTAACGTTAAGACAGAAATTTATTTCAACGTTGCACTGCAATATTTCTGACATAAGCAACTCCCTAAAAAACTGTTAGTCATTTCATGATGATAGAAGTTTCTATTGGTTTGGAAATATGTCTGGAATATTTCTGGCTACATTTAACAATAAAGAAATTCAACACATTCGAAACCGAGCATCCCATCTCTTCTCGCATCAATCCCATACTTTTCTACATTTTTCTTGCCCACTAGAAACAGCCTAAAGGAAACAAAAGTGGTGGGTCAAATGTATTCCACTGTTGGGGTAATTAGAGAGGCCAGTGGGGAATTCCCCCACCAATTTGTATGTTAAAAAATACCCTGATTTCACGTCTACCCTTCTTATCAAGAAGCACACGGTGATCTTTAGCGTTGGAATGAATCTGACGACCACATGAATCCGACGAGACTGATACGAAAGAGGACAAGTGGCTGAATTGTCTGACCAATCCTAGATTATCAGTTTAATTTAGATGACTCCTAATTCAAGATAAATGTTTTAGATAATGCATACAGTCTCAATTCATGGAATCTTATAATGATTAACGTTTTTGGGGATTATATTGCGCCTTATTACTAGATGTTTCAAGATGGTGGCAAGTTTGATCTAAAACTTGGATATATTTGTAATACGATTTTTTCAAGTTTTGGAGAAAGCATGTCCTGAAACCTTTCAAATTTAACGAAATTTGAATTTAGGGTTTCAATATTGTTTTAAGAAAAAAGTTTCGAAAGTAGCAGTATTGCTCGTCAAGATCTGAAGCAAGATATATGTTCTCCACAAATGCAATTTCATTCATCATATCTTCATTCATCATATCTTCATTCATCATATCTTCATTAACTTAATTTGAAGCTAAGTGTGGTTGGCTGTGTTAAAAGTGCACAAACTTTTAATTTGAAATTCACGACTTTTTTCCTTATTGACTTGTATTGACTTGTAGTTTATTGCGAAAAGTGTATTCTGTACTGAATAGTATTCAATACTTGGTTAGTAGTGCATTTTTCTCAGGATCGAACGATTATGTATATACTTATAAAATCATATTAGCGTTTATTATAAAGGATTTATCTATTCAGTTGTCAAATTCTTACGCTCAATACGAATTGATTTAATTTTGGAGCATCATATGAACAGCATAAAAATACTCTTTAAACCACAAAAAGACAATGAATTTAAAAGCTCAAATATGACAGACTTACTACAAAGAGTAAAGGCATTTTTCCATCAGTCCAGACTGCTATACATTACTTCAACGACAATGCAAGTCGAACGCTGCGACAAATTGATTCGAAACCATCTGCTTACTACAGATACGAGCCGATATCAAGGGCTTTGAAGAGTTTTACGTATTTATGATCTCAGCCAGACACAACAGAAACCTAATTGATTGCTGTAAGCCACTAGCAGTGATTCCTGATATTGCCAAGCAACTGAGGATATTAAGCCAAATTGTGGTGGCGTTTTAAAATGGATGGGCACTGTTACCTTCGTCATTCCAAACCAACAAACAGATGGCGTTACGGCGGAGTCGGTGCGAAGCCACGATAGATGTACAAACCAGAAAACTACTTATACTGATAAAATCCTCCGTTATCTAAGACGCCTTCATTTAATCTTGTTTCCTTCAAAATTAGCTTTCGAATTGAGCTGGATTTAGCTGTCTGGATTTGCACAACACAGGGGGACCCTCGTTTTAACTTTTCTTTTTCCTGTTATAATTTTTTCAAAAATATTTACAGTAGCCTAACACGTAAGGGATAAAATATACTAAACTTCAACCTGACACCTCGAGTAGTGGAAGTAGCCAAGCCTTTCCTCTATTATGATTATATATAAAGTATTATTAGTATCAAGGATATCACATAAGGTTGACGTTGGAAAAAGCATTTGCTTGAAGGGTACATTTATCATCAATACGGTACATCTAACATCAGTATGTGTCATTGCCTTTGGCATCATAACATCACCCATCATAACATAGAATATCCCAGCTCTTTTCTACAAAAGACTGGATAGTCTGAAATGATAATTGGAGCTTCTTACAAGCGGCCGCTCAACATACAACGGTCAACCGGGCTAACCTAGACTCGTTTCCATAATACACTCAACTTTGAGGCTAGAGGACAATCACTAGATGACTGACCTGGAATAACTTTCCTTACCTGTTCACACTTGTTCACACTAATTATCTCAACCATGGTGAAAGTTTCCTCGGCAAAGAAAACGTTGCCCAAGGCAGCCTCGAACTCGACTTTCCTATCTTAGGAAAGATATCTAGGTTACTTTGATTAGGCTTAACTTTCCACATACCTTTCATCTATGGTCCTCTTTCTCAAGCAAGATGGAGTAACGAATCCAATATCGCTTAGTCTGGAAGCCCTTCGCACAAGCCAAATATCGTCCTGAGTGGTATCAAGAACCTCAACAACATCGCCCTGTTTCAATACCATTTTATTGCCTTCGTTCGAGGCATGGTCTTCAATCGCAACATACGCCGTCATTGGTAGTACCTTCAAATACAAAACAAGACTTCAATAGTAACTTCCTAATGTAACGTAATCTTACCTCTGATTGGTT
The DNA here is from genome assembly GCA_963924455.1 of Pelagia noctiluca. Classification (NCBI taxonomy): domain Eukaryota; kingdom Metazoa; phylum Cnidaria; class Scyphozoa; order Semaeostomeae; family Pelagiidae; genus Pelagia; species Pelagia noctiluca. The sequence goes on along the minus strand of OZ004331.1, from coordinate 7,162,266 downwards.
ATTATCGTGAAAAGGGCAGCTAGACCGGAAGACAAATGACCAAGAATGTTGATTATCAAGAAGAGCTTGCGAGAAGGATAGAAAAATGTCTTTGCAGATTTAAAGATAACTTTTATATGTAGTATAAAACTACTGTCACCCGCTTTAAACATTTTATGCACGATTTGCACTGAAACATTGAGTATCCCTTTGTTTTAGGGGGTTGTAGTCAAACGCATGCAACATTGCTCGCTACATGTCGCCAAATGTTCATGCATCACCAGCAAAGTTTCCTCCGTTGTTGACATCAAAATTTACGAAACCCTTATTAGTGCACATGTCCAAAAAGGAAGTGTGGCGTGAAATGTTGGGTAAAGTGGATAGAGCCATGCAATATTAATTGAAAATTTGAAAATGAGACTTGTTTTTGCTCGGGATCAAAATTCATGGAACATAAGTATTTAAATGTTGCAAGAGGCATTATCGGGCGTCAAACGATTGCAACATGAATTGCAACATCTTCTCAGGATGTTGCACAAGTTTCACCAAGGCTGAAGAGAAATGAGGGAATTTTACATCTTCAGGACCTTGAATTTGAATATAAACCAGAAAACTTCTTTCGAGTCCGAATTATCGTCATTATGATATAATAGCAAATATAAATTCAAAAGCAAACATTGCAGCAAAATTGTGGCAAACAGAAGGCTTCGCAATACGACAATAGCATCAAAATGGGAGTTCCTGTGTCTTGTAAAAGAAGAAACTGAGAAAAGTACTGAAACTAATATTACGTTTAAGACCACATGAAGCAAAACATTTTATTGGCGGAAATGATAGCTACTGTTGAATGATTAGAAACTCTGTGAAAAGTTTGTTGATATATCATTTGGTTTTCAAGTTATCCACCATTTTGTAGGATTGGCTGATGACGTCACATTGTTGGTAAAAGGTCCAGAAAATATACAATGTTGACTCCATTTCCATGAGAAATGCAATCACGATATTTCTTATCGATTAATATGCTTTCTCAAAAATCATGCACACATGTTAAATGACCTGCATTACATTTATGCAGCTCTGCAACAAGATTTCTTTCAACTATTATATTTATATGATGAGATACTGCTATATCCCCATATGTAAACCTAATAATTTGCAAATATTATGACGTCATCCTCTGATACTTCAAATAAGTGGATAATTTGAAAACAAAGGAGATATCAAAATAATCTAAACGGCGTTTTCTATCATTCAACAGTACCTATCATTTCCACCAATAAAACGTTTGGTTCATGTGCTCTTTAAGTCTTAGAAATAAGCTCCATCACCATTCAAATGATAGTATAATGGATCTTTGAGCAGAGGTCTCAGCAAGAGAGAGCAAAGAAAGAACAAAAATCGTTCTTTGATAGTCATTACCTCTTCCAGTTTTGTCATTCCCTTGCCCTTCTTTGCATCTGTGTTCGCTTCGTTATTTCCATCTCCTTCGGATTTTGAGCCTTAAAAACAAAGGGAAGAGTTTAATACCACAGACATAAGTTAAATACAAGTACACGATCCTCAAAGAAATATTTTATGAGAAACACAAGGCTAAAATTTGGATGAAGTCTTTGGTATATCCAACACTACATATACGACCTTCTGACACAAGAGGTGGGCACTCTACCACTAAAACACCAAGGGTAGAGGCAAAATTGACCTATATATCACTTAACTCCGAAGTTCAATCCCAGCAAGCAGAAGAATGCTTACAGTATGATAATAATTTTAAGAATAAAGAAGAAAACAATAAGGCTCAAGTAATGATTATAACAAAGTGAATTTATAAATTTGTTTTTGTTCTTATATCCAACGATGACGCACATCAAGGTTTCAAACATCTGGCATAAAATAGAATACCACATTTTTATGGGTGGGATTAGACTTTGATCAGCAATAATATGAGTAATGTAGCTGATCTTCCCACCAGCTTCTTCTTTTGATAGTCCTCTTCAGCTTACCAAACAGGTTGATTTGAAATTAAATCTTCATTTTGAAATTCTTTACAATCAAGAGGCTTGGAGATATCGAGGGGAAGGACGAGGGTTTTAGTGCTTCTATTAGTCTAATTACTCAGTGGATCCTATATGCTTAGCACATAAACCAATACCTTGTAAGCATGAACTTTGATGAACTTTATGCAAAGTGCTATGCAAAAGGTTGCTATTCATATTTTCTCAAAGACGCCAATAGTGATTCTAACTCCCCGTTCAAAAATTGCTTGCTTTAAATCTGCAACCCTCTATACGGAATTAGCAGAAGGGATACATTTAGAAAATTTGGAAAGTATTGACTTTGACTTGACCAAGAATTAAAGCAATGATCCATCAAACATCTATGGCTGACTGATAATCTTAAACGCTTAAGCAGATTAACCTCTCTAAAATTCCTCAAACATCTCATTCTCACACTACCTACCTTTCTTCTTTTTACTTTTCGATGAAAACTTGCATTTAACGATTTCTTGCTGTACAACTGCATGACTGATCTTAAGACTAGACAAACCGTGTCCGTATTGCTTCTGAGAGTAGCAATGCGAGTAAAACTGGTTATATCTATTCAAAGCCATCCAGGTGGCTTACATCTCGAGAAAAACAACCCTTGCCAAACCAAATAAACAGATCAGTAATAAAGTACTCGACTACTTCCACTCATTTTGCAACCGATACCCAAATATTACAGCTCATCCTGCGTGAGGGTGCGGTTAACTCTTAACAGAACCTACAAAAACTGAATTCATGGTCGATGAATGCAGCTATTGTCAGAATTCGACTATTCCCTTTATCAAACAGAATATACGCTACTATAACTGACGCTGTATTCAACCTGCTGAATACTGTTTGTAAGGCAGGTCGGCGTGGATAAGATTTTCTAATCAGTTATTCATTAAAGACATTGCAGAAACAAAATGAACTTTGTTCGTTCAGCACGTGCTGATATCATTATTCAGATGTAACCAGTTATGCTTGATATGCCAGATAATGCTGGATACATTTTCCATTTACGTAGATTCACAAGCAGTGCTCAATGACTATGTTTTGGTGGAATACTCGCTTCTTAATTCAGCAAGTTCAATAGCATACTAAAAATAATACCCAAATATACCCCCAGACAATTACAGTTACAGTTTCCATTTACGTAGATTTATAAGCAGTGCCTAAAAAGCTGTATTTTGGTGGAATGCTCGCTTCTCAATTCGGCAAGGTCAATATGAAATTATGAATGATATTGTACTATACCACAGGACAATTCTGAATAAATTTTCCACTTATAGATTTATAGGCGGTGCTTAGGAACGTGTTTTAGTAGAAAGGACCTCTCTAGATTTAACAAAATCAATAAAATAACATGAATAATACTGAAATATACCGTATGCTCCAAAATGGCCAAAGGTTTGACAGGTTATCTAGAATCATTACTGGATTTCAAATATCGGAAAGATAACCTAACATTTAACCACTGAAGCTTTTTGTCTGAAATCTAATGAATTGATATACCGAGACGCAGATCAAAATGGACCATCTTTTTTGTGACATTAAGTTTGATAATTGAGGAGATCAGTGTTAAGTTGAAGGAAAAAAATATTAAATTTTAATACTTGTATGAATGAAGGTGGAAAATGATAACAGCAAAAAAAATCGATGGAAAGAGAACCAGGGGAAAACAGAGGGATGCAAAGCTAGACTGGATGAGAAAGAAGACGAATTTGAAAGATGAGAAGGAATCGGAAGAGAAGGTATAGAGCTAAGATGGATGGAGGCAGATGAAGACAGCAAGATTCGTCAACGACAAAAAAAATTCCATGATACAAGGAGAAGAAGAAGAAGAATAAGTAGAAGAAGAAGAAGAAGAAGAAGAAGAACAAAAAGAACTTGTACATGAAATTGAGCAAATTTACAAACCTGCAATCCGCAATTCCGCTGAGCTCTTCACTTGACCACCATCATTCTTCACGCTACAAGTATAAGAACCAGAATGTTCTATCTTCGCTTGAGTAAACAGCATCGAAAACACATCATCATCTGACAGTAGAGTAATATGTGGAGAATTATCTGATGTAATGAGCTCCTCTCTAAAAAACCATTCCACATCGAAGATTGAATCGCTTTTGATCTTCACGTCCATTCTCACCAGACTGCCTTCAAGTGCGTCGTGATTCTCCAAGGGTGATAAAAATACAGGCTGACTAGATGAAGCTTGCTTTGGCTTCGGTTTTGGTTTGACAGCTGGGGGTGGGGGCTTTTTGGTTTGTTTATTCGGTTGATCGTCTTTATCACTCTGGGGTTTCTTATCTGGGAATTTATGTTGATCAGAATCAGCCCCTGGTTCATCTTCTGATTCTTCTTCAGTTTCCGGTCCATCGTCATCTCCGTCATCTTCTTTATCAACTTCATTTTCACTTTCTATTTCATCTTCATCTGTTGAGAAAGAAATAATTAAAAAGTAGCGAGAGAATAGTTTAGAAATGTTAGTTAGTGAATAGGGTACATTCATTGCCAAAACTTTGGGACAGTAAAATTTCGGATGTTTGGGTTCCGGACATTCATTTTGGACGTTTAGGCCGATTTTGGAAATTCTCGGACAAACATTTCGGTCGTTTTATCCAACCCATACAGTTTGCAGACAAAGTTCCAGAGGTAATGAAATTAATAATTAACTGCTTCAATTTCAATCATTTTAAATTGACTGTAGTCTGCCATTTCGTCATGCTCTGTGCAGTTAACGATGTTATGAAGGCTATTGGAGAGCTTCACCTAAAATTGGGACGAGGCTAAGCCAGTATAAAAGAAAAGGGTTTATCTAAACTAGAATATTAAGAACATGAGCCGCGGAAATGATATAATTAGTCCATTACCAATCAAGAACCTACTAAAACAAAATTATAATTTCATAACTTCATATCTTGAAATTGAAAAACACTTAACATGCACACATAGAGCTGTGAATTCATACCTAAATTGAATACATATGGTATAAATTCACAGCTTTACTTGTACACGTTAAGTCTGTTTCGATGATGGTTTAAGACATGAAGTTATCAAGTTATAATTTAGCTTTTAACACACGGGATCATATAGAATTACGAGCTATTAAAGTATATAAGAATATGATACACCCCTCCTACACTATGGTTCAATAACTACCATATACCCTTCCTACACTATAGTTCAATCAATACCATACACCCTTCCTACACTATAGTTTATTCACTACCATACACCCTTCCTACACTATAGTTCAATCACTACCATACACCCCTCCTACACTATGGTTCAATAACTACCATTTACCCTTCCTACACTATAGTTCCATCAATACCATACACCCTCCCTACGCTATAGTTTATTCACTACCATACACCCTTCCTACACTATAGTTCAATCACTACCATACACCCTTTGAACTACACTTACCATATACTTACTTAAGGCCTATCTGTTGAATACCAGAAAATTCTCAGGTCTTTTAGGATTCCCTTTGTTCTTATGTAAAAACGTGTAGGAAGGAGGTTTTATGTTGAGGGAGATTAGGCTCGTCGCATTTTAGGGGAAAATTCTTTTTGATCAAGCCATTTCCTAGAGTTGAAAATACAATTTTACAAACGGTATTCGATCAGAATATGATTAATCTATTCAATATTGACAGGATGAGAATAGCGATAGTAATAGGCCAGCCACATAAAGAACTAACTTATTTACATTACAAAAGTCCTACATTTTGGCATGGAAATATCAGAATTTAATATCAACGATGTTGATGCAAAAAAAATCTTACCTATGACAAAGAGCTCTGCTGTAACTGCTGCTCTGCCCGAGTTATTCCTCAACATGCATTTTATTTCTCCTTCATCCTTTACCTCGACTGGATCGATCGTCAACGAATATACCCCAGCTTCCGTGTCTGTTTTTATTGCTATTCTCGGGCTCTCTACCACCAGCTTGTCTTTGATGTACCAAATAGCAGATGGCATTGGATTACCGGTGGCTCTCAATTCAAAGCAGACTGCGTCTCCCTGACAGGCATCTTGGTCCCTGAGTTCTGTCGTGACTTTTATAGGCTCACCTTCATCTGCAATGGCTGACTCTGTTTCTTCATTATCGTCTACATCTCTGGAGCTGCAATACAAATGTTTTTATCATGAATAATCTGGACTTACAAATGTTTTAGTATGGGTAACAAGTTTCTGTGGTTTAAGTCCCCAATTTTAGGTTCAACCCAGATGCGAGAGTCCTCTGGGTTATTACTAGCAAGTTTTGGTTGAAATATAAGCTGTCCATTGTAATATCACAGAAACTGAATTGTGGGTAAAGTGACGGGGAGTGCTAGAGATTCTGGAAGAGTAAGACGACTCCAAACCACGATAACTTGTCGAGCTCAAAATAAAGGGTTAATATAGTGGGAAACTGAAATGTTTGAAACATAAGGCCAAAATCAATTTTCAGACCTGTACCGGTCCCTCATAACATGGGGTATCATTTTCAAAATCGGGGTCTTTGTTTCTAAGCTTGTGTATCTTATATGCAGGACAGTACTGCATTTGCAAACAAACATACTACGACCCCATAACACAGAACTGGCTTGGTTGGGTAGTTTCGAATATTGTTTCAATAAATTATATTATACCCCTTCTCATCTAAAAATGAATTGCTTCGTCAAAAAACAAATCCAGGAACATTTCGAATATCTCTATTAGAGTTGAGAAAGGTTGAAGTTACCAAAAACATTTTTTTGATAGAAAAGGGGTTTTTTCTACATAAATCACGCTCAAAGACAAATATTAGCAATTTGTTACTGTGTGAGAAAATATGCCTAGCAGTTTTGGTCAGGAAAGAAAGATATGGATCTAAGCCCTGCCTATGTTGGGCTAGCACGTTACACAGAATCCATTGTTCGACAATATCAGTACCATTCTTCATGAGAGAATCAAACAAAATATCTGAAAATTAAACGGAATTACCTCGTTCGATCTCTAGCATCATCCAGGTCATCTACATCTTTGAAAAATAAAAAAAATTTTGCATTACAAAAGGCAAATTTACATCTAATCTTATCATTAAGTTTACAAAGATTAATTGCAAAAGGACAAACGAGTTAGCTTTAAAATGTGTATTAATGGCCTAAATTAATTTAGATATGGATGGAGCCGAAGGTTACCGTGCTGACTTTATTATCCTGAATAACAGTAGTTAGTGTGCTCACCTTTGGTGGGCAAAGCCCTAGGTTCGAGACCTAGTTAAGGAACATCAGGATCACGGTAGCCCACTGGGAAGAATATGCCTATTTCAGAGAAACAGCAATGGACGAGCCCTAAGCAACATCTCTACGTATCTACACGGGGAAGAAAGAAACTCAGAAGACAAAGCTCTTCATCTCTGAGATGGAGAGTTTTTTCTTTTGTCTTTTGAGTCTATTTCTTCTCAGTATTAATACCTCTACTTTATGTATGGAGCACTCTCATGGCCCGACCCACAGACTTCGTATCCACATATCTACATATTTAATTTTAGATAAAACAAGAGCCTATTTTCTAAGTTTATAAAATAGAAAGAGACTAATTCAGAAGTAAACCATTCTTGAAACATTTTGATATAATCTTCATCAGTAAACTTATACACAATTTCGTAAGTTTACTGATGAAGATTATATCGAACCGTTTAAAGAATGGTTCATTTTTGAATTAGTCATAAATAACTTACATATATAACTTATCTACATGATATGACTTACATATATTTTCTCTACATTATATGACTTGTATATAGCTTATCTACATACATCGCTTATGTATATAACTTAACTACATGAATTAACTTAAATACAACTTATTTACATGATATAACTAAAGTATAACTTATCTACAAGAAATAACCTTGTATAACTTATCTACAAGATATAACTATGTATAACTTATCCACATATATAAGTTACACGTAACTTATCAACATGATCAGATGTACTATTGTCAGTAAAGAACTCCACTTACCTTCAACAAGTACTTCGGTTTCAGTTTCAGCAGTACCCAGTTCATTTTCAGCAAAGCATTTGTAGAACCCTTCATCCTCTAAAGCAACTTCATCTATGCTCAGTTTATGCCAGTCTCCTTTTGTAGTGATTCTCAAAAAATCACTTTCTTTCACCGGTTTATCTTCAAAGAACCATTTAACCGTCGGTTTGGGGTTACCAAGTACTTGGACTTGAATGGTTAGTGGGTCACCCTCCAGCATGACGGTCTCTTCTGGTAACTTCTTATTGAATCTTGGGGCTTCCTCTTCTTCCTCTTCTAAAAGGTATTGGGTTGTGTGGATTAGTAACCAAACATTTCATATTGGAATTATACAAGGTATTAAAATAGAGTCGTCAAGTGATGACGTCAAAAAAATCTATTGGGTCCATAATCTGAAACAGCTTCAAATATAACATCGTATGGATGCAAAATCACCTCTGTATGTTGAATATTGACTGAGATATGACTATTTTAAAGATTAACTTTCAATAGGAAACTCCTGTATTTTTCGGCTGGTTCCAGACTTTATGAACCTACAGGGATTTCCTATTGAAAATCAATTTTTAAAATAACTATGGACCCAAACTTCTAATATTCTAAAAATAGATTTTTGTGACGTCATCTCTTGGCGACTCTATTATCTAAGGTAATTTTTGTAGTGTAAAATATCACATTACAATAACCAGAAGTCATTATGTGAGGTATTGTAACTATTAAGATAATTATGCAAGGTACTACAATTATCTGAGGTAATTTAGTAGTGTAATTCAATAGTATAATCTTATGTATCAGTTTTACATATTTTTATTGGTGTAATCATTAGAGGTAACTATGAGAGGCATGGTAATAATGCGAGGTAACTAGTTCAGTGTTTTAGTGTAATCGATTATTACCAGTGTAATCATTAAGCGAGGTTTTGTAATAATCAGATGTAATTATGAGAGGTATTGTTCTTATTAGAGATAATCATGCGAGGCTTTACGAACATTTGAGATAACATAGTAGTGAAAACTATTAGTATAATTTAGTACCTATTAATCTAATTTATTATCATTCATGCTATCATCAAAGGTAATTGTGAGAGATTTTGCAATCATTAGAGGTAATTATGCGAGGTATTGTTATCATCGAATTTTATGAACTATAAGGTCAACCATTGAAAAACTTCGGCTCTCGTATTTGTTAATACAATGGGGCCCCAGCCATCTCTTCCAATGTATCGATTCTATTTCTAATCACACCGTCTTATCAGTGTCTAATGCCTTAAAAATGTCTCACCATCGACAAGAAGTTCCATTTCCACTCTGATTTCTCCAGCATCATTGCTAATGTAACACTCGTACAGCGCTTCGTGCTTTATCTCCACATTCTTTATCTCCAGAGAGAACTTATCACCCTCTCTTGCAGTCTTCACGTTGCCACATTCAATAAGAGGCTTCCCTTCTTTCACCCATCGAGCCGAGGCTGAGTTAGCATGTGCAACTCTGAATTGGAATCTCGCTGTTTCTGACTCAGTTATCTGGAGGTCTTCTGGTTTTTCAATCAATTCCGGTGGCTTCTCATTGGATACTGGTGAGTCACGTGGTGTTGATGGTATCACTACGATGTCTATCCCAAGAACTAGTAAGAAAGATATCAAAATATTAATGAGAGAAACTCGAAGGACATAATTTCTTGATTGTCTAGAATTGAAAACCACTGCTGGAAAACAACCACGCAACGATTCCATTAATGAACATTTATTAAGACCACAGTGAAACACTCAACAGAATAATAGGTTAAATAATACGAAACAAAAATTTGCAAATAACTATATCATATTTTCCTTTGATAGTCTGGAGCTACATATGGCTAATAGAACATTTATATCGTCGAAATCCAGAATTGAGTAGACTGCCATTCAGCAGTGTGTGCAAAATATACAAATAGGACCAGGCACTTTCAAGATGCGATAGTGGATCTATTATCACCCCTAGCCATCACCTCTAAAATCATATCAACACAAAATAGAAATAATGATGGTTCTTTCAGACATTGATATCTCAGCTTAGATATAACCTAGGCTAGGTGGAGCTTTTCCTTTACATAGCACAATCTTAATCCAATCTAGTAATGCCAAGTTTGCATAAGATGCAAATGATATAAAGATAAGATATGTCTAATGTCCTATGTTTCATGTCCTCATCTCGTATGTCTTATGCCCTATGTCATGTGAATACAGTGTTAGTTTGATAAAGAAATAAAGACTTTGCATAAAATATGAATCAATCTCATGACTTATGTAGAGTAGTGACGTATGTAGTTAGTCTACATGGGTGTGTCAAGTGACACAGGCCGCATAAGATGGATATCAAGATGGCTACCAGCTAGGCACGTTTCACATACTTCGGCTACAAAGACGCTATAACTTATATTGCATGTTCGTTTCCTCAGGCCCTACCTCCTGTTGATACAGGGTTGGTTTAATCAACAAAAGATCAGTTCACATAAGATAAAATAAAATATTAAAATAATATGAATAGGATAATATCAAAATATTACTATGAGAAACGTACGTGGGAAGGGATGAACTACAGAGTTTTTCTTCTGTCTTTCCCTCTTCATCATTTTTTTAACTTCGGCATCCGATGCAAGATCTTCACGGGAGCTGCCAGTGAAGAGGTCTTCTCTCGAGCTCAGGCTTTCGATTGTGGAACATTTCTCCTCCAGCAACTTCACAAAATTGTCTCTCGGACTGCTAATAGAAATAGATAACGACATGACAACCAAACAAATGCGACTAGTTTTGAAATTGTTTTGAACAGCTCAACACTAGCCAAAGGATGAACATGGAATGCAATTTAATCTTTTTGTATAAGATTGAGGTGATAGTTAAGTTGTTGAATCTGCATGTAAGCTACTCATCAGCAGCCTCCAAATCAAGTTCCAACTGTTGAGAGTATTTTCATTGAGTAACTTCACAAAGTCACCATTCAGATTGTCAAGGCAGATGAATGATGACCAAATATCATTAAAGTAGTCATAAACCAAGTCATTAGTTATTCAAACAGCTTAAAAAAGCAAACAGCTTAAAATAGCTTAATGTTCACTGATTTGAAATTCGACTATCGAATGTTGAAGATTTTTCTTCAAGCTGCTTCACAAAACTGATAAGGTACTTCTTCGTTCTGTAAATTATAACACACAACAATACAGCAATCATAAACTTTCGGTCATTGAAGAAGGCTTTTCTTGATACAGGTCGATGATGCTATTTATAAATAGAGCTTCGACAATCGTTTCTGTTAAATTTCCCTTCAAGGGCTTCAGAAATATTCCAACATTCCCAGCGTTAGGTAATGGCAGAAGTCCAGCGATATCACAAGTTTTCTGTGGAGCAACATTTAATGAAAGCTAAGTGAGTAAGGCATTTCAAAAACGAAAACTGCAGGCGTAAACTATTGCAAATCTATTTATATCTGAATTTAGATATTTTCAAAACACATCAGTTTCCTTTGGAACAGAATTAGCTGCCAATAACTATACATTTAATATGTGACTTGTTGGAAAAGGATAGTGTCATCGATTGGCCCGTCTTTAAGCAAAAATAATTTCAAAAACATTAAGCTGAAAATAAAAAATGCCACGCTTTGTTCTTTTTAACCATATTTATTTAAAACGTAATCGCCTTAAGACTAACTTTGATATGAATGCCAATGTTAACATAAAAATGAGTAGTTTGCTTTGATCTAATATTTAATTGGTTCAAAGCCTTACGCCTTAACCATCGCATTGAACAGCCTACGGAGAGTTTAATCTGGACTTAAGTTTTCTGATTTAAAATGAACAGACTTTAAATGATGAAGCAGAATAACAAACATGATGAAAGGAATGAAAATCCGAAAATATGACAATGAAAAAGTAAGTCAGAGAAAACTAAATAGAAATGCCAGCCGTCATGAAATAACATTGTTCGGGTAACAATATTTACGACAGAGACTTAAATACGCCAATTCTACCCTCCATCTTGTCTATACCAGCAAGAAAATCCCTCCCTATCAACAAACATTTCAATTTATTTTCAGCAAGAAGCGAGGCAAAGAAGAAATGGCAATACAAAATGGCAGATACACCATTAGCTAATTTACCTCATTCTTCAGAAGAGGAGTATGGCTACAATAATACAACAACAACAACAACCATTCCACCTTATTATTTGGCAGAGGTATCTATTTATTCACAATTTTCTCGCACTTCTTCATGGATTGCTGCAAACTATGACTGCCAATTTGTTCAATGAATTTATGGAATAGTTGTGAAATCATCTTGAAATTGTCGAATCTTTTGTTTCAATTTCGCTTCTCAATGGATGCGGAACATCCAGCAACTGCTGCAACTATTACAAGAATCTTTCCTAATCATAGCAAATTCGTTTCAAGTCGTTTCAAATTCGTTTCAAATCATGTCAAAATCGTTTTCAATCGTATAATTGTGTAACCATGATTTGTAAAGAATTGATAATTGAATTAAAAATACCCAACCTTTCTACTGGGAAGGAATCTTCAGCTTCACTTAGCTCATCTTCATCAGAGAGTTGTTCGATTCTCGGCTTCTCAGGGGCTGGAGGAAGTGACTCGTCATCAGAAGAAGATTCCGTCTCTGAATAAACAACAACAACAACAAATCAACAAGATATCTTTGATTTTGAGAGATGCGGCAGCGTGAATTAGCGTATAGTTCTTAAAGTTTCACCCATCTTGCTTTTTCATTAAGGCAATTTCCACGTATAAGAAGATAAATCCTCATTTTCTTTAAAATTGATTATCAAACTAATTAACTTATTACAAGTAAAGCCACGGTAAAACGAGTGTAGCATTTCGTTGAACAGGCTGAAAAAATGATGTAATGAATATAGCGATCGTTTGACCGTAGGTTCAGGCATTACAAATACTATCTAAAAATTGCTGATAAGAATCAGGTCACTCTCCTGAAGTTCATCGTTATCGCTTGAAATAATATATCATTCCAAAAAATAGTCACAACTAGGTAACTGAAGAGGATATTATCATCAAAACGTCTAAAAGCATGGTTTTTTTCTTATCTTTTGTATTATTTATTAAATTGATTCTCGTATTAGTATTACGATATCTATAATATTACAATATCAAGACTTTTTACTATACTTTCCAAAACACAAATCATAGAGGAAAATGTTGGGCAGAAATATAGAAAGCAAAGAGCCTTTTAAGAGGCACCCGCTAACTGCCCTTTACTTTTACAGCAATAAAGCTATCAATAAATTATAGTCAAATATTACCTTGAATGCTCAGATTTGCAGATGACGTCGCAGAGCCTTCCTTATTGGTCAGAATGACCGTGTACTCCCCACTGTCACTTCGCCTTACAGCGAGTATCCTAAGCATTGTTTTCCCTTCTCGTTCAACAACTTGGACTCGTTTACTCGTTATGATATCTTTGCCGTTCTTCTTCCACTCTAGCCTCGGTATCGGCTGACCAGTGTACGTGCACACGAGTTCGAGATCGTCACCAACTTCGACAGAGGCGTCCTTGAGTTCTTGCTCGATAACAGGCGCATGATCAGGAGGCTTTTCTAGGCCGAGCTTCACCAATTTCTTGGCACCTGAAACGAAATTGTTATTACATAAAAGATGCAATGTTAAGTGATTGTTTATAGAGGATGAGATTTGGATACCTATTGTTATAGCTAAGGCTTTTCATATGACACTCACCAGAATATCACGTCAGGAAAAGAACAGTGAAAAAGAATAAAAGAAAATTAATTATTTGTTGCTTATAAACAGTCAAAATTGGCCTAATTCTCCCAACCTCGATAAACTCTCCCACAGTGGAAATGCTTTTTAAGATACCATAATTGTTTACGAGAATAAAATCATTAAACGAAAGAATAAATATTTTCGTTTGTTCTTGTTTTCTTTAACATTTTAACTTCAAGGGACATTTTGCATTAGTCTTGAGTAAAGATTCATGAATACAAATGAAATTTGCAAATCAAACATCTAAAATATAATTCAACATAAAGTGAACAGGAAGCAGAAACTACCTGCCATCCCAGGACAAAAGCAAATAGGCTAATACATGGATCAAAAGCAAATCCAAATATTATAGCTTGGCTGTTGAATTAGTTAATCAATCTTTTGTACTTTAGAAAAGTCAAAATCAAACAGGTCGTTCTCGTATTGCAAAGGAGGTTTGAACGACGATTTCAGAGCAGCGCAAAGGTCGATTCTGCAGTGTGGCCTGATTGGTCCTAGTGGGAAGAGGGGCGTGTACGTGAGATTGTAGATGGCATAGGTTCAAAACCAGCATGTGTCGAACTTAAATCGGAAAGCTTTTGCACAGTCCCATATTCTTCTCCTTCACAGAGGCCATATCCACGTTCCAGCAACCGTGGGAAAAGTGCGAGCTGAGAGAATAAGCCCTGTCTAGATCTACATTACGACTGATCTTTCAAAAATAATGCATCTACAGGGGTGGTAGAGTAGTTGCACAAATGGGCGCACTTAAACATACTTGGACCTAATGGACCAAATGTGATTCGTGGTGCATGCTACGATGCTCATGCTGAAATTACTCTCACTCGCATATACAGTACGGAAACTCGCTCATCTTCTCATGAAAACAAAATTATACAGTAGTACACTACCGAAGAGAAACTCAATTTGGCAAAATAACCAAAAATACAGAAAAAGATACAGTGTCAATTAGCAATTTATCATGTGTCATTTTCCTAGTAGTAGGTTAGTGCCATTTGGGCATTAGAACATCTAGTATTTCTAGAAATTTATGGCCATTATCCATCCTACTATATGCTAGCTCAAGAAATGGCACGTTAAGTAACTTCAAAGTTACCTCCCCTTGGAGAGCATTTGCCCAATGATACAGGTAGAATATGTGCCTTGCTTTTATCATTATGGATTACTGGAATAAGGTACACATTTATGTTATGCTATCTTAGTAATGTTTTAAACAGTCTCGTCATCTTCTATGTTGTTTTTAAATGACTAAGATCTTTTCAATGCATTCATTAATTGATATTTGAATCTCAATTCTGTGGTGAATAAATACTTACTTAATTTGCCTCTTAAATGATATTTAGAATTTAAGAAAATTAACTAACAAGATTTTCTTAATTTTTGAAAGAGCTTTATTTTCTTCGTGACGCTTCAACGCAGCTATGAAGCATTAAAAATTTCAAAAATTGTGCAATTAGCTGTTTTATATTAGTTCTCGCTAATATAACATAAAAAACACTAACGTTTTAAGAATATAATTGGAAATAAGATAATCTAAAGCTACTGCAAAAATTTAATGCAGTTCTTTTAAAACAAGTGAAATTCATTCTGGAATCAAAATTCAACTGATATTTCTACAAGATCTTTCATACGAGTAACTTACAATCTTAGACAGAGCTTGATTATATACTTTGAAAGACTAGCGACTGTAAAATTTAAGCTATCTTTGTTTTCTGCTCAGCATTTCATAAAAGATTAGTTTGTTTGTTTGAAAAAAAATGATTAAGAGAACACAATTACGTAATCAAAATTGATCGCAGAGGCAAACTAAGCGTTCCCTCAATGTTGGAAAATCATATAATGGAAAATTGAAATAAACTTAAAATAAAGTAAGTGTATGTTGATGCCCATCTGCGAACTAACTCATTGGATTTAACTTTCGTTCTTTTTCTGACATATAATTTTCTGAGGAGTGTCAGACGCAAAGCTTTAGTAATTATAATATCTCGCGATGTTAACGGTTTTTTCGCCATCCTCTAGTTCTGTACCGATCAAAGACTGTTAATATAAAATGCATTTAGGTCTAGAATAAAAGTCAATATTTTGGTTTTTAAAATTGTCTGTTTTTAGAGGCAGGTATTTTCATATGTGCAGATTTTACCGTTTTCTACCTCTTTAAGTATCATAAAAAGTTTGTGAAAAATGTGAGAAGAATAGAACTTAAGGCTTTATACTTGACATGAGAATTCTTAATTTGGCGAAAGATGTATTTGTTTTAGTATGATCAAATAACGATATCTAAGAGTGATATGTTTTGATAATTTCTAGTATTCAAATACAGAGTAGACTAAATGCAACTCTTCGGAATCAAATACATTCTACATACCTTATAAATTCAGCCAATCTTTAGATGAAAGGAAAAAGGAAATAAAACTAAGATACTATGCCAGGAACTTAACTGTTACGAGAGACGCCAAAAATTGTCTGTGCGTACTATAAAACATTTATCTACTTGGGCAGACTAACATATTTTCAAAAACATGCCTAATATGCTTAAAAACTTAGCTCATTAAATTGAAACTTAATAAGACTTCAAAGAAAATTAAAAACCACAATACCTTCAACAACAACTTCTGCCTCGGCCTCGACTTCCCCAGCTCTGTTTTTAGCGATTGCCTTGTAAACCCCCGCGTCACCTATCTCGGATTCCTTTATAATCAAACTTGACATGCCAACCGTATTCTTGATCTCCATCCTCGCATCTGATTGGAGGAGACTTCCATTCTTGAACCACGTGAACTCGGGATCAGGAGAACCATTGGCTCCACAGGACAGTCGTATCTGCATGCCTTCTATTGTCTCTTGGCTTCTTGGCTTGATGGTGAAATAAGGGAGAGCCCTTTCCTTTGTAGCAGGTTCTTGCTGTTTTTTCGAAGGTTTTGGGGCAGTCTTTGGGGCTGGTTTTGGAGCTGTCCTAAAGCGATAAATAAGACGTAGCTGATAAGTGGGGATGACAAAAACAAAGAAACATTGGTTTTCCGAGATTCCTCGATGTCCGCCTTAAAAGGGCTTGTCCAGAAACCTTGAAAAAGTGGGATGGACAAATCCACAGTTTACCCCATCCTGTAACCCACATCTTCTGTATTTTATATCATTTTTACAAGACACCTTCTTTTAGTTTGTTTTTAAATCCATCATATTTAGTTTCATAGACATAGACTTTGTAAGAACACCTTTAGGCTTGATCCCAGAGAACTACGTCAAGTCATTTGATGTTATATTCCCAAACTTAAGTGATTGGGATAAAAGAATGACAAAAGAAGCAACCATCCAATTTATCTAAAATTCTAATGTTTTCAAATGAAAACGTCTGTTTGCACAGTGGAATGATAAATTGCTTGTCTGACCTGGGGAGCGGTTCTTTAAGTACGAAATGGAATTACTGGGTAGTTTGTTTTGGAGCTTGATCAAGCAGCCTAGCTGTGTCAGACCCAATCCTCAATAGAGAACAGCACTGAGAGCCTGTGCTGAGAAAAGTGCTGATATAATCTATTGTGCGAGGCACCCGGCTAAGCCTGCTGCAGATTCTTCAGATTCCAAAAAACTTGGAGACCTGGTTTTATGATACTCTCTTTTACAATAAAACGAGAAATAAGAACCAGAAGAAGTTTTTAAGCTAGTTATTTCTAAATATTCTTCCACTCACGCACTACCAGGTAGATGGTTACGCTTACAATTTATATTCCAAGAGATGAATAAAAGCCAGACTAGGCAATGCTGCAAACGAATATACCATTCCTCACATAATCAATAAACATTAAATTCTAATGATTAGAGATGATTGAAATATAACCTCATTGAGCTGCTGGGGTGTGCAGGATCTACGAGAAAGCTCACTTGCTTTCCTTTAAGGGCATCAAGTTTAAATAGTGAGAATATCAAAGAAGAAGATGTTCTTACTTTGGTGGTTTCTTTGTTTCCCCTTGCTTATCTGAAAAAGAAACAAACATCAATGTTTCTATAACGATCAATAAATCAGAATCAACTTGCAAATTACAATTACAAAACCGATTAGGTATACTTTATTTTTGAATTGATCACCCATACTATGTAAATATCAACATTGAATTATTCATTGTAATCATCATTATCATTATGAACTAAGTGCAATTATATATCTTATAATTCACGAGTGGAGGACACTTCGGGGCAAGGAGTGAATCAATACTTAAAAATCTCCTACACTTCTCCAGAAATCTTGATTCTTTAACAAAAAATCCTCAAAAACTCCACAAATCCTAGATTCTGCGGTAACCCCACCCATAATACAATGATCTACCATTGGATTACCATTTTGGGAAGTCAAAATTGAGTTCCCATCAAAGCTCCCCCCAAGAACAGACAACCGTGATTACTGCACATTTTCCATTACCTGTGATCCTTTGCAAGGGACATGGATAGATATAATTTCACGGAGTAATTGTTTTCTGAGGGAGGTACATGACCTACTGTTGGATGGGGATGTGCCACTGAGATCTGGTGAGCATACCCATATATAATAAATAAATAGAAATACCTTATTTTGTGTTTATTTCAAAATTAGGTGGAGATTTCTTTTTTAGATTTCATATCCACTCATGTATGTTTTGACAAAACGTTTTACTCATGTTTAGAGATTTCTCAATGAAAAACCCATCCAAATGAGAGGCGCATCCCTCTACAAAATGTTATGCCATGTACCCTCCCCAGGCAGCAGATGTTCTAGATTTTATGACAAAGACAAAAGGTGACTCAACTGCCATGCGAGTAGGCATGATTCAAAAACTTGCAGAAAAAGAACTGCTTAATCAGCTTAAAGCACCTTACTTCACTTGCCGCAGAAGAACATACACGATGGTTATCAACTGTGCTCGGCAGTGTATTCAAAGAAGCATTATCATCAAGGCAAATCAATAGCAGCAGTCATTCGCATATGTCAGTTATTCAGTCCAAACTCACATTTTACGATAACCAATATTCTAAAAAGTTGAGTTGAATTCACTTTTAAAATACAAGCATCCAATTCGCCTGCTCAAGTACTCCTTTGGGAAAGTCTATGTCCATTCCTATCAAAAAATCTTCTTGTATTCTTTTTAATTCCATTATGTCATGTGGTTTAGGCTGAATTTCAGCATTAGTATGCTATTTGATATCATGGATTAAAACATTTTAATTTCCAAATACAGGCATCCAAGTGGCGTGCTCAAGAAGACTTTTGATAACATCTATATCCATTTCTGTTCAAAATCTTGTTTTCTTCAAAATTCCTTTAAAAAATTTGCTTTTGGCTGCATTTTCGGCATTAATCTGCTATTTTATCAACCGAGAATAACAACAATTTCTTCTCCAAAGATGCAAGCTCTAGTACACCTTTCACGATAACCAAATCTATTTCTGTTAAAAATCTTCTTGCGCCCTTTTAAATTCCTTGAAGACATGTTCAAATTCCTTTAAGCTGCATTTTCAGCATCAATATGTTATTTGTCAGACTGAGTGCAACACTTCCATTTCCAAAACACAAACATCAAACGTGCTCAAGCACAACTTTAGTCACATTTCAACGTTTATCTATTAATAATCCTTCCTTAACTGTATATGGCTGAATTTTCATCAATTTTTTCTTTATTAGACTCAATAGATCATTATATCTTGAAACATCATTATCTAAAAACAAGGCTAGCATTCAAATACCAATTACTTTGGCAATTCAGTGGCAGAAGTGTTTTATTTTCAAAATCTTCAAAGTTCTGGTGCTCGTATTTAGACCAGTAGGCTCGATATAACTTCACTGTGAGGGATTGGATAGTATTCCACAAGTCAATAAACAAGGGAAGACAGTATACCTGTTAAGTCTTAAATAATGACTGAGACAATCCATCAACCCTTCAAGTTGTTTTTATTCTTCAACGAAAATCATGTTGGGTTTAGAAATGTGTGACTTTTGAATCAGGGTTTAGAAAACTAATAAATTCTCTAAAACAGGTACTTTTTCAAGAATCTCTCAACCCAAGCCTTACCAGTAAGCTTCAGCAAGCAGTCTTGCATTAAGAAAACAACACCTAAATCAACTAGACCTCTCAATGTACTAGACCCATAGGGGTCGTTCAATAAACACGTAACGATAGAGAATGAGTGGTTCTTCCTCATGATAGTGAGGTTTTTTAGAAATTTTTACACAAAATGTATTCACTAAATCACATCCAATCAAACCTGAAATTCTTTCACACGTTTCATGCACTGTAAAAGAGGGGATTATGTAGGCTCTATGCAAGCATTATCTACTCCCCTGCAAGTTCAAGATGAAGTGCACTGTCTCACTAATGGCCCTCTTTTCTGATCGAAGAAAAAGTATATTTAATCCTATATTCCATAAGTTCTTAAATGAGCAACAAGCATTTAATTTGGTTACTTTCTCAAGAGGATACTTATTGCTTTGAGAGGGAAGGCTAATATTGCAACAAGGCTTTTAAGGTCTAAGACGTGAAACAATTCTGAAACAATCATATTACGCTGCAATACGCTCATCTGACATGACAATTCAGAACAAAAATACTTTCATTCTTCAACTTTCTTCTTCCGTTCTTATTTCAAAATCGTTCTCTCTTAGTATTTTCAGTATTAATTTGAAAGCTTTGTGAGTAGATAAAACGCTTTGTAGATATTGTGTAAAGTACTCTAGATTAGTATACTTTTTGGTAGCTTTTTATTGATGCAACTTATAGGTAATTTTGATTAATGCTGCTGAAAGGCCAAGACGTGCATATCTTTATAATAAGAAAAAAACAAACTAATCATGATTATGAAAACACAATATCATACCTCTGACAGTAAGTGCAGCTTTTCCAGTATCTCTTCCAATTTTGTTATGAACCACAAAACTATACTCCCCTTCATCACGTTTGCTTACATCTCTTATAACCAGGCTGCATCTATCTTCATCAAATTCTATTCGGTGTTTGTTGTCATTTTTCAGTTCTTTGTTTTTGAAATACCATTCGGTTTTCAGTGAAGGATATCCAGAAATACTCGCTTCAAAAGTAGCCGTAGCGCCATCATCTGCCTCAATATCACGAAGAGACTGAGTAATACTAGCAGGTGATTCCGATTCCTCGTCGCTAGATCCAGGTTCTATTATAATAAATGAGTTTAATCAGACTCTGATTCGGAAGGCGGCAACAAAAAAGCAATCAATTCTTGATTTGCATAATCCTACGTGTGCGTATTTGATGGTCTCGTGCCAAAATACAAAGGGTTGCTCCATTTCTCTTCGATGGGAAGTAACTTAAAACTTTGATTAGGAGAGACAGGGTTCTCTTTCTGCGGCTAAGAAATCATTCAGAAGAAATTAAGAGATATAGCACCTATCCAAAACTAAAAATTCAATAAAACTTCGAATTGGATGTTTAATCTAAAGTATAGAACTCAAACCAAGAACAACATGTGTTTTAAGATACGGAAGAACAAAATCTTATGCAAGCAGGAAGCCATTAAAATAGGAAAACCAACAAGAAAACGGTTAAAAAGTTCATTTAAAGGGGATCGATAAGGTTGAAAGTGCACCAAGTTAAAAATAGATATATTGTATTTAACAAAAATTGGCGCCTGCACTTTCATTATGTGAAAGGACGCAACATGCTTTTCTATAACTGCCTGTCCATATGTCTATTCACTTTACTTCAACCAACTCACCTTCAACACAGAGTTCAGCTTTCGATTCGATCCTTCCATATTTGTTTTCAAACACCACTTTGTAATCACCGGCATCTGACAGCCTCAATTTGGTGAAAACCAATGAATGCAATTCATCATCAGCCTCGAATACGATTCTTTCGCTCTCTTGAACAGGCTTCCTTCCCTTCAGCCACTCGATCTCCATGTCAACTGGGCAGAACACGCGGCATCCCAACTTGATCCTGCGTCCCGATACCCCTGTCTTGTTTCTCAGGGGCATAATCAGTTCTGGTTCCTTGGAAATGTCGTCATCTTCCATCGGGCTTTCAGAATCTTCATCGTCCAGATCCTCGGCGTCTGAAGATCTGAAAATCAGTCCAGAAATTTAACAGTTGATCAAAGCTTAATCTATAGCAAGAAGGTTAAGTTTAATTTTTCCATAAGGGATAAACTAAAACACATTTCGATTCATACTCAAACTTTGCAAAACTGAAACGGATACATTTTCATTTTAATAAGCAACTAGACTCAAAGCTCTTACCCCCGATGTTCCCAAGCATTTTGCTTAAAATAAGAAGCTAGCTAACAGCCCTTATCTCCAAAACCGTTTACTGGCACGTTTATGGTAAAGAAAGCTAGTAAGGCAATCTCGGAAAATCATCGCCTTCATTATATGCCTTTTTGCCAAAAAACATCTCCTCGATGCAGTACTTGTTTATTGAAAAAGTGAACGATATGAACAAATCTCTTTCGAAATTCATCACAAAATTAACATAGTAAATAGATCAATTAGAAGTAATGACTTGTAGAAATACATTGTGGCTACCTAATTGAGACATTAGGGTTGGCAAAAAGCTTATTCAAATGGCACCAGATGTGGGAATGCCACCCTGTGGCTACAGGTCTTATCATATCATGTTTGTTCACTTTGGAATTTCTTAGAGTACTGTATGAATATCTTCAGACTATAGTCTCCCTACCTTGGTAATGACTGCGTTGCTTCAATATCAGATTCACTATCATCGGATTCAAATCCATGCCCTGAAATGATAATACAAAAATCAAGGAGGGATAACTCAAGACTCCTACCTGATGGTACTTAGTACTTTCCACCATATTTTTAAATCGAATTTCAATGCAATTAGGGCTCTTCATCAATCTTCATCAAAAGCGATAAATTTATCCCAAGCAAAGTAAGCAACAGGGGCTATAAGCAATTTCATAAGCATTTTTTTAGCTGCCCAACAATTTTTATTGATCTGCAGAGCGGTGTGGAAAGGTTTAAAGGTTCCCTTGGGTTTCTAGGAGTATGTAACCCAAGATAAAATAAGCAAGTAATGCAAAACAGTATGCCTTACATCAGATCGAAATAGATCAGCGGCACCCTTTTACTTTTGTGATACTTTTTAAAGAATAATGTGTTAAAACTAGAAAAACAGAAAGTAGTTAAGCATTAATAGGGTATTGTCAGATTTAATGCAGTGCTACTATTTGCAACCCATCACTGTTTTACAATACTACCCGTAATTGTGATTTGAGAAATCAAAATAAATAAACTCTAGAAAAGCCCATTTTACCATTAAGAGTCGCCCAAAATTAGATAAGAGCCGCCCAATTTGGAAAATGGGACGCTTTAGGATGACCCTTGGGGTATGTGCACCTGAAATCGCACACATTTAAAGAAATAGACTGTTACGAATATAATAGGTACTGAGGACCACCAGCATTTCCATAGTATGATAAAATATAGATACCTTCAACATATAAGTTACAGCTGGAAGACGACTTTCCGAAATCATTGTACGCAATGCATTTGATTTTTCCCTGGTCATTACTCTGAGCATCCAGAAGAATCAATGCACAAGCACCACTACCACCACATTTCATCTTCCATCTTGCGTTTGCTTTTATCTTTTCACCATTCAAATACCAATCTACATCTGGGTTGAGGTCATCTTAAAGAAAAAGAAGGATTATAATGTGCATGTCTCCGACAATATTATATTTGGGTATAAGTACGTAAGAAAGTAAGTAGGTAAGTAAGTAAGTAAGCAAGTTAGTAAGTAAGTAAGTAAGTAAGCAAGTAATTAAATGAATAAGTAAGTAAGTAAGTAAGTAAGCAAGTAAGTAAGAAAGTAAGAGAGTAAGTAAGTGAGTAAGTGAGTAAGTAAGTAAGTAAGTAAATAATAATTAAGTAAGTAAATAATAATTAAGTAAGTAATTAAGTTATCAAGTAATTAAGTAATCAAGTAATTAAGTTATTAAGTAAGTAAGTAAGTAAGTAAGTAAGTAAGTATGTAAGTTATAAAAGTAAGTAAGTAAGTAAGTAAGCAAAATATCAAAGTTGCACATCATCACTATCAACATATTATTCATGAATAAATCATTAATCAAAACATATTTAAATTTCCACATATCTATTTGTGATGACCAAAAGAGAGGACAGTATAACAGTTCTTTACTACATGAGGTATGCTATTCCATAAGCAGCAACCTCAAAACCTCATCAATATTGTTTGAAACCTTAGTATCTGTAGGACAGTCTTATTCTGGAGGTTCCAATTGGATGGAATCCTCTGAGAAAACACCAACATAAATAAAGGATTTATTTCAAAAATGAAATAAACTCAAAGATTCTAAGTAGAAATCAAGAAAAAAGTGATAATTTCTGAACTGTAAGAAGCTTGGCTTTAGGAGCTTACCTTTCAAGGCAACCTCAAACTTAGCAGCACTTCCTTCTACAACTTCGACGTCTTCTAGCTTTTTGCTGAAAATTGGCTTCCCCTGCTTTCCGACGTCACTGCGAACCTTAGGCTGGGGAGGAGCAGAGTCTTGCACTGCTTCGACAGCAATGACTGGAATTTCACCCCACTGCTTTTTAGCCTGGGTTTTCACTGGAAATATATATGTATTGATAAACATACGATACATAGTATAATATCATGTCATTATGAAGTATATATAACACGCTTTCAAAACGATTAAGCTTATTATCTTTTTTAGGTTTTATATCACATTGTGCACCTGTAAGGATATAGAAAATTAAAAAAAACATCCAAAATATGGCTTATTTGCAATGTGTAAACGAACCCTAATGTTAGTTTATTTAGGAGAACATCCAAGAATATTCGATTGATACATACCTGCTGACAGGGCCTTATTTTTATCTTATTACATCATCTATCTTAATAATTTCCTCTTTCTCATTGGAAATTAGTCTATTTTTGCATCAACAAATGTTTCAGGTTCTTCTTGGGAAACTCAAGGCGCGTCCACAAGAGAAAACATTGTCACATAAAACAACGAAAGATTTGTTCGTTGATGTTAATAAGGCATAAAACATCACATCATCATACGTCCTCAATTCAGGAAATTTTATTTGAAATATCATAAGCATCTATGAGCATCATCAACCATCGTCAGATTTTTGCATCCAACAAAATGTTTGACGATGTTCAAGGTTGTATAATGCATTGGTCCACACCATAAATATTTGTTCTCGAGCAACATCCAACACAAGTTGGAGGATGTTTTGTATAACAATGTTTTATTGTGTAAATAGGCCTTTTGTTTAGGGTGAAATAATATCAACAATCTACCTTTTCTCCCGTCGTCCTTTTCAACCAAATCGATTTCAGAATCAACACCCTTGGTTTTCAACACAGCCAGCTTTGCAGAAGAAGAACTCGTCTTCTTCCCATTATAGAGAACACATTCATAAATTCCAACATCACTTTCTTCACAACCATTGATAACCAAAACAGATGAACAATTTAAATCATCATTCTTCATCTCATACTTGCTGCCTTCTTTGAGTTCTTCACCATCAAAATACCAAACCACACTTTCGAAATCAGTGGCTTCAACTCTGAAAACTGCATCTTCACCATATTCAGCTTCAATGTTTTCCAGTGGTTTTTTGATGATTGGTGCTAAACATTCTGTGACTGTGACCTCAGCAACAAATGACGTCGCAGCAAGCCGGTTTGATGCTATTATCTTGTACTCCCCTTCGTCATCCTTGGTCACATTTGATATGGTGAGTTGGTGATCTTTGCCGTCTTTGGAGATGTGTAAACGATCTGATGGGTTGATGATTTCGTCATCCAGAAGCCATTCTACTTTAGGAGGTGGAACGCCTTCAATGGTTGCAACTAGAACAAGCTTTTCACCCTCTTTTATGCTCAAGTCACTGAAACGAGGTCTGATTGTCGGATGGGTTCCTTCAGGTTTCTTAGCTGAATGTGGAGAAACATATGAAATAACAAATATTTTGATAAACTAAATGACAGAAATACAATTTGAACTGAATGAGATTTTAGATGGTTTACCCGACCAACGAATGAACTGACAGTATAGGATGATATGATCGGGCACTGACAGTTTTAGATAAAAGAGCTGAATACAAACAGTTTTGAATGTGTTGAATGTGGGTGTTCCGGGCTAGCAAGTTCTAGCTAGTAATATGCAACTCTTATAAAATTTAGAATCATGTTTGTGTCATTGCCAGTTGGTAGAGTATATGATCTGTTGATTTATGATATTGACAATACACAGTCCTACAATCTAAATAACTCACTACAAGTGAGCCTATACTCTATCCCTTACCTAGCAAGTGAATGTGGTGATGTTGTCCAAGCTAGTGTACCCATATTGCAAGCAAAGCCTAGCCTTAGACAGGCTAAAAAGTCCTACCTGTTTACTGACATGCTAAAGTTTGTTGTAACTTAAAAAATTACATCTAAGTTTTCACTGTTATGGTAAAATCTATCGTACCTTTAACTTTTACTGTGAAAACCATTGTTTCCTCGCCATTTTCGTTCGAAGCTAAACATTTGTACGTCCCAGCATCTTCTAGCTTCAAATTCTTTATAATCAAAGCATTTATACTTTCAACCTTCTCAACAACATATTTATCCTTATTTTCAAGTCTCTTAAACCCCTTCAACCAATTAATCGCTGGATCCGGATTACCATACGTCAGAACTTCGAGTCTCGCTTCAGTTCCCGCCAAAAACTCACACACTGGGTCGGTGACTTCCTTGAGGACTGGGGCAGAGTTTTGTTCAGTTATGACGATATTGGCGGTGCATATAGCCTCTCCAGTGTCGCTGTTAGCCACGCATTTCACAATACCAGAATCAGTTGGTTTACATTTGGTAAGTATCAGAGAGTGATTTCCATCTTTTTCGTTGAGAAGTTGAAATCGACCTCGGTCTTTCACAAGCTTATCGTTAATATACCACTTTACCTCTGGTTCTGGAGTCCCTTCAACCTTAAGGAATAGATGAAAAATCAATTATAATACTAATACATTAAAGCATATCATATTTTGATTAAAAAATTAAGTCGAGACTTTATTTTTGGAACATCAAGAACTTTCGTATTCGACGCTTTTACATCAATCCTTCAATCTGAACCATTTTCTACCTGTACCAATTCAAGCTGCAGCTAACAAGAGCCCTAATACGTGAAGAACCCTTCAAGGTTTTTGAAAGAAAATCTGCAATCTGATTAGGCCTATGGTTTTTCTCAAAAACCGTTGAAGCACCTTTATTCTTCTGAGTGTGCCCAGTGTTGTCCATTGACTCAATTTCTTCTATCAGCAGACATTGATTTTGGATCATTAGCACTTCGCAACATGACTATACTTCTCTCTGGAGACGTAATAAGATTACCCCCATCTCAATTCATGCAAGATAATCAAACTATCGAGGGTCAAAGCTAAAATGAAATTCACCTTGACATTAAACTCCACTTCGGCATCAACAACACAAGTAGCAGAATCAATTTTCTTGACGAACTGAGGAGCAGACTGTGGATCTGTGACCAGGAGGTCACAGCTACATTCGATCGAGTCGTTCTTATTCTCAGCCACACAAGTAAAAACAGTGTCATCCTCATCGGTGACTTCTTTGATCACAAGAACCGCAGTTTTGTCATCAAATTCTGAATGATATCTGTCCGAATCCTCTAGTATGTCATCTTCAATTAGCCATGTTATTTCGGGCTCTGGGTCGCCAAGAATAACAGCTTTGAGTTCAATCTTGTCTCCAATGCAGGCAGTAGCTTCTTTCGGTAGTCGATTTATGAATTGTAGAATAGCTTCAGATTCAGCCTTGCCTGTAATAAATAGATATCTCATCTGAAAAATTTGCCAATTTTGATGCAAAGAGAGGAGTGTTGACAAGCAACAAACTCGTTCGATATTCAGAAGAAGTTAATCGATAATATACTTTTTATCTTTATTAATGCTGGAAGACTAGAATAAAAAGCTCCATGTAGATACTAATTATTTAGAGGTGTGTACAAATATCATTTCAAGATTATAATATATTATTTATATGTCATAAATCATCTTGTCATAAAGATATCAAGATGATTTATGACACGATCCTAAAACAACTGCTGATGAATTTATCAATCTTTAGAAATTACTCAATACTTGCACACAATCTAATACAAAATGTTTCCAAATCACATACGGACTGTTACTACACTAGGCTATTAAAATTTTAACACAGGTTGATTAAAAATGGCGGCAAAATTGCAAAGCTGTGAGGGCTAGGCCTAGATTAAAATTCCCATAACTTGTGTCAGACAGCTCACAAATACTTGATTTTAGTGGCAAAATTTAGAAGATTTTGCTGACACTATAGCTCATAACAATAAGTAATAAAAAATCAAGGGAGAAATTTTTTATGACTTAGGATTTGAGTGATGGTCAAAATATAAGTAAGGAGTTTTTTAAGAGGGAGTTGTCATCTAAAATCAGTGCAAAAGTGTTTTAAAAAGTCATTAATCAGACAAAGTGCTTTGTTACTTTGTTGCTACTGATTTGAGGAGCCCCATGAATCTTGTCCTAGCTGTCCCTATGGCGAGGCAAGAAATTGGTAGGGGGTTACAAAATTTTTAAGGGAGGAAGGAGACCTTGAATTTTAAAGTTCATTTTTGTAAATAAAGAAATTTATCTGACACATACGATTGTGACTATTATTCCTGGGTTTGAGTTGACTTACCAAGTAAAATACTCCATAGATATAAATTATAAGGGCATAAGAAGGAGAACAAACAACATGCTTACCTGAAGAATGACAAAATTGCAACTGATATATGGGATGCAAGATTAAAAATTGCTTTTCCTCTCCCTTGAAATATTTTGAGCTTCCTTCATTCTCCCCTTATGCCAGCACATACACGAAAAGTAAGATTCATGTGGATTTTCAAAGCAGTAGCAACAAAGTAACAAAGGACTTTGTCTGATCAATGACTTTTTAAAACACTTTTGCACTGATTTTAGATGACGACTCCCTCTTAAAAAACTCCTTCCTGATATTTTGACCATCACTCAAATCCTAAGTCATAGATAATTTCTCCCTCAATTCATTATTGCTTATTGTTATGAGCTATAGTGTCAGCAAAATTTCCTAAATTTTGCCACCAAAATCATGTATTTGTGAGCTGTCAGACACAAGTTATGGGAGTTTTAATCTAGGCCTAGCCCTCACAGCTTTGCAATTTTGCCGCCATTTTGAATCAACCACCATTTTGAATTTTAATAGCCTAGTGTAGTACGATTCACTCTTCTTATTTCTTTAACATTTTGTGATTTTTCATTTTGTATATGCCCTTCTTGATACTGTCCATTTAGCTATAAAAAGGCTGGAATATTATCAAAATCCAGTAACGCAGAATTAACTGACAATAACCGGGTAAGGAAATGAGTTTTTCTATCAAATAACTAAACTTTTGGATTAGGCTGAAAATATTGAAACCAATAAAAAATAAGAATTCGAACCTTGGATATCGACAGTAAATGTTTCACTGATGATTCCAGCAGAGTTTTTCACTTCAACAGTAAATTCTCCCGAGTCTTCAGGCTCTGCATCTCTTAGTACCAGCTGAAGTATCCCATCATTCTCTGTTATTTCATACCCATCATCCTCTCTGATCTCAACATCGTTCCTGAACCTAAAAAGGATGATAATTGAGACATGATACACCAAAATAAGTTTCAAATTCAGTGTCAAACCGCAACACAGTGGTACCATATTAGAAATAGTTAAAAAAGCATTAATGACAAATTCAAGCTAATGAAAAATATTAATCATATGAATAATCTATAAAATTATGGAAAAATTTTCAAAGCCTGAACGAACAATTATAAACGATCAAATTTTTTGAATATTTGACTTCAAAATCAATTTCTCTTTTCAAAATTTTACGTTACACACTTTTCAGCAAACATCTTTCATAAAGATTGAGTTCTTATCATTAACTGTTTATTAAGCTCCAGTCAAGTAAGAAGGCGATGAAGAGGTGGGTATTAATTAGCTTCAGCTACTATAAGAAAATAGCTTTGAATAAATTAATACTAATAATAATGACGATACAGAACTTAAGAATGAATAAACACCACACTAACCATGCAATTGTATTTTCGCCCTTAGAAACTTTCAGTTTGAGAAGTACATCATCTCCTTCTTTTGCACTATGCACAACCTCAGGTTTCTCCAAAAACACAGGTGCCGATTCGTCTCGCTTTACAACAAGTTCAGCTGAAGACACGACTTCTCCAGCCAAATTACTAGCTACACATTTCACAGTTCCTGCATCGTCAATACTGCAGTCTTTGAGTAATAAACTATACGTATCATCGCCATCTTCTGAGATCTTCACATCATGTGAGTCCCTTAAGAGCTTCTTGCCAATAAACCATTCCACTGCAGGTGATAGTGTTCCTGATATTCTAGTCACAAACTTAGCATCATCTCCCTCAATGACTTTTACAGATTCCATTTCTTGTATAATCTTTGGTGACTCAATAACTGTTAACGTGAAGTCAGAACTCGCTTCCCCACATCTATTCTTCGCTATACAAGTGAAACATCCACTATCTTTCAAGGAGGTTTTTTTGATAACCAAGCTATAGACATCACCCGATTGTCTAATCTCTATGTTATCATCCTCGTCTATTAGATTGCCGTCTCTAAGCCATTCTACTGTGGGCTTGGGGTAGGCAGTGATGCTGGTTTTCAGTGTTACTGGTTTGCCACATTCTTCGGTTATTGCACAAGGAGATATGTTCTTGATACTTGGAGCTGTTTCATCAGGACCTGAAGTAAAATGATAGCTATGAATATCTCAACGATGAAAAATGTTAGTCCCCGCATATTAGAAACACAGATAATCCATTAACGCATTCCAGTTACTTATACAAACAGAATTAATTTCTCATCTAATAATGATACTCTAGGGAATCGCATAATGATTTCAATACTTAAGATGGCTACTTTTTGAACATCCTTATAAGATGTATGTCAGGGAAAATAATCCTAGAAAAAAAATACTTGAATCGGCAGGCTGCAGTTTCTTATGTCTGTTTCTTCTATACGGGAACCAACTGTTTTCTCCACCATTGGGTCAAAGCTATATTATAGACCAGATATTTCTATGACACGCCACGATGCTGTGTGATTAATGGCTTCCGCTCGGTGCCCAATGATTAAGAAAGGACCATGATCGTAGAAAGCACGCGAGCCTTAAAAGGTCGAAATTCTCAATCATTATATTTTTTAATTTCCCTTTATAGAGTTTTTGCAACGCATTAAAGTCCACTAATAAGCAAACCATGTTTTAAGATCTAGCCTATTAATTCATTGTTTCGTTGATTGAATTCAGAAAGACGAGTAGGCCAGAAAAATGAGTTCTTAAACTGGTTTGACAGGCTTGACTTTATATGTAAGATTCTATAGTAAAGTGATAAATTCTTATGACCAAGTATCACAGCTACTACTGACTTAAGCAGAAATCACAAATTTTGTTGCATGGTTAGTACTTAATAGTTAACAGAAAATACAGCTTTAAAACTTGAAACGATTAAAAGACTTGATACCTTTCTGTTTCACAGATAAGACCTTGGTATTCTTTCCTGCAGAGCTGCTACCAGTAATCTTGTAGTCGCCAACATCATTATCAGTTGGCCGAGCAATAGTCAGTGAATGTCTGTTACCGTCAGAGTTCAAGGTATACTTCTTAGTGTTCCATTTAATCGGCTTTAGTCCCTTCGCCCACTCTACCTTCGCTTTTGGCTTCCCAATCACTTCAACTTCCAAGACAATATCGTTACCTAGACGTAAAAAAAGGTTTAAAAAGGTTAAGACGACTAAATCGATTTATGCCCTGGTAAATTTAGATCATCGAGTATGGACAGAGTCCAAATTTCAGTCGACGCAAAATATGACGATCGACAGATGATGTCGTCTTATTCTTGACCCCGTCTTACTGAAATTACAGATTTCTAATGGCGAGGTAAAAATAACAATGTCATTAATTTTAGCGTAAATTAGGCAATTTTCTATTTGTTTACCTGGTACTATCTGAATCTCATCTGGTACCAAAGCTTCAATTCTTGGTGGGCCTATCTCTTGCTGTATCATTAGATCAGCCCAGCA
This sequence comes from Pelagia noctiluca, assembly GCA_963924455.1. Classification (NCBI taxonomy): domain Eukaryota; kingdom Metazoa; phylum Cnidaria; class Scyphozoa; order Semaeostomeae; family Pelagiidae; genus Pelagia; species Pelagia noctiluca. The sequence goes on along the minus strand of OZ004331.1, from coordinate 7,130,326 downwards.
TGACTTCTCTCCCACTTTGTTTGTTGCAATGCATTTAATGCGGCCTTTATCACTTAGTCGACATTTCTTCAACACCATCGTATGAGCACCATCTTCAGATTGTCTCATTTCAGCTTCATTATCTTTTATCTGTTTATCGTTTTTGAACCAATTAACTTCAGGCTGAGGGGCCCCAGTGACTTTCACGGTGAATACCGCGGCTTTCCCCTCCATCACTTGAACGGCATGGAGTTTTGCAACAAAATCTGGAGCTTCTGTAACCTCGTCTACCTCCAATTTACATTGAGACGAGGCAGTTCCGAATTCGTTCTTGACTTCACAAGCGTAAACGCCTTCGTTCTCAATTTTGAGGGATTGGAAAACAATGCAGCTGCTGCTATCTTTGTTCTCTATGGAAACGGAGTCATCACTTTCGAGGGGTTGGTCATTCTTTTTCCAAGAAACTTCACAGTCAGATTGACTTTCGAAGTAAAGCTTTAATATTGCTGCTTTTCCTTCAAAGGTTTTCAAATCTTCCAACTCATCAGTGATCAGAGGTTTTCCTAACTTCGGCGTTGCTAAGAAATAAAATTGGAATATAATTTTCATTATACGCTCTTAGAATAAATTTCAGGCTTTAAAGTTAGAGCTATGCTGATTGTGCCACCATGGGTGTTTTTATGAGACATATGGAGCCAAGCTACTACTGAACAGTTCCGGCAACCACTCCTACCAGCTTTGGTAGCTGGTCTGCACGCCTCTATATTCAGGCTAATACGCTAAACAGAAACAACAGTAAGTCCCTGCAAATAAGAAACTCAAGATACCAAATCAGCCTGTCCAGATTCTTATATAAAGGAATTGATTCTTCATGAAATGTGGACCATAAACCAAGGGAATATCATAAAAAGGTAAATATTTGAAGTTACTTATTTCTAAAAGTCCTTGTGATATTGATGATAGAACAAATGATCATAAATGAGAAAATAATATTCGAGCTGACAGGCTGTAGATTCTTATATGTTAGCTTCTTCCATGCAAGGACTCAACTCATACATATAACTCAACTCAATTACTCAATGGGATAAGTCACACCAGATTTAAGAAAAATATAAAAATCTTACGTTGTACTGCAACATTAAAAGAATATTTCACTTCTCCAGCTTCATTCATAGCAATAAACTCATAATCTCCAGCATCCTCCTCTTCAATGTCTTCAATAGAAAGGGTAACATCGTTACCATCTGATACCAACAAGGCTCGATCAGACAGCTTCACATCTTTGCCGTCTCTAGTCCAACTTTTCTTCGATTCATCTCCGGTTAACAGCAAGCTGATTGATAACTTTTCGCCTTCGATTAAATCTAGGCTGGATGGGAGATCGTCAAGATTCTGGATGGCAGGAGGAAGTAGTTTCTTCTTGACTGTTAGCTGAGAGGTACAAGATGTCTTTCCAGAACTGTTCTCCGCAAGGCATCGGTATACACCAGAATCTTTCATGATACCTAATATCAAAAAGAGTTATCACTGTTGATAGGTTGATAGTTGAAAGGCAAATACACTAACTATCTTCGTAAGCTGTTGGTTTATGCACAAAGTGCACTATATAGGTTAACTAATGGAGCAGTACAAACTTAGTCCCTTCCCTCGATGTGACCACACCTCCTGACTCTTTTTGCCCCTTTGCTTGGAGTTGCAGAGAGCTAGCAAATTCTCTACTCAAACTTTATGTGTTAAGTCTGAATATGGTTTGTTTACATGTTTTGGATTGCAAATTTTATATCTTTATATTGTAGATAAAATTACTGAAAATTGCTGGAGAAAGAGGCAAAGAAACAAAATCTTAATACAGGACAGTTAAGCAGACTCATTTCCTTCTCGGTGTGTGACAACAAATTTGGAATAATTTCAAATTTTTCAAATCTTTTATAGAGATGGACCAAAGGAACTTTAAGGTCATTCTCAGGGTTGAGTTATCTAGTGGTCAGAACTAACAAGATAATTTGTACTCTGCTTTAAGAGGAGGATGCTATATTTTGAAGCTTAATTACATACGAAATATTTTGATTCTAATTCTAAGTGCTTTATGCCAAAAGCCCTGCAATAACATTCTAATAAGCAAAAAATTATAATAAGTGTTTTGATAGTTTCAGTGTGAAAAGAAGGCTTACAGTGATGAAACTAAGTTTGTCCTTTATTATCGCTTGAATCAAAAAATATGTTATTCAATTTGCTAATCTTAAGGGTGGTTAATTGAGACGGAAGGAATAGAAGTCACGAACACTCTTTGGTCAAAAACCAAGTGCTATTGAGCGCAAAAGCTATGAAGAAACTGAGCTTATCTAGTATTTATTTGGATGAATGTTTCAAAAATGCAATGAGGCCCTTCAAGAGTTATGCACCAAGGGAGAAAATGATAAAAATTAGTGTTTCTACCACTGATCTCAAAAAAAGACTGGATTGAGCATTTGTCGTTCTGAAGTGAAGTCATTGGCGGCCATATTGGTAGGTCTCATTCAGCAAAATGAGATTCCACTAGGGACTGCTTTCTTCCGTGACGATTGTTGGAATGTTATGAATGACCAGCACGAGGCTGAATAATCGTACAGCTATAGTTAACCAAGAATCAAGTCGATATGATTTGGGACGCCAAACGCAAGCATTTGGCTTCAACATCTGAATCCAGAGACAAGAGAATGCTCGATCCAGTCTTTATTTTGAGAAAAGTGTTTCTACTCACAATTCTTCACAGTCAGCGAATGCTTGAAATCTTCATCGAAAAACGAATACTCTTCCGCATCTTCCAGCTCCACTTGATCTTTAAACCACGTTATCTCGGGATCCGGATTTCCAACAACTTCAACAACAAACTCAACGTTACCACCCACTTCAATCTCCTCATACCTCAGCTTTTGCAGAAACTCTGGTTTTGAATACTCCTCCTCAATGGTCAGCTTCGCAGCAGATGCAACTTCACCAATATTGTTTTTAGCTACACATTCATAAATTCCCTCGTCTTCTTCAACAGTTTCTTTAATAACCATCGAATAAATATTACCATCTTGGTTTATTTCGATTCCTTGGTCTTCAAAGACTTCATCGCCGTCAACAGACCAGTCGACAGTTGGTTCAGGGTTTCCGTTGATTTGAACTGAAAGTATAGCTGGCTGTCCAGCTCTCACAGTTTGATCCGAGAGTTCTTTGATGAATTTAGGGGGAGTTGGAGGGAGTTTTGAAGATGTGCCTGGCTTCACGGGCACTTCAACCTCTGAAAAATAATCCGTTCAAAATTAAATGAAAAAGTGATAAATCATCAAGAATTCACAAGACTGATAGAAAGGGTAATGCTCGTTCTAGCCGTACATGTAATAGATAATCAATATTAAGAGTATCACTAATGCCAGGAGCTTCTTTCAATGGAATTCAACAAAATTTTATATGAAATACGCAAGCATGGCTTGATAACAACGGTCTTCTACAGTTCGACTTAAATGCAACGTCTTCAAATAATGGGTCCTCTAATCAGCATATCACACAGCTTTTAAAAGAGTATTTGGAATTATTGAAGCCCTTAGATGATATTGAAATATTCAATATCATAAACATGGTGGAATATAAAAGAATTAGGCAAAACAGTTACTTACCCTCGACTAACACTTCGAATTCGCATTCTATTTCCCCAGCCTCGTTCGAAAGAACACATCTGTAAAATGCCTCGTCATCAATGTTTGAATCGGAAATCACCAAAATATGAGAGTCCCCTTTTGCAATCAATTCAGTTCTATCATCAGCAGTTAGCAGGTCATCCCCTCTTAACCATTCCACGTTTGTAGTAATTTCACTGTCTACTACAGCTACACACGTGATCGTTTCACCAACAAACACTTCGAGATTAGATGGCTCTTTTTTGAACTTCGGTTTTGGAGGTGATGACTTGGTTTCGATGGGCTTCCTAAAGAAAAAATACAATGTTTGAAATACTCATGCTTATACGCATGCATTAGCTGTCTTTATTCGTGTTGATCCCACTCAATCCATTGAAGAATACAGCAATAACACCAAAAGTACAGAACAAGTCAAGAAATAGCTCACCTTTTTAGCTCTTCAACTTCTTCAGCACTCTTAAATACATCTTCACTCCCACTACGATCTGAAGCTCCCATTTCTGAAGAAAGAAATACACAATTTATCTGATATTACTGGTAATAAGTTAATACGAGATTAATTACAGGCCATCACATTTTTTGCTTTTTTTCAAGAACGGTACAGCTTCAGAATCAGCCTCATAACATGTTGAAGATTTGATAAAAATAACAATAACTCACCATTTACAAGAAGTTCAGCAAAGCTTTCAACTTCTCCTGCCTCATTTGATGCAATACAAACATAGTCAGCTTCGTCGTCTAACTCAACATCCACGATCTCCAAACGAATCCATTCTCCATCTTCGTGTATTCTTATTCTCTCATTCAATTCCAATTCATCGTCGTCTTTCAGCCAAGAAAACGTAGGCCTAGGCTGCCCGGATACTTTTGCTTCCAGCTTCACACTATCACCTTCGGTAACCTCTTTATCATCAAGTTCAACTATGAACGAGGGTGCAATAAGTTCTTTGGGCTTGGTTTCTGGCTTTGATACATCGCTTTCTGGCATTTGATCCATACTTTCAGATAAGACTGGTACATCTACGGTAACAGGAGCTATAATTTCTTCGTTTTCCTTTATTCCAAGATTGCTACTATCAAGTACGTTTGAAGACTTCTTGGAACGGGGTTCATTGAGGTCTTCTTCGGTTTTTGCCATATCATCTTTGTTTTCATTTTCTTGATCTACATGAACAAAAGTCACAAAAAATGAGCAGGATTCTGGATTACTCTTTGCATGTTTCAAGTGATTCATTTTCAAAAATATTCGCACAAGATACTTTCCACAACAGAACCCAAGCCCACTAACAATGATAATATTTATTTTGAGAGAAATGCAAACGCTGCTTTACTAAAGGTTCGTGTTTGCTTCTTGCAAAAGGTACTAGAGATCAAATCTAAAATCTGTTTAAAAACAAGCAGTTGATTCTATTTATCAAATATTGTTATGAAATCATCACAGTTTTCCACTTTAGAAGATAGAAACTTCACTTTGCATTTTCTAGCTTGGCTTTAACAATATGTAGATCAGCATGCTTTCTAGTTCAATGCTCTGAAATTATTTAGGCGAATTCATGGCAAAATCTCCCTTATGACTAAATTCAAATATTTAAATCATGTAAAGTTAACATTTATGGAATCATTTTCCGTGTAATCATACAAAATGACATTCTTACCCTTGGTTGATTCATCTTCAGTTGGGAAGGCAGATTCAAGGGCCGAGGATAATTCCAGGCTTTCATTGACACTGATTTCTTCTTCTTTTATTTCGCTATAATAGAATGAGATAAAATAGCCAGAACAATTCGAAGCATAATGAAGCGAAAACATTGATTACTGAAGCTGTTCGTCTGACACTCAACAGAGCAATTCATCAGAAAGGAGCAAAACAAAAACTAGCGAATTGTTGTACCCAGATGTGTATCGAGATAGGCTAATCAGAAAATACGACAATGCAGATAAGTTTAGATACTACAAAATAAGCTCTTAGACGAAGTACTAGGAGGGGGCAAATTAATGGGACATGTATAATCATCTATATCAGTTTCAACGAATACTAAAAACCAAAATTTATTATCAAGTACCCAAAAGTCGAGAACTCCATCTTTGAATATTTTGTATAAAGACGTGTTCCTTCTTCTCAAAATCTGTATTTTCAAAGCAATTTTTCAGCAAACCAGCAGGTGTTGAAGCCCTGAAAATCTGTCTGCTGTCAAAGCTGGAGGTTGCCGAAGCTAATTACATTCGCTCGTTAGTTCATTGATCACATACTTCAGTTTCAAAGGAGGTGCTCACCTATTAGCAGGTTCTGGTCTTTTCTTCTTCGGCTCAGGTCTTGTCAAACCCTCAATTAACAGTGCAGCGGTATGCTTCACTTCTCCCGAGTCATTCTTTGCAATCACAGTATAATCCCCAATATCATCTGCGCATGCGTTATTGATCGTGACGGTTGATATTCCATTCTTCAGCTTCAAATCTTTACGTCGATCCGGTCGGAATATTTCATCATTGAAGAACCATTCCATCGATGGGTCCGGATCCCCGTTCGACGTGCAGGTAAAGCGTACGGTCGATCCTTCCAGGACGGTTCTGTTCCGGGGTTTCAGAATGAATTCCGGTGGAGTTCCGCGGAATTTCCTAGATAGTGGACTGCTCTGTTTTTTATCTGACGTTTGTCTTGATTTGGGTTTCTCTTGAGGATTCAACTCCAATCTGTAAAAGAAAATAATAGAACATATCAGAAAGATGGACAATTTTTATTTACAATTTTTTACATGAAATATTTATTGGACACAGACATTTCTGGTACTAATTTAAATTGAGTCAAATTTTTGTTTTTTTAGAATATCAAGTATGAAATATGATTTAAAACATTACCTCAAACTCACTATTTCAAAAAAAATATCCGCCCCACCTAGACCTTGGGCACACATTTCAAATTGTATAATCCATTCAAACTCTACATGCAATAAAATCCAACACGAATCAAAACCCCTCTCCCTTTGTTTTTCTCTAATATCTAATTGTTAAATTGGAATTACTAGTGCCAGCCATAATCGGAAACAGATGACATAATGTCTTTTCACGGTATGACTGGTACATGATAATGTATCAATGTTATTCATTTTAAATTTTTCAAATTAATAGAGTACTGTCGCCATGGATGGGCCACTTTTTATTTAACAGCATTGTCTTACACAACTAACATACCTTAGCAAAAAAAATTCTGTGAAAATGTATCTCTATTTCTTCTTAAAACATTGACATAAAATGAATCAACTTCGCTTCCTTTTCGTTTCACACGAGCCATTAATATAAGACCCAAATTTTTCGTCAATATTTTAGGCCATCGCCATGGATGGGCCGCACCAAAATAACCGGTGCGCCTCCACAGTACGCCGCAGAGCGCAAATCTCTTTGAGCGATTGTCTGTCACATGATATCAACCACTCGTGGACAATCGTTTTCTCACAGGTGGCCCATCCATGGCGACGTTGGCCGATCACGAATCGTTCATAAAAGTTGAACTCTTGCGAAAATGTGAGCATGAATTTACCGAAAGTCTTCGTAATCTGTGAACAACCAAGGCTGGTAGAAGCAAAGTTGGAAGAAAACTTTTTGCTTTTGCTTAGAATAATAGGAGAAAATCGATAAAACAAAAACTGCAATTCACAACAATAACAATAAATGTCGACGTTACTCAGAATTTAAATTTAGATGAAGTGTTTTCAATATGTTTTTCTCGAGTATGTTAAGCATTTATAAACAAACAAAACAAAGATAATGACCAAAATAGCATGAGCAACAATTTTCAAGCCTTTCTTCCGAATAAAATAGGCCCAAATAGTTGAAAACTTGGCGTTTTCTGGATGCAGTCGCTAATGCTGATTTTCAAAAGGTGGCCCATCCATGGCGACAGTACTCTATATGAAAAAATCCAATTATTTTAGTTCTGCCATCAGTATCAGAATGATATCTCACCTCTTCTCTTCAATGACAGTAACTTCAGCTTGACTACAAGCTTCGCCGTATTCATTCTTGGCAATACCGACATAGACACCTGCATCACTCGTAACTGCATTATTCACAGTCAATACCCATTCACCATCATCATTGCTTTTCACTTCAATTCTCTTCTCTTCTTTCAATTCCTTTTCATTCCTTGTAAAGGTTACTTCAGGCTGTGGGAAGCCTAAGACTTTCAATTTTAGTATGATCTGATCTCCTTGCTTCACGTCTGCTTTCTTGATAGCATCTATGATTTCTGGCTTCTGTCCTTTAGCTTTTCGAGCTGGAATCATAAACAATAACATATTGAGATTAGACCATCAAATGGTAGGATAATACGAGAGCCCAAATACCCAAGCTTATATAGTAGTAAAAGACTATTTGAAAAATAAACTATTCTTCAAACGTTTCGACATAATCCTAATCAGTAGCTAGATTGCTAGAAAAGTTAACTGATGAAGATTGAATGGGAACGTTCGAAGAATTGTTTATTTTTGAAATAGTCTATTACGACTTTGGTAGGAAATTTAAGCCTGAAAATAATTTTCAGAACGAAGACAACAACGATAACATTCATTTTTTGTTTACAAATGACACCAAGAAACACGACAAATTCTGTTTACTTTCCAAACATGAAATAGAAACATTGTGCAACAACGTACTATGTAAGATTTCGTTTTCTTCAGAGCACAAAAGGAATTAGAATGGAAAGGGAATTTATATACTAATTACCTACAAAGTATTACGTCTATTACAGATAATTAAAGTGCATAACTACTATATGATATAAAGAGTCATTTTCTGCTTTATTGTTCCCTTTAGTAGTCATGCATTTAATTCATCAGTAATAAAAAACAATTTCAGTAACTAATTAGTACATAAACTGTCTTTCCAATTTCATTTTAGGGCTGTAGATTTTCAAAATCATTTACCTTTGACAGATAGCTTGAATAACTTTTCAGCAGTCCCAGCAGAGTTTGTAGCAATACACTTATACATTCCAGAACTCTCAACGTTTGCCTTGAGAATAATCAGCGAATCCAATTCCCCCTTTGCAATGCGTAAGTTATCATTCTCCTTCAATAATTCCCCATCTTTAAGCCACTGAACTCTTGGAGAAGGCTCTCCGATCGCTAGGACTTCCATTCTCATCTCTTCACCCTCAGAAATTTCGTTTTCCTCCTCTGTAAAGGTCGAGAACCTGGGTGGCACAACTAGTTTAGTGACGAGAATCTCTGCGGAGGAGCTGACAGTTGATACACTGTTTGTTGTCTTACAAGTATAGTGGCCAGCATCAGCTAAATCAACAGCGTCAAAATGTATCTTCCACAGGCCTATGCTCTCTTCTGTCAAACGAATTCTATCTTTATTTATTGATTTCCCATCTTTTAACAACTTTAAACTAGGCTTAGGCCTGCCAGAGACTTCCACAATAATCTCACAGCTCTTACCCTCACCAACCTCCATATCTTCAAGACCTTTGATAAACTTGGGCTGACTGTCCGCCTCCTTTACAAACAGCTCAGCAGATGACGTCACTATACCAGCCTCGTTTTTAATCACACTCTCGTATTTACCAGACGCAGTAACATCCACACTCTTCAGCTGCAGCTCGAATTCATTCCTTGCTTCTCTTAAGAGAATTTCATTTGCTGGCTCGATCGGTATTCCATCTTTTAGCCATTCCACTGATATTCCTGACCCTTCAACAGAGATCGAGAATTTCGCCGTTTTGCCTTCATTGACCGCAACGTTAGTCAACCCTTTCTTGACCACAGGCGGGGATATCTTCTTCTTGACAACAATGGACCCGACGCAAGACCTCTCCCCAGCTTTGTTTTTAGCCACTGCTTTGTAAGATCCTGAGTCATCGTACCTTGCTTTAGCTATATTCAAACTATGGTTGTGCTCTTTAGATATGATGACTAATCGACTAGACTTGATCAGCTGTTTCGCATCTTTAAACCAGGTAACACTCGGGGTAGGTATCCCTGTTGTTTCAACACTCAACTCAAGCGGTTCTCCCTCTATGAGAGACTCATCAGCTAATGGGCAGGTGAATTTAGGTGCAAAAGAAACGGGGGTCGATGGTTTGGAAGAGCCTCGGACTAAAATCTTCGCACAGCACACAGCTGTACCCCCTGGATTCGTAGCCTCACATTTCAATTCCCCATTATCTTCAACCGTTAGCGCAGATATTTTCAAATGGTGTTTTCCATCTATACGCTTTGAAGTTATAAAACGACCCCCATTTTGAATCTCGTCATCATGAAGATACCATTTTACAGTAGGCTCTGGTTTCCCTGTGATTTTAGCAGAGAATTCCACGTCCTTTCCTTCAAATACGGTCACGTCTCTGAGTTTCAGCATAAACCCAGGCTTCACGGGGGCAGGGTGGACTTTGACATTGCACGAGCAAGATATGCTTCCTTCGATGTTGGATACGATGGCTGAGTATTCCCCAGAGTCGATCATTGACGGTTTCGAAAATCGAAGGCTGCAGACGTTATCCTTCTTGTCGAATCTCGTAGAGAGGGTATTTCGTACTGGCCTTCCATTTTTCTCCCACTTGCATGTTACGGGCAGCTCTCCAGAAACAACAACCTCAAGTAGCACCTCTTTACCAACATATATATCCATATCTTCCAGCATTTTTGTGAATTGGAGCGAAGAATTTTTATTTTCATTTGTAGCCTGGTCTGCATTCTTTTCAGGAAAGGATGGTTTTTCAGTTATTTGCAACAAGTCTAGCACACAAGAGCAATCAATACTACCCTTGTCATTAGAGGCAACTGCAGTATATCTACCAGCTGATGGGGCAATAAATGATTTTATGATCAGCCGGTGTTCTCCTTTCTCGAGATCGTTATCTGTTGCGTAATTTCTATCTTTGACTATTGGGGAGTTATCTTTCATCCACGTTATGACGGGAGGCGGATGTCCCTTGACAATGACAGATAATACCTTCGATGCCTTTTCATCGCATGTGGAATCGTGAAGCTTCTGAATAAATAATGGCATTGTCTTTACAGGAGTGTCATGCTTTCGTGGAGCTGTCTTTGCAACTACTTCTGTTTCAGAATTTTTCTGAATTTCATTAGGCTTCCGAAATTTATCAGTTTTCTGAACTTCATTAGGTTTCGGAACTTCATAGAGTTTACCAGCCTTCAACTTTTCAGTTTCTCCAGTTTTTCGATGTTCTTGATCTTCCGAAGCATCATCTGAAGCATCTGCATGGAATGACGTCACTTTGATGCCACTTCCTGCTGCATTACCGAGCGGTATCGTAACTGATATAGCTGCCGGCAGGGACTTTCCTACCGATGACTTACCATCTGAACTAGCCGGTATGTCAAAAGTAGACCTAGCCTTGGCGAATGCAGGTTTTGCTTTGAAATTCTTACTAACGAAAACGATACAAGTAGTTTTGACCTCAGCTAGATTATTCTTGGCAGAGCAGGCATACATTCCTTTATCATTCGAGTTGACGTTCTTCATTTTAAACGAGCTCTTTTGCCCGTCATGTTCAATGGTGATTCTCCCACTATCTCGCAAGGCAGCTCCATTTTTCATCCACTTAATCGTTGGATCTGGAAATCCGTCATATTCGACGTTCAGTTCAAAATCTGCACCATCCTCTATGGTGACATCTTGCAGTTTCTTCCTAAAAACAGGCCGTAGTGACGTCCTACTCATACTGACTTTACACTTTGTTTCAGCACTACCTGCGTTATTGCTGACCAAACAACAATATTCCCCAATGTCTGACTGGGTGAATTTATTAACAGTGAGTGTAATAATATCCTCTTTAACGTCCTGGATTATATGGCCACCTAATTGCAACTGCGACCCATCTTTCGTCCACTGTATTTCCGACTTTGGCTTTCCGGAGCATCGTGCAACGAGCTTCAAATTTCTCCCAATTTCAATGCTTGCATCATTTAGGCTTTTCGTAATCTTAGGCTTGGTTATCTCAGCTTCGATGTCAATTTTAGCCTCGCAGAATGTCTCTCCAGCCGTGTTCTTTGCATGAAATGTATAAACACCAGTATTTTTCAACTGACAGTTGGTAAGCACTAGTTTTGGCTCCGGTCTGAGAGTCACTAATTCTGTCAAATCTTCCTGGATATCGTCGCCACCTTTGAACTGACAGGTAATCACAGGCTTAGGATATCCGGTTACTGAAAACTCAAAAATAGCTGTGTCTCCTTCAACAACTTGGATATCTTTAGGCCTTTTGGTAAACTTAGGCACAGCCATGGATTTTTCAACAGAGACTACGGCTTTGCAAAACACGGAGTCAATGTTATTAGAAGCCACGCATTTGTATTCCCCGGAATCTTCTAAAGTCGCGTTTTTTATGACTAACTTACAACTTCCGTTTGTCTCCCTTTTCAAAATAATTCGCGCTGATTTTCGAATTTGTTGCGCACCTTTAAACCACGTGACTTCAGGAACTGGAAACCCTTCGAAGCTTACCTCGAGCGAAATATCTTTCCCTTGGACAGCGAATACGTCAGAAAGTGGAATAGTGAATTCCGGTTTAGTATCCAGCTCCTTAAACTTCGCTACGCTCTGTGTCGTTTCCATTTCTGAAGGCCTCACGGCTTCCTCGTCCACCTGTCTTGATAGCCAACCCTGCGGGGTATCAACTGTGAGGTATCCCTCTGAAAACGCATGCATATCGTCATTACCGATTTCACACTTATACAGGCCTGTATCTTCCTTCTGGCAATCATGAACAGCAAGAGAACACCTAAACTCTTCGTCAATAATCTCGTATTTATTCGAGTCTGTGATGTACTGCTCATCCTTATACCAGTCGACATCCAGAACGTTACCCGAGAACTCCACATTCAACAACGCCGTTTCGCCAACGTTATTGCGGATATCAGAAAGTGTTTTTGTAAACATTGGTAGGTCTGATACATTAGGTATTTGAATTTCGAATTCCTGTTCAGCTCTGCCTTCACTGTTGATAGCAGATAGTTTATAAACACCGGCGTTATCTGCAGAAAAACCGTTGATAGTAATACGACCTTCCCCCGTCACGCCATCCATAACCAATCTAACATTATTATCGACTACTTCACCGTCCTTGTCAACAGCTACTTCAGCACGAGGGTTGCCAATCACCACAAACTCGACTTTAGCATTATCTCCAGCATTTACAAGCGCATTTTCAGGGGGGACGGCGAATTCTGGTGCAAATAGCGGTTCTCTGATTTTCAGAAAACACATGGACGATGTTCGGCCTGCGATATTTTCAGCGATGCATTCATACGTGCCTTCATCTCTGGGACAGACATCAGATATGATCAGCGTGTGTTTATTCTCGTCTCTCTCCAGCCTGCATCTCTTACTGAATTGCACTTCAGTGCTATCGTGGTACCAGGTAACTTTAGGATATGGTTTGCCACTGACAGACACTTCCAAGCGGGCTGTCTTCGAGTCGAACAACCCGATATCTGTAAGCTTCTGGCTAAACGTTGGTTTCTCAGTTATTTTATCCACATTAACCTTTGCTCTTGAGGAGCTCTCGCCGACTTTATTCCTCGCAAGTATTTTATACATTCCAGTGTTGGAAACTTGGCAATTAGACATCGTCAAAACGTGTATATTATCTTTCTCGCTTATCTCAATTTTATCTCCAACTATAATTGGTTTGTCATTTCTAAACCAGTCAACTGAAGCAGGCGGATTTGCCTTTATATTTGCTTGTAAGACCACACAGTCTCCTTCCAGTGCCCGCCTCTCTTCCAACTCTTCAATGAATTCAGGCTTATACAACGGCTCTTCAACAACAAATGACGCAGAACATGAAGTACTGCCAGCTTTACTTGAGGCAACACATTTATACACCCCTTCATGTTCCTTGCTGCAGTCTTTAATGCATAAAACGCTCTTCGTGGCCTCATTTTGTATTTCAAAACCATCTCTGTTTTCAATAGGCTGGTCATCCTTAAACCACGCAATGTCCGGTTTCGGTTTTCCGTCATAGGTCACACGGAACGATGCATGACTTCTGTTCATAACATTCAAATTCTTGGGACTATAAATGAATTCCGGTTTTTTAAGTTCCTCGGTGATATCCACATAGCATTCGGTTTGTATCTCCCCAGCTTCGTTACTGGCTACGCATTTAATCATACCGGTATCGGTAATTTTTGCCCGGTTCAATGTCAGTGTTGAGAATCCATGCTGGGATTTAATGCGGAATCGACCGAATGGCTTGAGAGGTTCACCCTCGCAATACCAAGTAATAACCGGTTTCGGTTTACCGGTCACTTCAACCTTCAAAGTCAGGTCTTTTCCTTCAATACAGTGAGAATTTTCAAGTCCCTTCAGAAACTGCGGACCAAGAATAGGCTCTGTTATAGATAGCTTCGCAAAACAAATAGCTTGACCAAGTTTGTTCCGCACATTACACTTGTACTGGCCACCATCTTTGCCATCGCAATTACAAATCTTCAACTTGCAAAGGCCTGATTCTTTATCGAAAGATATATTGTATTTTTCATTACTGCATATCGACTTGTTGTTATGGAAAAACTCTACTTTAGGCTCCGGGAATGCCACGACAACAGCCTCAAAACTACAATCGAAACCTTCTACAGCAGTAAGATCATGCAATTTATTGACAAAAGTAGGTTTCTTTTCAGCATTTCTAACTATAACCATGGCCTTTGATTTCACACAGCCAAATTTATTATCAGCAACAACTGTATATTCAGCCTCGTCTGTTAGCTTGGCCTCCTTTACAAACAGTTGATAACTATCCCCATTTTGAGACATGATGCAGCGTTCAGTACTCAATATATCCTTCTGATCACGAAGCCATTTGACATCAGGTTCGGAATAAGCAGAAATTCGAACTTCTAACAACAAGTCATCTCCTACTGTAAGATTCAAGTCATATAGTTTCTTAGAAAATGCAGGCTTTTGGGAGATGTTCGAGTTGAAATCGACAATAGCTTCCACATTGCCAGCATCAACCATCTGTATCTCTTCTTCTACTGGTTCAATCAGTGTCTTGTCTCTCTCAGAATCAGAAGAAGCAAAAAAATCGCTATCCTTGTGTTTATTTGGCCTATTCTTAGTTTTCTTCCATGTTTTCGCATCTGACTCCAGGTCCGGATCATCCCCTGAAGATCGAGACAGATACATCTTACCCACCTGCGCCTGCTTACTCCCTTGCCTGCCCCCAGGGTGGCTCTTTTTGATGGACCCAGCTCTTGGTCGACTTCTGAGCTCCCTTTTCTCTGCTTCTGACGATGACGAAGTGTTCCTGTTGTTATCAAGGCCAGCATCTGTCACAGCCACTTTTTGACTTTCTGGAATTTTATCGTCCAGGATTTCTGTAAAGAACAATCAAGTGGTGATTAAAGTCATAATACAATTGAAATGAAAAGCTTTTAAGACAGTTGCTGCTAATTATGAGACCCTGCCTTATCAATATCGATAGACCACATGGAAAATGTCTTTGAGCTTTTTATTCTGCATTGAATTCTTTAGCAGAAATTGCAAACAAATAGAAAAATGAAAAATGACAAAAGCGATTTGGGGGGATGGCATGAAATATTGGCCTTCTTGATGAATAAGACATTGAATAAGAAAACAATGAATAAATAGAAAACAGATCAGCAATGAAAGATTGGGTAACAATGGTGATACAATAGTTTACAGAGGAAGATGGTTTGAAAACCTATTGCTATATCTATTTGTCCAAGTCTTTATAGATGGATATTGCATAGTGTATTGTTTTTTAATCATTTTAGCCAACAAGCTCATGGTTGAACAATTGTATAGACAGCAAAGATTTCGTTTTCTCCTTAAGAGAACTCCAGGACTTCCGGGAGCCAATTAATTCTGCAATATACCAATTAGTCAATCATTCACTTCTTTTCACTTTGGCCTACTTTCTTTCACTTTGGACTACTTGACTAACATCTCGATATACCGTGTACACCAGAACAAAGAATATAAGTTTGATAAGGCACTATGAATCGAGTATTACATTGAATACACTAAAAGTAATTTATATCGATGCAAAAGAAACTAACTTGGATATGGATAATCTCATTTAATTTCTAAAGCAATATTTTCAGAGCTTACAAAAGTTCTGACTTGCAACATAATAATAGCAACAGTGAAGTAACCAACATTGAAATGGGCCTAAAAGACGAGATTTGCAAATGAAAAGGTACTGACGATATAACGGGGATTAAAATTATACATACCAGACGATTTTCCTGCATCACCATCGGAAACCTCATCTGTACTCATCCCCTTTAGAGTGCCAGTCTTTCTTGAATATTTCGAACTTTTGACTTTTCCATCACTATCCGAGTTTTGATCGATGATGACCTCGCAGTAGGTACTAGCCTCGCCTGCTTTGTTCTTCGCCATGCATTCGTATTCGCCCATATCTTCCTTCCTTGATGACTGGATAATCAGAGAGCAGATTCCGGACTTTCGATCCACTTCCATTTGCATCCTACTGTTTCGCTTCAGTAAACTGTTCTCCCTGTACCACTCCACAGAAGGAAACGGCGTGCCATCGACAACGGTTTGAAGCTGCAGAACTTCTCCTAGAAACAGAAATCAATATCATTTCAGCATAGATTTTAAGACAAGAACAGGGGCCTAAAAACATTTTTCTCCCCACACACAACAGAAGAAACTCTCATACAGAAGAAAACTAGGAATGTATCACCAAACTTCAAACAGAATGCAATTGTAGATGTTCAGTTGTACATTATGCACGATAGCTATATCTAAATACAAACATAGAGTAAAATGCTTTGCTCCCATTTCGCCTCTGAATAATTAGGCAAAAGCAAGAGATTCCTTGCGACCATTGGAGACTAGGCGAGGTTCTTTTTCATGCTCTGACAAGAACAAAATTTATTTCACTTATTTTAATCGGAGATAGTACATAGACCAGGCAAAGGAATGCTTGCTTTCTTGGGGCCATTTCGATAGCCAGACACATCAACTTGAAGAATATTATATTCACTTCATTTATACGTGCAACATTATTTCAACGGAAGAGACCACTGAACGTAGCGGAATGTTCCATTGAATATCATTCGTACCTCATTTAACGGTTTAACGTGCGCAAATTTCTAAGTGACTTTCCTAATTATCCAGCGAATTTCTTAAACACGTTTCCTTTCGATATATTTCAATTGGAAGAGATATACAGTAGAATCCCGATAACTCGAACATGCGATAACTCGAACTCTTGCTAAGTCGAACAGATTTGGCAGTCCCCTTGAGCCTTATTCATGTTATAAAGAGCCTCCATAACTCGAACATTCGTTAACTCGAACTATTTTGATCGTCCCTTGCTTGTTCGAGTTATCGGGATTCTACTGTATAATCAAATAAGTTGGGCACTGTTAAGGCCCGTCAACACGATAAAAACATAGTCATACATACAGAACATCATCAACCCTCAAGGCTCTGGACACTATATACTTTATATACGGTACTTAATTAGAATTGCATTATCATAATTTATGCCGATTCGAAAAAAACCACGGAAAATTTGCAGTTAATGAAATAGATAGATTCGTGGGAGTTGAGTTTCCATAAATCTTCTTGGTTTATCATACACATTATTAAGTATATTTCTTCATAAACCAATAGAGCAATGTGGCCAATGGCGGTTTTTGTTACGTGGAATATCGTGGTCTAGCACTCTATCGGTCTATCCGTTTTTTTCACAAACACTTTATCTTGTCCTCATTATTTGGAACAAGATTTGAGCAGCACTAAATCATAAAACTTGATGAAGATTTCTTGTCAATACGTAAGTTTCCCCTAGATTTCTATTTGTAAATCATTCGATTTCAAATTCGTTCAAAAGTGTAAAAGAAAACCGATCGAATAACAATTAAAACGTTATAAAAATGCTGATTTCTATTCTATCAATTATAGTAAATAAACTAGCATTTCACTAACATTGCGATTAGATTTGAATTGTGTTTTACGTTTATAAATGAATTTAAACTTCAAGCTATCTGAGTAAAATTGTAAACTATTCCAAAAAACTTTAGCATATCATACCTTTATAAGATCATGTTTCAACTCATAAGAAATGAAATGTGTTACTGTCAAATATATATATGACACCTACCTTCTTTGATGCGGAGATCAGATATAGTCTTGTGAAACTTGGGCGATAAACTTTCTTCCGATTTCATCTTCTGCAATCTACTCCTAGTTTTCCCTGCCATAGCATCCTCCACATTAACCGTCAACATCGCCTGACAAGATATCCTTCCTTTTGAATTAATAGCCACACACTCATAACAACCAGGGTCATCTTCATTACAGTCACGAATGCAAACTGAATGAACTCTATTTTGAACACCGAATTCAACTCTAGAGCTTTCTCGCAACTCGACACCATCTTTCAGCCATGTAACTTTAGGAAGGGGCTGACCGATAACACCCACTTCGAATTTCACGGAGGCGGTTTCTTTCGCTTCAATGTCGTCTAGGGCGGAGATGAACTCGGGAGGGAAGTCTTGCTCGATTTCATTGATGATTACAGAGGCAGTTGATATCGCTTTCCCTGAATTGTTTTCTGCAATACAGGTGTATTCGCCAGCATCTGATATCCTGGGCTCTTTGATAGTCAACAGGCATGTTCCGTTAGGTAACAACTCAATGGCAGCATTACTGCCCTCATTCACAATCTCTCCGCTTTTATACCAACGTATTTTCGGATTAGGAGATCCACTAGCACACGCTTTCAGGCAGAAATCGTTACCTTCATCAGCGATAACATCATCTGGTTGTAAGGTGAATTCAGGAGTTTTATCAGTTGTATATACAGTCACAGTGCAAGACGAGGCACATTCCCCTGCATTTGATTTCACAAGGCATCGGTATTCCCCTGCATCATTGTGCCGCACTTTCCTAATCATTAGAGAGTCTTTGACCCCCTCTTGAGAAATATTACACTTTGGACCGCTTTTCAGCTGTTTACCATCCTTAAACCACAATGCATCATGTTCAATGAAATCTTCCAAACAGACTTCTAGCAAAAGCATTTCTTGTTGCTTTACGTCAACTGCCTCGAGGGTCTTTAAGAAAACAGGCGAGAGACCATCTTCCTTGACATTTAGTAATGCTTCACAAACATCAGAGCCGTAACTATTAGTCGCTGCACATTTGAATATACCGTGGTCATCTTCCACTACAGTCCTAATAACAAGACTATAACAATCCCCATTTGAGTCCATAGCAAATCTATTACTTGCACGCAGTAATATATTATTTTTGTACCATTTGATGTCAGGCCTCGGCACTCCCCGGACCTCCACATCAAATCGAGCCTGGCCTCCTTCGCATGCATCTTGTTCATTCAAAGCGGCTACGAAACGAGGCGCCTTTCCATTCCCCTCGATATACATGATAGCTGAACACGAAGCTTCACCAGCGTTATTTACAGCCACGCATTTGAATTTCCCCGCAAAATCATCACTGGCTTGCTTTATAATCAACGAGTGCTTGTCCCCGTCTTTATATAAGCGAATGCCTTCTTTTTCAGATAGTAATTTGCCTTGTTTGTACCATTCGACACGGGGGGAAGGCTTACCTTTTACTGTGACGCAAAACTGACATCGCTCACCCTCTTTGACGTGGATATTTTCAGCAGTTTTGGTGAATGACGGCGCAACGATACTTTCGTCAACTCTAACTCTAACACTACATTTAGCACGTCCATGCGAATTCTCAGCCACAAAAACTATCGTGCCTTGCAAATAAAGCTCTGCATGTTTGATGGTTAACTTCCATATATCGTCTTTTTGCTCCGTGAAGAAATGCACATTGTCAGAGATGTCTTTCTCTTCCCAGAAAAACACACCAGTCGGTGTTGGTTCCCCTATGGCTTTAAACACAAGGCACACAGAATCACCTTCGAATACTCTAATGTCACCAGATTTCTGAAGAATCACAGGTGGTCCAACCGCACTGACTGAAGGGAATTCAGCATGCACCATTTGATCGACTGACGGTGTGGCTGGTAAAGAAGCAACATATAGTTCAGCAGAGCACTGAGCCTTGCCTAATCGATTTGCAATCACACAACGATAGGTTCCAGCGTCATCTTTACTGATATCAGGAACAAACAGCTCACTGCATCCTGGAGAAGTATGGATTTCAACGCCATAATCATCCGTGAGATATATAGAATCTTTAAACCATTCTACTTCCGGCTCAGGAGATCCTTGATATGTTACGCTAAAGCTTGCATCATTTCCCTCAACATGTTCCGTGTTTTTCAAAACAGTTATAAATTCAGGAATGGACTCATTTGTGTTAGAATCAGCTAGTTTTAGTTGGGCCTCGCAATCAACCCTACCAGCCTCGTTCATAGCTACGCATTTTATGATTCCAATGTCTGCTTTGTTAATACTATTGATTGTCAAGCTGTGCGAATCGCCATCGATGCCAATGGTATGTCTATCGTCTTCTTCAATCATTTTCTCATTGCAATACCATGCAACTACCGGGTCAGGCTCTCCATACACTTCCAAATGAAACGATGCAGACCCACCCACAGGGGTGACCACTGATGATAGTTTCTTCGCAATGAAGGGTGATTGGAGATTTTCAGGTGCTGATTCTTCAAGCGTGACGCTATTCGCTTCAATTTCTTCAGATATGGGAACTTGCTTCCTGAAAATTATAACCAATATCATAGTAAATAAACAAAGAAAAACTCTATCATTTGCAAAATAAAAGAGTATTCCTTTCTTTAATCAGTATAAACGCTCTGGGAACGCATTGAGCAATTTCATCAATCAGTGAAGAACTGAGAAACAAGTATAATCAGAATCATATCTATCCAAACAACAATGAAGAGTAAAAATTCTTTATGCATGTGGTACTTGTAGACAGATAAAAATAATGAGAATCGTTGTATCTCCGTAGCATTACGTTTCCTAAAACACCATCATAGAGCTCGATGTAATGCTCTCGAATTTATCAGACAAACTAAAATTAAGATAAGTCTGAAGCAATTTAGCAAAGATTTTAGACTATGGGAAACGATTTTATAAATATTATGAACCGACTCGAAGGAAAGAAATTATTGGAAACCACCAGTTTACCTTTCGTTTATTTTCTCAAAAGAACCGTTTTCTTCAGAACTGCTCAGCGACGATTCATCAGCTGAAAAAAATGTTAGTCTTTCAGGATCTTTTAACTATATTCGCCTGCAAGCAGATTGTTCAAAAATGTTTTCTATTTGATATTTTAAAATGATTCACTGTTCACATGCAGTAGCCTTAAGGTAGAGTATTTACCTTTCTGTTGAAGTTGAAGTATTCTCTGGTCTCTAATAGAAGGAGGGGGGTTGAATAAGTAAGGGAGTTGGAAAATTTCAAAACATCAATAAGCGACCAGAGAGTACGTGGGCTCAATCAATAGCCACGACATAAAGAATATTTTTACCATAGTCACAAGAGGAGGATAGTGTAGAGATTTTACAGCTTGTTAGACAATTGAAATCATAGAATACACATCAGTTTATCTTCTGATGAGGGAGAAATCACGAGACAAGTTTGTAGGGATGAACAAATTATTTCTTGTTGGGATGAAAGAGTAATTTCTTGTTCCTTTCCTACTGATTAGTAAACTTTACTTTACTTACATTCAACCAGCAACTCTGCTTGACAAGATACAGATCCAGCATCATTAACAATCTTGACTGTATACACCCCTTCGTCATCCAGGTCAATATTACAGATATCCAGCTTGCTGCAGTCTCCAACCGTGTTGATGTTATGTCGGCTATCTACACGCACAGGGGTACCATTGACGTACCAGTGAACGTCTGGCTCTGGTCTACCTGTGAACTCGACGGCCAATTGGTTTGATCCACCCTCTACTGCGTATCCTTTTGACAGTGGTTTCGTTATTACAGGGGCAGCTTTCTTATTCACATCTGCAACATGAAACGCTTTTTAGTTAGTCAATTCAACTTTTGGTAATACAAGGAACGCAAACCATACAAAGTGAGGAAGAAAAAATACCAGACGTTCATTGACAGTTGGTGAAGAAAAACATTTCAAATATTGCAAAAAAAGAAATGATTTAATGATTACGTTGAAGAGAGGCTGAAAGATTATAAGAATTAGATTTGGTATTCTACTTAGATTTGATTAGGTATTCTACTTAATTTTGGTACTCTAAAAACAAATTGCACTGAAAATTGAATCAGATTACTTTTTACGCCAATCATGTAGCTTTAGTAAAATCGCGAATTATGTCAATGTTAAGCAAATATTTTGTGTAGAAAAGATGTTTTCAGCACAGATGTATCAAGCTGATGCCTATTTTCAACTTACCTTTTAAAAGAAACGCATAAGCCTGCAACGTCAGTTTTTATACAAATATATTATCAATATTACAGTACCTTATGTTTATTTTTGACCAAATAACCTGGCTGTAATAACGAGTAAACCTTGAAGCAGATTCCGATTGTAGCTTTCCAGCATTATATACAAAGATTCAAAGAAGCTGCAGTAAAAGTGATCGAGACAACATAAAATAATTGAGTCACTCTTTCGTATACAAAATATCAACAATCGTTCCAGCTTTTCGTAAATAGGCCTAACATGAAAAATTGTGTTTTCTATCCATTACATGTTGCTAAAAGGTTTCCACATGGATGATTCATTACAATAAGTTGTCCTCGAACTATTTCTCTCTTTCTTCCTGCTTAATACAGAATATCTTTTAAACTGTGAACGAAAGGATAAAGCCAAAACAAATAACAAAGCAGATTTATTCCCTTAGATTTTCAGTGTTTGAAGTAATGACCGTCAGAAATTACCCGAATGGAAACAATTTTGTGTCATGGGCTAATTCATCATTTTAGACTAATACCTAAAAACATCGGTAAAAACAATACATTTTATTTCCCTTTTTCAGATTTTCTTAGTCTTGATGTATTGATGGAAATTGACTAATGCAATGAGTATTTATCAAGATTTAGCCAGGGACTGAAAGCTAAAACCTTTCGATACAGTGGTGATCAATCATAGAAGTCATAAAAACTTGTTTAGCGTGTTGAACATTCATATAAGTCAAGAAATTATTTATGTCAAAAAGCTCTACTTTTCGTCAGGATTTCTGCCACAAAGTTCTGAAGGATTCCTAGTTCTGAAAGTAAAGCTTGAATTTTCGAAAAAATTCTTATTCATATACACATATTGTCATCTCTATGAAAATATCAATTTCTTGATTTATATCAATTTACAAATAAACAAGAGTAAAGTAAAACCCGCCTGCAAGGACCTGGGTTTTAAGATCCTGTTAGGCTAAGATTCAATCATTCATAAAGACAATGTTTGAATTTAGGCCTTCTATCAGAGGAGTGGAATTTCCAGGGATTTGTCAGGATTTTTACACAGCTTTTTCGATGATTTAGCAATGTAGGAATACAAATCTATTAAAAAACTTTAGGAATAAGTTCCATTTCAATAAAAGCCTGCTTATGGCAAGTGAAAAACTCTAGGTTCTTATATGGGTTTTACTTTACTTTTGTTTATTTGTAAATTGATTTAAGTCAGGAAATAAGTATTTTCAAAGAGAGTTTCATAAAAGTTCAAGTAAACAAAAAACGATTCTCACTTACTGTTTTCAGACTTTGTCATGTTGGATTTCTCCATGGTCTGCAAGCAAAACTTAGGAACCCATCCCTGTTCGACTCTCCCTGCTTTATTGACGATAGCTTCCACAAGATACCGACCGTCTTTATCATCAAGAATGCAGACTACTGTACCCTTGGGAAGACCGAGCTCATCTTTTCGTTTCGGTGTGTATGCCTTTGTGACGAAATAGATTTTCTCATCATGTCCGTTGGTTTCAGAGGGTGATGGTTGAGGTATCGCTTTCTTCAAGTCAAACTTGGAAACTCCGATTAAATTCTGAAGCATTTTCATTGCAGTCTGTAGGAACAAATTAAGGATGTATTAATGTGATTAACTGTAAGAATCTACAAGAATATCTTTTTCATTACAAATATGGATTTCTCTTAGAGCTAAACTGCTTTATAAGGAGAACCGATTACATTAAGGTAGTTGAATCCGGATATAAGAAAAATCTTTCAGAATACACACCATTTTGATTCTCTAGAATTTAAGTTCAATTTTATTTCTAAAGCCATGACTTCAAATTGTTATTTAGGCCAAACTTGATCTAAAACTTGACTAATTTTGCGACATGATTTTATCAAGTATTTGCAGAAATATAGTCCTGAAATTTTCACGTTTCTAAAGTATTCAAATCAGAAGGTATTAAAGGAAAAAACATTCAGGTGATCCATCTATAATAGAGAATATTTTCCAAAATTGTCTATAAGATGTATTTTGAATAAATGAAATTATGCTGAGAAGTTCTATTTCGATCAATACCTAGCAATAAGTACAAAGTGTCCTCCCTGAAAATTAACGGAACCATCTGCTAGGATTTTGAAAATAACAAGATCTAAGGTTACCACTTGTCGATTAGGATCTATCTACCTTAAGATGCTTTTAATGGAAGGAAGAAGTTAATTTTTCCCGTTAAATCTACAGGTAAACTAACACATCCAGAATCTTGCCTTTGTTTGAGAAGTTTAAATGACGTTCCGGTTGTAGTTGCCCTCGTAACCTCTTTACCTCCGTAGTACATGACTAACAACTGAAGAACGGTATTCGACAAAAACTTACGTTCAATTTTGCCGAGTCGTCTCCTTTCCTCCGCTTATAGTTAATAATGTCTTGCAGATGAACAGTGTAGAAAAGCAGATGTTTCTGTGGACTGGCTAGATGGTCTTTGATGCTTAGCTTGTGCTTTGGACAGTTCTGAAATGAAATCAGAAGTACTTAACCCAAAATCAGAGCATAGAAATACTTATAACGAGTTCAAATCACATAAGAGTAGTATGAAGGCCATGATACGAGTTTAAGAGCTTCACACTGCTCCGTATTTGTTTGTCTCTGTATTTGAAGACAAAAAACAGTGCCTTTTAAAACTGCTCCGTTTTTAATCAAATGAAGTACGATGAAGTGTTCACAATGCTCTAGGTAAAAACAATGCTTCTAATCCCATTCCTAGATAGATATTTTATATTGAAAGAATACTGTCTTATTCAGATGTGTCCGTATCTTGTGTTCATACTGAAAACGTAGCGCCGTATTTGAAGCGTATCAGAAACGTTTCTGAAACAACATTTGACAAGATAGTCACCAATCTTAATGACAGGCCTGAGTCTTTGATATAAAGTTTGGCAATATTTCGAGAGAGATCCGTCTCCCATCATGAGAAGAACAAATGGCCTCCCCCATTGCCATCTTTCACTGAAGAGCAAGGCAGAATTTCGTTATCTTTATTCAATCTTCTTGTTATAGTTTAAGTATAGTATACGAGAATAATAAGGGAATGATATGAGAATAAAACACAATTTCGTAGTGATTTGAAACAGTTACCTTGAAGAATTGAAGAGTTTCCAAAGCTTCTTCGGCTTGCTTCGCTTTCTGTATGTAAACTGAATACTTTTTCAGCTTTGATTCCTACAAGAAGAAATACAAAAAATATTAAGCAAACTGATGAAAATACCGTCTGATACACTAAAAATATTTTGAATCGACGCAAAATTGGCCAACTAAGACATATCATTGTTTGAATGGCCATTTTTTGAAAATTTCTGCAACGACAGTTTTGGAGTAAAAAACATTTGACCTGACGTTCTTCATCTCTTTAAAATTACAAAGTTTCAGTGAAGGGAGCAAAAATGAACCATGTCATGTAGCTACATAAAACTCCTAAATCCAAAAGGAACATGTGATTCATAAATGAAGATCTCTCATTGGCTTAATTGTAGCTATGCTTTATTTGTTATTATGGAGACTGAAAAAAATTAGTAAATTATTTCCTCTGTTATTTGGAGCTCCGTTATTTCTACTAATGGCAGGATTACTTTGTCTAAAATAACTTTTCCTTAGAGGGCAATTAAAAAAAAATCTTACCATCTTCAATAAAGTGTTGCAAATATCATTTGCTTCTGAAGCTTTCTCTATCTCTGGCAAAATTTGACTAAAAATCAAATTAATAAGAAATTTTAAATTTTAAATTTAAAAAATTTTAAACCCGGTAACATAACAGTTGCAGTATAGACGATGTCTAAAGCACTAAGCTTTCATTTGGCTTCAAACAAGAACCTGTTGGTAAACCTGCAAGGACCTACATGCTATCAGAACCTATATTCAGTAGTTCATCTAAGGCTCTTATTTTTTAATGAAAACCGAATTAGGCTATATCATTTTTATCTATCTGCGTCTACTAAATTCTAAAATCGATTGTCCAAATTTCGAATTCCTTACGATTACGAATCAAAAAGAATTATCGAATGAAAGTTGCGTATTAAAAAGTTCGAATAACGAATCTTTGCGTATCAAAAAGTTGGAATAACGAATCTTTTGCTCGCTTCAGATAACGTCTGTCAAATCTCTGCAAAAGGTACTGACTTCATCTCAGCCGTAATGTAGTAGAGTTATGTTTTTCAGATAAATGCGAGCTGAGAAATTCACAGTACTCTACAGGTGAAATATCACTTGATAGCCCACGGTCTGGAAGGTGAAGTATTTTCAACCTTATGAAAGGTTCCTAAATCAATCAAAATGATAAAATTACATACTTTTTATGAAGCATGTAAATTTCTTTGATATTACGGAAAATAACATCTCGCTGCTTTTGTAACTTCAACGGGGCAATGGCAACTTGTTCGATGAAATGCTAAAACGAAGAAAAAATAAATTTTAGCTCTGATCGGTAAAAAATTCAAAATTGCTAGGAATATATTTATATAAGGCAAGGAAACATTATGAACAACTGAAGCTTTTCATCTGACACTCATTGGAGTATTACGTCAGAAAGAGAAGAAAAATGAATCTTAATGAAAAGTTGTACGTAACAGTAGATCGAAATTGGCTAATCAGCAAAGAAGGTGAATGAGAAACAGTCATTGGTCCAGTGAAATGAACCATCAAGAATTCAAAAGTCCCTAATGTGAAGACAAACTTCTACTGCCTACACAATATGGGCTCCACAGTTTTGATGTAGACATAATAATCCATAATTCCTGTAGGTCAGAGTTTGAATTTGGTTAATCAGAAAAGAGGTAGTGAGAAACAACCCTTCTACACCGGTGCTCTAGTGAGACGACCATTATTTCACCGACAGAATCATATTGGAAAACGGAATCTACACAATATTGGCTAAATGCTCTGATACAGACAAATGACAGGCCCTTCCTCTCTTTTCTTCTTGACTTATTTCAATTTGAAGCACCTCTCTGCTTATCAGGGTCTTAAAGAGACAAACTGGGCCTCAGGGTAAATAAGAATTAAATGGGCCTAACCTCCTCTGAAAGAGAGCATTTGATTAATAAACACAGATAACTCAGATTTTACGAGTCCCTCAGAGTCTTAGGCCCCCTGGTATTCACCCTGGTTATTCACCCTCTCGACGGTACAGCTGCTTATAACTATGCGTAAAGAATTTTGCTTTATTTTTCTTTCTGGCATACTACTCTGATTAATTTCAGGCAAAATGCTCTGGTAGTTTATCATGTTTCGAAATATTTTCGACTTTAATAGATATTCAAGAAAGGAAATCAGATTTATAAGCAAAAAGTTAATCAAATCAAATAGTCAGGAATGATAACAGGCTTTTGTGACTTTTTGAAAAGAAGATCCACGTAAATATTTCTAAAGCCAATAACTAAGCCAATCAGACAATCTCTTGATCTCTATTTCCTTGCAAAATACATTTATCTGGATAGCATTATGAAAAGAAGGGAAATAACATCTCTTTTCATCAGAGGAAGGTTATAGCAGGATGAATGGCAAAACACAGATTCAATACGTCGAAAGGCGTATCATGCCCTACGAATCTCACACTACTAATTTCCAAAAAATCCCTTTTGGTTAACAAAATATTCCTAAAAATCTGAAAAAATTATTTTGCTTTTAAATAAATTTCACATCCCTTCGTTCACGTTAGCTTAACGATATATACCTTTTAAAACGATTGAATTAATATTTCCAAAAGGGCATAATTGCATATGTTTCTCGCCCACTTTTTCCTTCCTTACAAATCATAGAAAACATAACGATAACCTGTCAGTCTAGAATCAAAAATTGCAGTAGTAGTCCAAAATGAAATTTCTAAGTCACTATTACTCATAATGATCAAAACGACTCCCGCATCACTTTATTACACATTTCTAATTCCTTATAAAGCATAAATGTTATCTCAATCCTAAAACAATGTAACATAGGATTGAAAGTGAAGGAATATCGCCATAATGAATGGTAAGAACTAAAAATGAATCATACAACTATATCAGTTTCACTTGTACTTTAAATGCAGCAATTAAGTGTATACTATTGTACCTATGCTGGAAACAGGTACCTTAGATACGTCAGCTTAGTTAGCCTCGCACGTTACCTTACTCACTCATTGGTGAGTTTTAAGGTAAAGCTTGAGAAGATGCTGGATTTGGAAAATCAATCGAGCTGATTTGAGTGAATGAGAACGACCCTGACAAGACTCGAACCAACGACCTCTGATTTTGCCCGTCACCAATCTATTCACTAACGTCGGGGCACTCCTATATCATCAATACTACAGTCCTATATTGTATTCCACAACCCCCTAATTAGCATTAGCTACTGCATTCCCCCCCCCCTCCCTTCTCCTTTGAAGCAGAACCGCATAATTATCATATTTAATGTAATGTAGTATAATATATGTAATGTGTCAATCAATGTCAATTATCTGCTATGGAAATGTGTTTACTGTGTGTAGTAAATAGAGAGTCGATTCTGAGTTCATTTATAAGCAACATGTCTAAAGATGCGAATTCCAAACATTCTATTCAAGTCTTTCTGCGTTCCAAAAAATCAGGAAAGCCAAGCTTAAGTGCTTGCTAAACCTTTCCAGTGGTTCAAAAAAAATCTAGAGTCAAAAGATCAAATCAAATGAGCTATCTTCTTCAAAAGAAAGCAGGAAAAGAAAAGAAAATGATTTAAACGATGTGAATTATCTTCGGTTACGGTGTACCACTGATAATTAGAAATGAATGAAACTTTGCACATGAATGCCTTGCATCGCAACCAACTCCATATTTCCACAGACAATGGTCAGCAGATCAACCACATTGTGGCAAACTGCGATTTTGCTATCTTAAAATAACCAGTGTCAATTTTTTTGAAATTTGTCGCAACCACAGAAAAGGCTTTAATTAAAGCACAATCACAGCGTATAGATTGGTGGAATTGATTTCGCCTCCCAACAGATAAGAATTTTTTTACCAGACTGCTCTAAAAGCAAGTTTTAGTACAAAGAATTCGATACACTTCAGGGAAAATTTTGGGAAAGAATTCCAGTTCACTTTTCTGTACTTAGAACATCCTTTTCGGTACAAGCTAATCAAGACACATTCCTAAATTCAAGTTTTTATGGGCCTCATTTTCCCAAAGGGCACTTCATCAAAATTTTGTGTTTGAGGCATGCGATCAAGGCTCAAAATCATAAATTTAATTGATACCAGCATCTGCAAAAGTACCGGGTGGACCAGATAGTAATAACGCTGTTTTACCAGAGCTATATATGGAATCATATACTTTCATGATCAATGTTATCTATACCATCCTACAGCGGAAAGGTTACCTAAGATTTGGAGACGGCATACCTTACTCTCTAGTAAAAACTGATCATAAAATCTACTGTTGTTTGCTGAGCTATATTTTAAATCGTAAGCGTTCATGTTCTTACAGCAGAAGGCTACCTAAGATTTTGAATCATCATACCTAACTCTCTAGTAACAAGTGATCCAAAGATGTACTGATGTTTGCTTACCTGTATTTCAAATCATGTGTTCATGATAATTGTTAACTATTTCAAGTCACGTTGTCATACTATCCAAGAGATATGAAATGGGATAACCAGCTTAAATCTGAAGCTATAACTGGGAGTTCCAACACTCCGATTAGATTCTCGAGTGGAGCAACCTATTAGCTATGAGTGCTCAAACATAAAATGCTAATGAAATTACTCTACCTTTGAGATGCATCCAAGAACGTCAACATATCTTCGCTCCTCATTCTTCAATTCTTTCATGATCGATTCTATTTCGTTATCCATCTCGTCGTCTTGAGTAACCATCACGTCCGCATCAAGATCCTCCAGTCTGAATGTCACTTCCACAAGAGTGTCTTCTAGGTCCTCTGATTTCTTTTTTGGAATCTGAAATGTCAAAGAAATCGATCGAAATAATAGGATGGGATTAAGGGCTTGTTTACACAGAGCTGATTTGCCTGGTTAGCCAATTTACTCGTAACTAAAAACGAAGGGTGGGCGTATTAAACATAAGCCACTATCAATCGAATATTGCCTAGAACACGCTTACAGTATTTTTATCGATGCCAAACAGTCCAAAAATAAGTATGATTAATTATTGAGTTTTTTCGCAACGATATTTAAGGAAGAAGAACGGGTATTTTAAACATAGCTATCTCAGCGTTTCTGGAAAATTGTTGAGCTTTAGAGAACGTAAGAAATGAGCTCTAACTTCATTTTTATTTGATCTGCAAAACAACCAATAGACATTTTAAGTAAGCGTCGGAGCTTCCCATTGATATTTTGATATTGAATTAAACGTTCACTTTGGTGATAGGGCAATTTGCAACTGCATGCTCTGAAATAATTTGTTTTGTTTTCTAGAGCTTTGTAAATTTTCGTTGAAAGACGATAGCTATGCCTGGAAGATGCTCTTAGCTCTGAAAGTATCATTGTGACAGTGTTCAAAAATCAATCATTTTTTATTTCATATTACATCACTGTGAGTTTTGAGAAAGGATAAGTGCAGGTCTGCTGAACACAGGGACGCCTGGTAAGCAGTGACTGACATAATGTAGGTGGTAAGAAAAATTTAGGTTGTGATTTCGATTCCTACCATCTAAAAAACTTAATTGTCTAACTGGTAGAAATCGAGAAGACACGTTTATCGTTTTGTACCAAGAGGTATAAAAATCATTTACCTATGTTACTGAACACACGCAAAAACATTTACGCGTGCGAATCACCACGCAGGCACAATTCATCTCAGCAAAAAGGTAGATAGAAGAGAACTAGGATAATAACCTGTCTTGTAGTAAGTTGGTTGTTATACGCATCCTTTGCATTCACTCTGAATTTCCTCTTCCCTTCAGATTTTGTCTGTTCACTTTGATCACTGCTTGTCCCACCGGAGATCATTCGCTGAGCTGTAAGGTTTTCGTCGTTGAACTGCACTTTCCTGAATAAAAGACAAACAAGAGATGAAGACAATTGTTGAAAGGCAAATACACCGAGTAACAAAGGGCCTAAAAGGGGCTAATGAATAACTGTCTGAAAAATTATTTATAATTATTTTTGAGAATAAGCATGATTTGGGAAATGAATCGAGGTCCGTCTCTGCAGTGGTGCAGTTTATGCGATCGATAAGATTCGGGTTGCTGGAACGCTGTGGGTTCGAGTCCTACTTAGGGCTATTTCATTGACTTAGATAGACTACTGTCACATATATAGCAAAGAGCTTAATAAGGGCATATGAGTAACTGTCTGCAAAACAAATTATTATCTTTTAGAATAAGCATGATTTTGAAAATCATTCTATTCTTTTAAATTTATATGACTTGGGTTGCTCGAAGACCTTGTCTGCGCAGCAGTGGCGAAGTACAGTATTGATCTTGATGCCGTGGGTCCGAGTCCAACTTAGGTCATTTCATTGTCATAAACAGACCACTGCCACATTAATTCTCTAGTCTAATCAATTGCATCTCGGGACAGCATTAGCTTCTACATGATGTACAGCTACATGCCGAAGCGCGCATCAACCTTGTATATACAAAGCTTTTTAATGTATTCCTAAAAGTAATGCACGCTTTTGGATTTACCTACATCTCATACCGAGGCTAAGACTGGGCTGCCGTGAATGTGAAGGTTGTCTATCTAGATAGTCAAATGCAGATTCCTAATATAAAAAGGCGTCTAAAGGAACTCTCGTTAAGAATGTTCACGGGTCGCAAACAGAGCAATGTCAAGCATTTCACTTGGGACTTTTTGATTCCGTCTACATCCATCCAAACCATATGGTGTGTACAGAAGGATTTCGTTTTCCCACTAAACATCAATTTTCGTGATCATAAAGATTTATCAAAGGCAGGCAAAGATTTCGGGGCATACGATATATAGTGTAATTAATCAAGCAAGTTATTTTTTGCTTCAATCTTCATATTTTTGAAAATATATTCTACCAAAAACCACTTACCTCTCCTCAAACAGAATATCCTCGACATTTCTACAAATATTCTCGTTGGTTTCCAGCATGTCTTGCTCGAGGCAGAGCATCAAGGCCTTCTTGTCGTCACTCTTCTCGTATTTCTGGTCCTCGATCGTGTACATGGAAGAAACGGCGATTCCCACTTTGTCAGATTCTTCATTAGCCAATGATAATCTCTGAGGGAGTTCATCTTCCGACTCAACGTGAACGAACTCCATCTCCGTTTTGATTTCCTGTGCAGGAAAGATAAATAATCGCGAAATGACGAGTTGATTTATTAACATAGATGAGGGTCATACAGGGGTTCTAGGGAACAGGAGAACATGCCCAAAATCAAAAAGGGAGCAAGGGAACATGAGACAAATTAAACTGGGAACAAGAAAAGATTGACAGCAGACAGAGATCAGGGCACAAAAGACCAGAAAGAAAAGAATTCTTCTTAGAACAACGAGGGAACATTAGTAATTTCTATAAGGGAAAAGGGGAACATGACCCCCCCCCTCCCCTATATGAACCTCATAGCTAGAGAAAATAAACACTTTTCTAGCTGAGATGTGAAAATTTTTAAGAAAGTGAGATTTTGTTGGTAACATAAAAAATGTTGTTGCTGTTGCTATCACTGCTATCTTCATCGGCGTTTTTTTATTCATTAGGGGTATCAAGTACAGTAAAAACCTAAAATATAAAAACCTTTATCAAATAAGAACCGACAGCCTGAAATTTCAATTATTTGCCCCTTCACATAAGGATCTTTCACCCAGAATTTTGCCAAAAGAGATTTTGGGCAAACATTACAAAACAAAGCAAACATTTTTTTGAATCTTGAAAAATAGATTCTGTGATTTCAAAATCTTATATGTATCCAGAGCATAGTTGCAAGAGAGCACTACGATTTTGTTTGTTTTAGGGGCATTTAACATAAAAAGTGCACATCTTAATTTCTATTGGTTTCTTCATTTCTAACTTCTATTAGGTAACACTATGGTAATAAAGTATTACAGTATTCGAGCAACAGCAATCTTGCCAGGACTTTTCCGATTCAGGCCCACTAGATATCTATAGAACTACGAGGGAGAAAAGATAAGTTGGAACTGCGAAGGAGGAAGGGTGAGTTGCGGGGTAGCGTAGTTGAATACGTCCAAGCCCGAATCGAATTAGTCTTAAGCAAGACTAAGAAACAGGGAACAGATCACACTGAGCAACACAGCTTTTACGTTTAACATATGTGATAGAGAGCACAGTCTATTAATCGCTTTAAGATTATAACCTTTATCTTCCACAGTCATTCAAAACATCCTAGACAGCAATTTTCTTCGTCTCTATCTAGTCTTGAAAATCAATGTCCATTAACTCTGTCTGTATGAGACAATTATATCTTGTCTCCAATCATTATCCCTACACACCCAAGGGTCCATGCAGCAAAACATGTTTACGCGCAACGATGACTTCAGAGAAATAACTAACCAATAGACGCGGCTGAATTTCAAAATGTGTGTTAGGTCACGTGGGCAATGACTGTGAATTCTCAAATAAGCTTCTACCTCCTAATCAACCCGCCCCATGCATAGTACGGCAATTAGGTCTATTTCGCAGTAAGCGCAATAGTCGATTCTGCGTGACACGAATATATTTCTCTTGGTAAATTATGTTGATAGAATTACTAAAAATTGGTAGAAAAAGTATGCCTCTTGGTAAGAAAATCTTCCAGATCTAACGACTTCAGCTTGACTGCAGCTACTAATTACGAACAATTTCCTCCATTACGAATTTGGTCGCCATTCCTTGCATGAGGCGGGTACAAGTTTTTTATTCTATAGGAAAGTCAGTACTAGAACTTTCTCAGCAATTTAGCCAATTCCAGTACCAAACTTTCTAAAGATTTTCTTAGCAAAAAAATGGATTGAATTTTTCATACATATCTTATGCCAACTGATGCATTGAAAAATTATTATAGAAACCCAAATAAAAGATTGTATTTAAATACAAGGGGAAAATATTTTTGCTTCTTGATTAATACGGAACTTAACCCCTTAAGAACAGCCAGTCTCAAAGCTTTTACTGATGGTTTTATGAACTATAGGGTATCATTTTAAGTAACAACGCCCTAAGCTATCAGTAATAAGTTCTTTGAAACTCATAATCTTTACTACGTGGCTACATCATTTTCTATATTGGTTTCACTGATAAAAATTAATTAAAATTTGACAATAGACGCTAAGCAATTTTTCCGTGGAGAAATATGGATACGGTTCGCTTCCTACAAAATAGCAAAGATACTGAGGGCTTGTACTGAGGTGGATTTAGGCCAAGGTCTTGGAAATGGAGTTCTAAATAATCGAAAAAGTGTTCCTTGAAAATGCTGCATTTGCCAAAAAAGTTATTACTTTAGGATGATTATCAATATGTGATCAAAAGACCTAATATGCCTCTCGGTTATCACTACACTGGCTGTAAAGCAACTCAAACAGCTTTGGTATACGATATACGATGTACGGTTACATATTGTTGGGGTTCATTTATCCATACTACCATTTAGTATGATTTTTATGATAACTTATGAAGCTAGAATCAACTTTACCAGATTTGCTTATGCGAAACAGGGTAAATTTGAGTACGAGATAGTGAGATTCTCTGAGATTCTCAACATCTTCACCCGGAAGCCCATTGAAAGTCAAAATGTTTTACAGAAAAATGGTTTCCCTTAATTCAACTACAAAGAAATTGACTTCTCCTCCGAATCTCCCTTGCAGATTGTTGATCAAACGCTTTATACTCCAATTTCACTACTTCAAAGGCCTAATTAACTTAAACGCTATCAATTACTCCCCTGCTATTCAAAGGTCAACAACAACAACAACAACAACAGCTGTCTTTTGAGCATGCACAGCTAGGGTAGCCAGGCTATACATGAACTTGTCAGAGTATCGAGTTCAATACCCCAAACAAAATTTAGGATCTCACAAAGAGCCTTCTTTTCCATTGGAACCTCAAAACCAGCGAAAAGAAGCCACAAGCCATATTTTACGAAGCTTCAATCATTCACATACTTGAGCGGAGTGTTAGGGATTTGGGATGGTGAAAACATACGAAGAATCTAACGGTTAACCAGATGATCAACTTTATCTTACAAAGGCCTGACAGATATCTGGCAAAAACACCGAGTTAAGGACTATTTATGAGCATAAATCATATTGTGGCCATCAGGCTTCGGCTCATCAAAGGAAAGAATGATGTACATTTAATTTTAGCAGAATAGAGTACAATCGTTTTTTTATAAGAAAATAAGCTGCACCTTCGTGCCAGGAATTGTTAGCTACTACCCCAATCATGGTAAGCAACGATTGCAAAGATGGCTCAAGGGCGCTTGTTTTCCAGTGGTAGTTTCAGTACTAATCCCGAGGTTATGAGGATTGAGTCCTAATCAGGTCATCCTCATTCACACTGATGATATCTTTTAAAAGTTTCTTTGCAGGCTCCTCAACCCAAAAATCTTTCCTTCGTTAATTTCATGTTGCTGTCAAAAATCTGCAAATAAACTTTAAAAAGTCTTATCTCGAGTGAGTTTTAACTGTAAAAGTTCCAGATGGGGTCAAATATTTACGATTCTCTGCCAATGAAGCGCACTGGTCGTTTTTTGACACACTATCTTGTAACAACGGCAAGTTTCTAGATCTTTTGATTCATACAAAATTCCAACTAAAGTTTTGAAAATCTAGCCCTACGGTTTCTAAACCTGTTTCTTAAAAAAATATTGCATATAGGCGTACTTGAAAAAGCAAAATGTAGTTTGCAAGGACATCGTGGGTGGGGTAACTTTGGCTAAATCATACCGTTACCATTGGCTGAATCAATTTCTACCAAAATTATACCTAAAGCCAGTTACCTAAATACGCTCAAAATCATTGGCTTCAGGATTTAAGACTGGGGATTCAACGGTTGATTTTTTCCTTTTAATAACAACTGCGATATAATTTCTTCTTTTCTAGGCTAGGCTACAAGAAATAAAACTATCACTCTATTGCTAAATGTATAATAACATTGCTTAGACCAAAATTGCAACAAAGGTATACACTCAAAAAACAAGAAGTGCAATGAGTATACCCTCCACAGCGGTACATTCCCAGGTAGTTTAGGATGAAAGATACCCCCGTCCTAGGCATGCAATGCTAGACATGTTTTCTTTGCTTTTTATATTCTTATACAAAACATCATGTTTATTTACAGATCTAGATTCAATTGCGAATTCACTCTTCCACAATGCATGAGTTCACGTAAGATATCAAATCCCTTGCTCTGTTGTCTTTATTTGTGCTCGATTAGACATAATAAACAAAACTGTGCTTATTGATATTGTGAAACACGACAGACATTTTTATTTTCAAAGAATCGCGTTCGTATCATGTAATTTTGTAACCACCTATTCTGTTAGATTAAATCACAAGTTTGCAGCTTTTGTTCTTTCGAGATTGTGGTATTCCTTAGATTCCCGCATGAATATTTACAATAGCCATCCGATGCG
The DNA here is from genome assembly GCA_963924455.1 of Pelagia noctiluca. NCBI lineage: Eukaryota > Metazoa > Cnidaria > Scyphozoa > Semaeostomeae > Pelagiidae > Pelagia > Pelagia noctiluca. The sequence goes on along the minus strand of OZ004331.1, from coordinate 7,093,779 downwards.
AGTCCCAGCGTCGTATATATAAGTTTTACGTAATTCAGCGTTGCATTAAAGTTTAACAAAATATATTTGATAGAAATACGAATAAATGCCAAAAAATGATATAAATTTGTTTGGCATCTGATGAAATGACTTATTTATTTCAGTGCTAAAGTTTAAAGTAGAAACTTCAATGTAATACCTTAGAGTAAAATTTCAGGAAAAATGAAACTTAAGTGTGAAATTTTGATCAAGCGTGTCTGAGATGTTGATTCAATTTTTAATGAACTTCAGCAGGGAATAAATAGTTTCAAGGACAGTAAATCTGAAATTTAGTGACTTATAAATAGTTTATTACATTCTTATGATATTTAATTGACTTCAATCATGTTCTATATCGAACTATGCATTTATCTCAAACCATATTTTTAGCTGTTATTTATGATTTCAGATGTTCTTGTTTAGAGACCTCTGTGGTCCAAAATCTCAAACCTTAACAGTATTCTTGATATTTTCTT